>JASUXV010000099.1:0-10682 GCA_030411845.1 Friedmanniomyces endolithicus | reverse complement strand
AGTCAGTGTATGAGCCGCGCCCTTCAAACAGTCGAGAGTTCCTCCCTCAACATACTTTCTGTCACCGTCTCGCACACATTGCAAGACAAACGTCCCTCTCGTGATTTCCGGCAGCAGATCCCCACACGCGTCACAGAACTGCACGCCCATCATGTAGTCCGCTCGCGACGCTCGTAACGAAGTTCTACTGATCTCAAGAATCTGGTGATGGATTCACAAGTAGATGTGCCTCTAATTTGGACAAGTGTGCAGCAACTAGCGCTGCGGGGATTAAGGTATCACCGATCGCGGCTTGGCAAACGGCTATATTCATACATGATGTACATGTCAACACAAGTATGCGGGTATGGTACGCCGCTTCACTTCAATCGCTCGATCTAGCTTACAGTCCTCCCACATGCCGGCTCCGGTCATAGCCGTATCACCCCATCACCAGATCACAGTCCTCCCACATGCCAAATTCAGTCACAGGCAGCACCCCGTTGCCAGATACTCAAGGGCCATGCCGAGTGACACCAGCGTTTGGTAGCGGAAGAGGAAGGGGGAGGAGGCAGTGGTCATAACGGCGGCGAGGCCACATCAAGACGGTGGTGATACTGGCGGCGAAGCAAAGCGATGCGCACGGCGTGATGGCGGTGACGGCGGTGACCGGTGTGATCAGTTTGTATACCAGCAATGCTCAGTACTGTGTCCATCATTCTCCACTTGGTCCAAACCTGATATGGCTCCAGACGTATTGATCAGAGCCAGCGTGCTCCGGCACATACAGATATTTGGAACCTTGAAAGGCTCGAAAAGCGAAACGCACCTCTGGCCCGGTACCCGGTGATTTTTTGATACCATGCAGTCGCGGTGCCAGATGTATCACGGGAGCCAATGGTCCGGCAATGCTATCGGAATCTCTTGATAGCGCTGCTTGTAGTCGTTCATAGAGCCACACAGACAGCCAGGCGAGACGGGACGTCTTCGGGTCCAGCCTTGTCTGTACTGATGGATGCCTGGGCTACTCTATCGTAGTACGTGACCTGGAAGTAGTAGGACGAGGTGAAGACAAGCAGGATAACAACGCAGATGGTCCGAAGACGGGTGTTGCGCAGCCATTCCATTCGCATCCCGTGTAAAGCTCGCACAGTTACTGTCGCAGTGGCTCGCTAGGAGCAGTGTGAGAGTGGTGGTGAGAGGACAATTGAGACAGATGAAAAATCGAGCCTGGAGATTGAGAGACTCATCCGCGCAATATGGAGGGCATCGCCACGGCGCGTGGGAGGTCCGCGGGAGCAGACGTCCCATGTTCAGCCTCTTCATGGACAGGGAACAGTCTATCTGACGGGTTGCAGGACCCTGATCATTATTGGCCCGCCTTCTGAACGGCGGTTTTGCGACTTGAGCGCGAATGAGGTGGACAGCACGTCTCTGCACGACCCATACCACTAGTGGCGGGATGTCACAAACCCGGTGCGGCTGAGCCGTGCTTCCACCCGGATCAGCCCGTCGATGCTCAAACGACCAGCATCCCCAAGGTGGATGTATAAATGACAACACACACTGTGAAGACTCATGGTACTTTAACGACAAGCCCTCGGCATACTCAACTGCAATGCTCAGACAGCACAGGCTTCTATGGCATGGAAATGCATCGCAGGAAAGATAGATTCGAGGCACGACCAGTTGCAACCGCTGGCGGTAGCGGCAACGTCTATCAAAGAGACAGAAATTCGGGAGCAGTCCAGCTATCCTCGATGCTGGGGGTGTGGGCACAGGTCCAGCCTGCGCGCAAAAGATCTACCAAAACCGGAACGGTCGTGCACGCACGTGACAGATTTGGATGGGCTGAATTGATTGATCGTACTTCATCTACTGTACTTTAATGAGATCAGTGCTATTCTTATCAGTTGTGGGGGGATGCGGCTGCGTTGTGCAAGGACCGTTCAGAATATCGAAACCCAGCTTGCACCACAGGACTTTCACTGAGACGAAGCAGAGGCATCGTCGACTTCTACGGATACTACTCTTCGTCACAAACTCTGTTCGCTCCCAGGCTCGCTTCCAAAAATCCGGCAGATTGATAGAGACCATGTTAACGATATATATCAAACGGAGGTCTTCCTTCCAGGTCAATTATCTCTTCTGCTCTCCGCCTTGGGAGGTTGTGAGGTTGCAATGGTCAGATCGGCGCCTCTTCCGAGCGATGGTGGCGAGGGAAATTGAGAAACGAGAGGAGCAGGCTGAACAAGCATGGGGTTATTCGAAGTGCAATCAGCGCCGACTTCTCGTATATCACAAGCACTAGGACGATGGATTCATCAATGAAAAAATCTCTACATCTTTCAAAACGATCACTCCCGCCCTCGATCTTGACAACGGCAACGAAGTCGGAGCTGAGCTTGAGGGCGATACTCTCTACGATCGGTCACTTGCGGACTCCGAAGCTGATACCTGGATGATTGACTTCAGCGAGAAGAGTGAGTCTCGGTGAATCTGAATAGAGATAGGAAGCATGGGATAAGAGTGTCTCACTGGACGAGCGACGACAAGTACATCATCCACCCGAGCGCACCTACGGGGAGTTTGGGGCGCTACTAGAGCTTGGCTACGGCTGCTTTGAGCAAGTCTCGGTATCTCAGCCGCATTGGACCATAGTGCTTGACGGAAACCTGCTGGATGTGAGTGTCGTTGGGACTGGAGACCCTTTTCTCATTGCAGATACAATACGAGACCTAGATGTGTGCAGTAACAACCTTTTAAGGGACGGGAAGCTATTTAGTAAGGAAGGACGGGGTCGTTACCCTATTGAGAGGGTCAAGCACCGAACAATGCTGTATCACCTGCTCTCGCTTTCGCAAAACCTGTTCAGACTTCACGCCATGCTCAACGCATTCGGACTATACTATGTCTCATATAACTCAGAGACTCTACGTGGCTGATACAGTCGCTGTGGGATATCCGAGCCAATGCCTCTGAGGCGACATCCGGCAATGATAAAAGCCAAAGCAGCCACATCGTGGTGATACGCCGAAAATGGACTTGCAACATTGATGTGGTACTGTAGCACACGGCGCTCTATTATCTTTCAGCGGGTTGTTCAGAGCAACACTGGTCTACATCGCAAAATCAATGGATCGCAACGGCTATGGATCAGGACAGGTGCTCATACATCACGGTCAACGGTCAGAAAGCGACTTTGGGTAAACCGTGGCGAAAAATAGGCTGCTACGTCTCAAGGTGGTGTTATAGCAGGCCTTCGGGGACGTATGACAAAAACCGTTGAAGTAGTGGTAGATCGATGCCGACAATGGGACGCACGTATGATTTCCTAGTCAACTCACAGAGCTATTTAGAAGTGAACTTGTCCAACAACTTAACTTCGTAGCTCCCTTTCTATGCGTCCGCCACTCCTGCAAATCTCTTGAGCTCTTGCCATCGCCTCTTTCCGCTTGCATAGAAAGAAGTGAGTTTTGACCTAAGCTCACCCACCTCTCCTCTGTCATTTCGCTTTACAGGTAACATCCCGGCGCAGATGTGCAGGGAGTGGAGGGGTCGGACCAGGCTTGATGCTAAAGGTCGTGAGGCCGTAGTACACGGGTAGGATTTGGTGGTTGAGCTGTAGGAGTCTAGGGATGCCCCGGCGCCGTCACGCGTGGCGCTAGGTCTGGGAGGAGACGTAGATTCTGGCTACTGATGGCTAGAGCTCGACTTCCCAGATCACGGTGCGCAGTTCGGCTGGGAGGGCGAGGAGGTGGCATCTGGAGACGGCTATTGGGGAGGGGTGATTGTTGGATGGGAAAACCCCTTGTGCAGGCGGTCGCGTGGCGTAACCTTCGTGGAGTTCTCGAGCTGTCTCGATTCGGCATCCACGACCTTAGCGAGTGGGGCCTGCGATTCTTCGCAATTGCCGCGAAAGATATGGCGAGGCTTGGAATACCTTGTTTCGCGGCAACGCGAAGATTGACGATATTGACGCCGTCCAGTCATCAACGGAAAGCCGTGCTTTCGTCTCACATCTCCCTTCTTAGGCCTAGGAGATATCAAGTGGCCGGCTTTCCTACGGCACTGCGTCTTCCTGGACGTCACATTCGTGGGCCGTTGGCCTTTTCCAATCAGTGCTGTGGCCACTGGAAACCTGATAACCTGTCTACTCGAATTTTGGAGCCAACTCGACCACCTTCATTGTTGAGATACCGCACCACAAGTCCGACCAACGCGGGCACTGACATTGGTTTAATTCCCGGAGAGATGTTCCCTACAAGCTTCCGCTCGACAGCCCATGGGCTTTCTGCTGGCGCAGGCAAACTTGGTGCAGTCATCGCCCAGGGATTGGTTAGGCCTCTCAAGAACAGGGTCGGACCAAGAACTGGCTCAATCATGTCATGCAGATTTTTGCTGCCTTCGTGGTTTGCGGCCTCGGCACGAATCTCCTGATCCCAGAGACGAAGCGCGAGTCCCTAGAGTACATTGCTCAGAAGTACCACAATGAGGGTGGCACCGAGGATGCGATAAGTGAAGTCGAAAGACGTGCTGAAGAAGGTGAAGGTGTAGTGCGCACGGAGGCGGGCTGACTTCTGCAAGGATGATGTTGATCATGATGGTGGTCGGTCAGGATTGAGCGAGTGACACGAAGGATCAATAGTTTGCAAGATTTTGAGGGTCGCCGGTAACCAACATCGCACAGTACATATCCGCGTTTGATTAGGTTCCTAGACAAGACCATTGAGTAAGCTTGCTAGCATGCATCGCTGCGAGCCTGTGAGGAGATTGAGTTGAAGTCGTCTGGCGTCGGCTTGAGCCAGGATGAGTTGTACTGTTGTTCGTGCTGCAGCAACGATGTGGTCCATGTACTCCTGTACAACTTTGCTCCATGGCAGCGATTGATTGAAGAAGAGGTCGCCAACGATCATGGGGTTGAATGTACCGGGCAGCTCTCGTCCTCTGGTCCTTCTCATCAATTCGCTGACCCCTTCTATGTACGCTGAGCGCAAGATGCTTGGGGGAGAAGTCGATGTTGCGACATTCAAATGGCTACCACTGTTCGACTCATCCTCGTTGAGTATTTATTGAAGATGACCACTCCTCTGCATGGTTTGTGCAAAATCCAGCAACAGGTCTTGGATTACGGCTCTGAGCCGCTTCTTAAAGCCAATCTCGGTGCGCGCATCACCGAAAAAATCCCGACCGTATGTTCCATTACTTGCTGAGCTCAGCAGGGAGGAGAAAATCTCGCTTATGCGAATGAGATACAAACGCTGCTCATGTGGCGTGCTTCGTGGATCCCCAAGATGGTCAAGTCGGTCGCGGGCATCCACAAGACCTGACTCAATGTCTCTTATCAACGCTGGTAGCTCGGAGATGATCTGCTCTTTGAGGACGGTGCTCAGCCTTGGGCGCAAAGACTCAACGCCTAGAGAATGCAACGGCAGTGTCTGCCACACTCCGCTCGAGAAGAAATTTCTCTCGGCTTCGTCACGTTCGCCTCGGGACAAATGCCTGGTATCGAAGTCTCTGTTCCGTAGGACGTGCCATCCGAGTCGGAATTGAACGTCTTCGTTGCGGGCCAGGCTTAGATACGCGGCCTCGCTGTCAGATCCAAAGTGAAGTGTGTCAGGCTTTGTTATTATACCAAGAGTTCGAAGGCCTCTGGGATCAACCTCTCTCGTGAACCTGGTCACGATCTGGACGGCATAGTCATTCTTAGCTGATACCACCGCAAGAACGATAGACCGAGGGTTAGCGATATAATCGCGAACAAGTGGCGCGACCAGATCCACGTCCTGAGCAGATTGTTGCTTGCTCTCAGCGTGAATGAGACCTGGTAGGTCGACCAACGTCAGATGAGGCTGGTCGGGGCCTGAAAGCTCGATCCTTAGTATGTCCTTGCTGAATGCCTTGCCATCACGATTAAGACCCATTCTATCTTTCGCCATCTCTAGCAGACCAGGAAGGTCCTCTAGACTGGAAGTCGGTGCTTTGAAACTCCGGAGCTCCTCCTTCTCTTCGTCCGTTCGATCGCCATCGGGTAAGATAGTAACATGAACCCTACTCTTAGCATCTCTGCGAAGTACAACCTCTGTTGCAAAGCGGGTGCAGAGGTTGTCCTTTGTCGGAAATGCGACTCCTGATATACCTTCAAGAACTGAGCTCTTTCCAGCAGATTGGTCACCGCAGACTACCAGTTGTGGAAGCGAAATGTAGCTGTTCAGTCCTTGCGATCGTAGACCGTCGATGATATCCAGCAGTTCGCCTTGGTCTTTGAAATAATGCGGGAGAATGTCCATCGTGAACTATGGGTAGCGGAAGCAAAGATATGGTTACAATGCGAACTGTTATAGGTCTCAGGTGCACACAGTGAATCAAGTGAACCTGCGAAGTCGTCGAAGATACAAGGAGGAGGGCTGTGCTGTCTTTCACATAGACAACATTAGTGTAACGGTGTCGAGAATAATTGGCTGCTTCTTAATGTACAGCGGATATGTCAGCTAGGTCTCTGACTTTGCTGCTTTTCAGTACGTCCGTAGTGCACAATGAGACATGGTGTACTCTGCCCGAAGAGTTGAACGAACGGTGTAACTTAAGCTCCTGAGTGATTGCGGCGTCAGACTAGCGCACGCTACTAACGCAAGATCCCGGCCCGCTTCCCATCAGCCGGGCAGTTCACCGGTCTGATGCTGACTCTGATTTTCATTGGTCGGGGCAGCAATTCCGGTAGATCTGAGTAGGAAGAAGATGATGAGAAGCCAGAAGAAGGCTTGCCGGGGTGCAGCATATGGATGAAGGCTATGAAAACTCCAGCGAGACGGTGTAGCTTGCTGCACAGCAATGTAGAACTCACCGCCAAACGTCTGTACAAGCGTCAAACGGCAGTGATGACCACAACTCCGCCGACACAGCCTCTCTTCCCCTACGAACATTGCACGCCCGACTTCATGTTGTGGTAGATTACGCGAGACGGGTTGTAGGCATCAAGTTTTACAAGTGCGATTCCCCTTTTCTCCTTCTTCGACGAAGGCGGTGTGATGGTGATGCCGAGATTGCCCAGTCGACCAAACCCTCCTTCTTCGAGGAGCGCATGCAGCGGACAATGAGCGAGGCACATTACGTGCCCCGTCAGCTGGCGCTGGAGGGCAAATTCGCGGAAAGCGGCCTCACGTTTCGCAGGTTTGATGCGGTCGTTGTCGGGGGATTTCCGGTCGCTATCACGGAACGACTGCGCCGCTCTTCGCCGGAGCGGTAACGAGTTAAATGGCGAGGATATCTGCCATGGAGATAGTATCAACAGATTTGTACGAGGCTTCACATCCTTGAGCATCACAGCCTGCGCCAGGTGACGTTCCCGGAACCTAAGGACGCTGAGCTGTCTCCTCGGTATGTAAGCAGTGGTGAATGGGTCCGCAAGAAGCTGGTGGCAAGAAGCAAGACATACGGCTTGTCTTGTTTGGCAATAACTATGCTGTCACCAGCCTGCAACGACGGCTTGCCGCGCGCAGCCACCCATTGCCTCCGAGCGCACGGTCACGTTGACTATGAGGTCACTGCGGTCGGTAAGTAGCCTGCTCGCTTGTAGAAGGCAGCATCTGAACATCGCCCGGATCTTTTCATCGTCGCACATCACAAGATGAGCCTGAATGACTTCTAATTTACGGTATACATTATCAGCTTAAGGTCTGAGATCTCCAATACCATACAGTCAACGCAGCGACTGCAAGAAACGGAATGGCTTAGATCTACCTCTGCGATCGGCCATAAGCATGTTAAGTTGCTCCCCTCGTAAAGGTCAGGCTCCTATGTGTGGCACGGCTTTGAGGCATACCACGAGCTGCGACCAATGAAGCTTCCGAGCTAAAAGTCCGTACGGTTATTTAGCGCGGAACTAGATATAGTCGATCACCCGAAGCTGGTGAGGACATCTTCAATCATGGCACTTAGCGACCTCCGCGATACTGCTTGCGCCATCACACCACGCTCGCACCCTCTCTCAGAATAACGTTAGATGGCGGCCAGTCAGAAGGAATGTATGCACATGATGATTGATGGTCTCTATTGACCCATTCATCGTCATTGTATTCGATTCAGCATGCATATCACTCATCAATAGGCGCAGGTTATTGACAAGCCACACGGTTGCGGAAGTGAATGTGATCTATCCATGCAACGCATTGTAGGGTGCCCACCCAGCTGCACCTGACGGATGCAATCAAGGCGCGTCGAGCCATGCGCCCGCTCTCAGTGTACGCAAGCAGAAGCGCCTGGTCCATCAACAATAATATTGCCACTTGACGTAACAAGTTCACTGCGTCAAGTAGCACCATGACTGTAATTTGTGAGCAGTACCATCGCACTTTAGTGTGGAACATGCACTGGAGCAGCACCGCCGCGACTCGCCGGCCCACGCTGTCACGTACAACTGCGAGAAGTGCTACCGCGCCTTCGAAACGGAGCAAGCGGCCCCGTCGTCGAGATAAGTCAAGACTACTTTGCCAGTACGGACTCTCGTTCGAGTCTTTCCCATTTGATAATCCGCACGGCTGTCTCAAGGAGTATGGCTATAGCATGGGCATATTCATCTGCACCAACTCCTCTTGCTCATCCTTGAGGTGGACAAGCAAGCAAATAGCCATCTCGATTCGACGATATCCTGGTCTACGGTACAATGCGCGAGTCTGTTATCAACGATGCGAATCTTGTGATTCCCTCACCATACATCGTAGTCAGATATGATGATTCGCGGACGGGCGGCGGAGGCTAGGTGAAGAGCTTCTTGGTATATGCAGTTGCGGCACGGGCAACGTGGTCCTCATCAGGAAGTCTTCTAGCATATATTCAATTGCACTCCGAAAGGAATGGTTCAAAACGACAAGCGAAGCGTGGAGAACTATCCTAACAGGCTTCAACTTTGGCGTCCGTTCGTTACGGCGCAGACCGTGGCTTGTAACGAATGCAGCATATGGGATAGACATCTGCTGGGCGTGACATCTACCCGAGTGCTTCGTGTAATAGCATAACGCTTGCAGTTGTCTAGGATGTGAGACGCCTGGCCCTTGCCAGTGCTCATTAGTTCTTCAGTCCTTCCTTTTACCCTGCTGCTTCTTATGTAGGTCGAGGTACTGCTCAACGAGGCTGACAACAGCATCCTTGTACGTGTGCCTGAACCCAAATGTCTTCTCAGTCTTAGAGCTATCAAGCCGACAGACAACGCTCTCAAGGCTTCCTTTACATGGCAGAGTTCCTGCATTGACGGCAGTCGGGAAGTTCTGCTCAACTATCGCCTTCGCTTCGTCCCACTCGGGCCGTGCTCCGCAGTCGTAACAGATAATGAAGCTCTGGTTGCCGTCAATATTTGGACCCAGTGCCTCCAAATGTATGCGGGCACAGTCATCAACGTGGCTGACCACCATTGCTAGGCCAGGGGGATCCTCATTGCCCTTTTCTCTGCCCCGGACGACGTTCAAGACGAGCCTGCTGGGGCTCTGCTGCCGGCCTTGCAAATCGTCGGCCATTCCAACGTGGCCTAGTACGTACGCGGGCATGACATGAATAGCGTCGAAGTGTGGTATCTTGTCTCGCATCCACGCTTCAGTCCGATTGAGTGCTGCGACTTTCCCAGCCGCGTATGTAACGAAGCTTTGTGTACCAGGCGGCCACTGTCCATCCATCTCAGGTTGTCGAGTGTCTGCGGTGTACGTATTGCCGGTATCGACCAGTGCTGCGGCTACGGGCGCCACGGCGATGCAAGAGGAAGTAATAACGATGGGTTTGACCGAGGGTGCCCGAGCAGCAGACTGGAAGATGCCCAACGTCGCATTTACAGCTGGTCTGATGAAGTCATTTTCGGGATCGTCAGATGTCGGCGCAGCAAAAGGGATAGGCGAAGCGCAGTGGATGATGTAGTCGACCCCTTGGACGACGGCGTCGAATGCGTGGGGCACCGTGAAGTCGGGGACGAGTACAATTTCGAGCTGATTGTTCTGGTGCACGGCTCTGAGAGCGGAGTTTGAGCGCACAGTATCTGCTTTTGCTTGGCTACGCACGACGGCTCTCACTGCGAAGCCGTACTCAAGCGCGTATTGTAACACGCGAAAGCCAATGTGGCCCGTAACACCGGTGATCAGGACTAGTTTACTGTCCATGGTCGTTGAGCGCGCCTTCGCAGACAATGTATTGCAATGATCGAGCTGAACTCGACCATGACCACCGACATGGTTTGCGAGTTTTATAGCCACGTTCTGGGCGTGGGCATTGACCGCTTCTGGACGCACGCCAATGACCGATACGTAGAGTCTCTTGAGGAAGTGGTTCAAGAGTCAAACCTGGAGTGGCTGAATCATCGCAAGATCATTAGCTGGACGCAGCAGCCCATGCGTGCGGACTGCCGTCCTTTCGTGGTGAGTTCGGTGGCATGATAATGCCAATTAAGCCTTTGATACGATGTGCTTGGCAAACTCCTCTGTGTGTATCCTATAGCTGCGCTCGTGAGTTCAGAAGTCTCAACCGCGCCGACTCTGCAGTGTCACTCGCAGGAGTGGGCACCGCTCCTGGAGCAGCCATGCCGAACTGGTTTTGCTTTTTCACAACGAAGCGTGAGATGTCGATCTTAGTGATCCTCTGGCTGAGAAACGCCTCCACGATCAAAGGCAGGCCATCAGATGATTGGTGGATGGCGAAATCAGCGCCAAGGTCCATATTTCCACGTT
>JASUXV010000098.1:0-10991 GCA_030411845.1 Friedmanniomyces endolithicus | reverse complement strand
TTATACTAAGTATGCTACTTTCTTAGATTTTACTAGATACGCCCCCTATAAACTCCTATTATCTCCTATAGGCGATCTATATGCTAGATCCGCATCTATCGCGTTTAAAACGATCTTCTACTAACTCCTAAGGAGTACCTTATCCTTACTATAGGGTAGAAGCTTATCTAACTATCCTGTTAGTAGCGACTCTCTAGCAACTAACGTTCGAGAAGACGCTTTTAATAGGATAGGGTATAGCAGCTTAGACTAAGTTTAGTACCTAAGAGCGCCCTTAAATTAGCTTTAGTTCGCTATTAGTATAGCCTACGAACTCCTAATAAGTCCTACTTAGGTGTCCTACGTTATATATAGCTTTCTATGCGACTAATCTAGCTACCTAGCAACTCCTAGCAATACCTATAATTTCTTAGCGTCTTCTACTACCTAGATCCTAGGCTTCTACTCCTAATTAACTAGGGACCCGACAGTAATAGTAGTAGCTGCGATCTCTATAATGCTGCATTCGACTATGCTTCTTTATATAGCGGCAAGAGGGCTAAATAACTGCATCGTAGTAGAGAATAAGAAGAACTACGACGCTATCTTATCTTAGGGGAGGAGGCAGCAACGATAGCAAGCATATTAACTATTACTAGCTGTCTTGTCTGCTATAAGGCTATTAACCTATAGGGACGAGAGGCAGCAACGATAGCAAGCATGTCGACCGTTACTAGCTATCTTGTCCGCTATAAGGCTATTAACCTCCTATAGGGACGAGAGGTAGCAACGATAGCAAGCATATCGACTGTTACAAGCTGTCTCGTCCGCTATAAGGCCATTAATCTCCTATAGGGATAAGAGGTAGCAACGATAGCAAGCATATCGACTATTACTAGCTGTCTTATCCGCTATAAGGCTATTAATCTCCTATAGGGACGAGAGGCGGCATCTTATCCTATTAAGAATAACGCTATACTAAGATTACTAAGAGTACGCGTAGCATCTATTTAACCTAGGAGCCTTATAGAAAGAAGCAGAAGCTAAACGAGGACGCTTCTAACGAGGCAGACTAAGAGGAGCTAGTACTTAGCACTAATAGTCTTAAGTCGTTAAGCTAGTAGGGCGCAAGGGTTCTTATATACCGCTGTCCTAACGTGCTACTAACGACAGCGTGCGTGTCGACTGCTCTCTGCTAGTATCTCTACGATACTAGATATACTAAAGCTTCTATATACCTGCTCGTTCCTATATATATAGGACGCCTTACTAACGCGATAGTTTAACTAACTTAGCAGCTACTTCTGCTCTCGTAGTGCGTTAGTCTTCGCTATCTCTTCTCCTCGTAGTACGTTAGTCTTCGCCTCTTCGTCTGCTCTACTATAGGCTAGAAATAAAGAACTTCGTAGCGTAACAGAGCTAGAGAGCGTCCGCATCTTCCTCCCGCTAACCCCTACTATCTTCTACTAAGTTCTAGCCCCTAGAATAACTCGTTTTAGGGGGCTTTTCCTCTGTTCTAGCCGCCTACTAACTTTTAGCTAAGCGGACAGGCAGTTCTACCTACTCTACTATAATATAGCTGCTATCTAGATCTACTGCTAACTGCGGACAGTTAGGCTATAGTAGGGGCAATAGCGCCGCTAGTATATTACTTAGTTCCGCTGTTTATATTAGGGAAGAAATAGCTAAAGAAGAGTAGAGTAAGGTTAGTCTAGTATAGATAGACGCTGTTTCGTAGTGTTTAAATATACTAATTCTACTAACCTGCTAACTCCTATTAACTCCTCGCTTATCCTAGCTTATATCTATGCGGGAACTAGGTTTCTCTAACGACGACTGCTTAACTTCTCTAACTCCTGCTAACTTCTGCTATGTAAAGACTGGGTGCATAAGCAGGGTGGTATATTACGCTCGTATAGCGATGTCGGCGCGAGGTCGTAGAGCAGGCGGTGCGCTGCCTCTCCTATACTCTTATATAGGAACTATTTTATACTAGAAGAAGAACAACTGCCTAGGGCCTAGGGAAAACCCTAATATACGCCCGCGTAGCGCCTTCGGCGCTACGGACCCCCGCCCCTCTAACCCTGTAACTGGGCACTCCTGACATGCTACCTCCTACTAACTCCTACCTACTCTAGTCTTACTTCCGCATATATACATTATATATAGTAGAAGGTCTAGGCCTATATGCGGCCTCTTTATATACCTCTGCGGCCTTATAGCTATGTCGCATTGCGACTGCTATTCCTCTAATGCTCTACACTACGCCCTATCGCTGTTAAGCTGTTCTAATAATAGCCTCCGCAATTAAAAACTATAGCATATATTGCTTATAGTTTAGTACTGCAAAACAGCAAAATAGCCGCCCTAAAAGGCATCTAGTAACTCTTAAGTCTGCAAGTAGACGATAGTTTAGTAAAGCGTATCTTATAAGCTAAAACTTATTAATACTACGGTCTAAGAACTATTTAATATAGCTAAGGGGGATGCGTATTAATAGGAGGTTTACCTAGTCCTACTTTACCTATAAGGGATAATAGGCTAAATAAATCTAACACCTAACTAAGCTCTAAGGCTTAAAGCGTTTTATAGCTCCGTTGCTTAATATTAAGTAACTAGCTTAATATCGGAGCATTAGAGGGTATATCTTAGTAGTTAAACTCTAGTTAGCAGGTTTAATCGCCTTACTACTATACTACGCGCGCATAAGTAGAGGGAGTATATAATCTTATATACTACAGCCTAGAAAGCTAGGGTTTACCTAGGTATATAAGGTTTCCTATAGTAGGAGGATAGTGTTGTCGGACCTAGCAACTCCTGCTATCTCCTGCCTGCGAAAAGCCTTATGTTTAGCTACTACGCCGACGTTTTTAAGAACTAACGTCCAGCATCGGTATTAAGCGAACACTACTATACTATCTATAGGCTAGATCCTCCGCTTTAAGCACTACTGCACTATCCGTAGGCCGACAGCTAGCCGCCTGGCGCTAATGCCGCCGTTGTTTATAAGGCTCTCGACAAACAGTTGTCTATAATAGCCTAGATGGTTAGCCGTTAAGGGCGTTAGAAACAACGGCTTATTAAGAGTCTTATAAACAATAGCGGCATTAGCGCTAGGCGGCCAGCCGTCGGCCTGTTACTAGATAATTGTTTATATAGCAATAGTTCACGTACGTCGTCCGCCTGCGATTCGATACTTTTTAGGCCTCTAACTATAACGGCCTACGAACTCCTGTCGACTCCTGTCTTATATCCGTATTATATCCGCCTATAAATTCGGAAATTTAGTAGAATCCTAACGTTAACCTCCTAACTTAGCAACTCCTGCTACCTCTTAATAACGCCTAACTACCTTTAATAGTCCTAGGCGGGCCCGTAGACTAACTGCTAATAATTAAAAGCTTTAACTGCTAATAAATGTACGTAATCCTTAAACTGTCGCTATATATAATAATATAAAATTCTAGGACTACGTATAGGAAGAGGTCTCTAGCTATATAAGCAAGTTTACGCACGTTATAACTGCTGCTCTCGTCGAGTGTCTAGGGATACTGCCTACGGGTCTTTATTAGTCGATGCTAGATATATCTGTCCCCCTCTAGCTTAAAGACATCCTTCTAGCTCCTGCTATCGCAGGCGACGACATTGGACTAGCTATTACTCGCAGTCTTATCGTAATAGCGCTCTAGATGTCGTATCCTAAGGCCCTTATAGTGCTCGCTACGACATCGCTAGAGCTCTACCTAGCTATTCCTACGCTTAATTAGTTGCCTATATATACGACTAGGTACTAGCAGCTAGGTAGTATTATAGAGAACGAGGGCATAGTGTCTAGAACCTATAGTGTACACGAAAACATAATAATTAACTAGTTTAGCATGCAGGCTCTAGCCGATCCGACTATAGCTAAACTAGATAACTTTAAGGATCGTTTATAGCTTATGCATAGGGATTAAGCTACTACAAAGTTAATACATAGCATTAAGGCTTCCTAATAGCTCGCGAAGCGGCCCTACGACTAGCGCGACTAGCTTCTTAGCATCTTATGCTAGTTCTACGTATAGATAAACCTGCTATATACCCTTCTCTAGACACATTAGGAGGGAGGGCTATATAAGCAGGCCTACTATACTCTTAAGGCTAATAGCATTATATAGGGCTAGACGCAATATACCCTAGACAATCTAAAGTACTACCTACTTAAGCTAATCGTAACGTAAAGCTTCGTATCCTAGGTCCTCGCCTTATTCTATACTGCTATACGCTAGCGTAGACTCTTCTATAAGACTAAGATAGAAGCGTACATTTTAGAGAAGCCTAAGTACGCAGAGATCGCTATCGCCTGCCTAAGTCTAGAACAATTTAGCTCCCTTATAGAGGAGGTCTAAACGACCGCCTTTACTCTCTATACTTAGAACGATAGCAGCGATATCGAGTTCTAGACTATATGCCGCATGCTGCAGGAGATTAAGACCTTCTTAATACTCCGCTACGCAGTTAGATATAGTAATATTAGACTACTTCGAAGGCTCGTAGATCCCCTTATCCTTATCTTCTTTAGGGCGAATTAGCATAACTACGGCTAGGAGATGTTGCATTACTAGTAGTTATTATCTTCGGCTACTATAGATACGCTGCAGCATACGATCCTCTCGTCTAGACTAGTTAATTAGGCTAGTCGTATAGATAGGTTTAAGGTGATCGACCTTAGCCTTAAGCACTTAAACTATATATATAAAAACGAGATAAAGTACTATAAAAACTCGATAAAGGACATCGATATTATCTTCGACTGCGTCTGTCTTACTAACACGTAGATGCGCGCACTCTATACTAAGTTCGAGAATGCGTTTAGGAGTACTATACTAGATGCTTATACCTCGAGGTGTGCCTCGCTAGATATCTTCTTGCTCGCTAGTAATCTGTGTACTAGTGGTCTTGCTAGTCGTCAGTCTACTTCTAATCGCTATAGCTTGTTCTTCGACTCTTACGACATCCTCTAAGATAGTATCCTCTAGCTAGCGGAACGTGTAGACAGCTTTAACTAAGACTACGTCCGTCGTATAGACGACACGCATATATCCCTCCCTACTAGGGGAGTAGAGGATAATATAGATATGTTAGATACTAAGGGATTCGCTAACATCGACGCCATCGTAGGCTACGTAGAGAGTACTAAGCGGGATAAAGAGATAGCATAGGCGATAGAGTACGATACTGCTAACCTAACGGAGACGAACGTACTATAGCAAGGCGATAAGACAGAATAGAGTTAGCATAAGTAGCAAGAGTATAGTAATAACAGTACTATATAATAAGCAGCCTGCAAAGATTTCTAACTAACTATACACTTAGCACAACATATATATATACTGCCTAAAATGCCCGCCACCCGCTATGCTTAGACTATAACGCTACCCTAACCTGTCGACGGAGGAGGAGGAGGAGGGCTACTAGGGCTAAACCCCCTCTTCGCACTAAGGCTACTAGGGCCTGGCGCTAGCGGATCTAGACGAAGAGCGCAAGGCTTCTATAGCGAGCGCTGCGACAAACTGCACCTACTACGCCTTGCTATTACCTAGCAATAAGCATACGTATTGCCTAGCTTTATAATCTGCGAGCGACTAGGCAGCGAGTACACTTAGCACTTGTGCCTAGACGCCTAGCAAGAGTCGCATATAGCATCGCTATAGCGATGCTCGCTAAGGTTAGTCTCTATAATGCGCCTAATATAGGCGTAATTACGCCCGCCCTAGTAGGAGAGCACTAACTGCGGCTAGATCTATAATAAAGTTAGCTTAATTATCTTTATTAGGGAGGCATTAGTAACTTACGTTATTGCAGGACTACTACTTGCTAGGCACTACTAGATCGTATAGCTTAGAGCTTCTTAAATAGCTGAACAGCTATGCAATGCGCAGCTAGTTAGCGGCTTGCGCTAAGGTAAACTACACTAAATTTATTAGCGCTAGAGCAGGAGCGAGCAGAGCAGGAGGAGGAGGAGGAGGTAGTATAGCCGCAGCTAGGGGAGAGGGAGAGGGAGTGCAGGTAGGAGGGAGAGGAGGAGGTAGCGAAGCTAAGTCGCAGTTATAGTTAGGGAGGAAGAGGTTACTAGGCTCCAGATCGTTGCTGTTATTATTATTAGGCGCTAGAGGCGCTAGAGGCGGAGCGAGAAGCGGAGCGACAGGGGCTAGAGGCGGAGCAACGACAGCTAGAGGCGGAGCGATAGCGGCTAGGGCAGGAGGTAGTAGTAGTAGTAGTGCTAGTGCAGCTAGCAACGCAAACCGCGTGCCCCTATAGGTTACGCTACGAACGAGAGCAGCAGCAGCAGCTACTATGCGGTCGTAATTAAGCCGAACGACAGAGGGAGTGCTAACGACAAAGCAGCTACCTTGCGTAGCGGAATAGCGGCTACTGCGACTAGCGCAGGCGGACGAGCAGGAGCTAGACATAGTAGTGTTAGTAGTAGTAGTATAGTAGTATAGTAGTAGTAGTATTATTGTTATTATTGTTACTGCAGAGGCAGTGCGAAGGTATCGATCTAAGAGAGGAAGAGGAAGAGAGCATAGGCGGATCTAAATAACTACTTATGCAAGAGGGCAAGTGATACAGGGAATACCTAAAGGAAGATATCTCGCAGCGTATAGGACGCCTCACCAAACAATCGGTAAAGGACAGCGCTTAGTGCTGCTTCGATCCGGACCTCGCAGGCTAAGCGCACGATATACGCCGGCGCTAAGCCTGTGCGTCACGTGCTAAGCTTTACGTAACTGTCTATTTATATTATACTCCGGCCTAAACTAGCCTCTCCTATAATAATGCCTTCCTCCCCTAAGGGATCGTCCTCGATTCCTTAGGGAGCCGCATGCGTCGTGCATGCTTTGTCTTAGTGTCGTAGTATGCGGTAGCGGGCTTTGTTCCGCGCTCGGCTTTATGAATTCTAGAAGCGGAAGGAACGACACACGCTAGGTCGTGCCTTCCTTTGTTACGTTGCGCAGGGCGGCCGCATGCGTTATGTCCTTTATTATTATATTGTTCTTTAACGCGCTTCGCATAATAACATCCTGCGACCGTTAACAACTTCTTATTAACAACTCCCGCGACAATTACGCTAGCACCCTTATAAGCTTCTCTTATACGCCACGTACTACACCCGCAACTACTACCCGTGCTTCTCGCACGACCCTAGCAAGATAGCAACGCCTACTAAGCCTCGCGACACCGTGCCGCTAGCTTAGATTTGCAACCGATGCATTACGCATCTTAATGCAGACCTTATAGGTAAGTTCCTCCTACTTCGCGACTTGTCGCTTCGTGCGCAGCTCGTGCGTGGGTTATGCTAATCGCGTGGACAGTAATGCCGTACGATGTTAAGACCGGCTACTTCGGCAAGAAATGCACGCGTTATGCTCGCAGCAAGCACGCGTACGTCCCGGTCGAGCCTTAGCTGTACGGCCACCTTAATACCGCGATCCGCGCGCGCGCCGCGCATGCTCGCGCCGTGCGCCGCGGGGACGATAAGGAGGCGGAGAGCGCCAAAGCTACCGCTACCGAAGCCGGAGAGGACCTTAAGAGGGCCCTTAAGGCATTCGACCATAACCGCAACCGCACCGCCGGTAACAAGACTACGCCTCGCAGGCGTAACGCCGTCGTCGCGCTCGCTCCGAGCAACGATTAATAGCTCGCCGAGATGCAGAGTGTCCGGCGCGGGATCTTAGCCTTAGTAGAGGTCGGCAAGTTAGTAAGTTATACTGCTCTTCTCCTAAGCGACGCCTGCTAACAGCATGCGTAGGCCCTAGGCCACCTCGGCGTAGACACTGCTACAGTCGATGATATCCTCGGGTTCGACGCCCCCGCTCCGCCGCCCGAAGAGGAGGAGGAGGACGAGGAGGAGGGCGAGGAGGAGGGGTCGGGGGATAATCCGGAGGAGGAGGACGGGGACTACATGTCCGGCGTCGACCCCGACGAGTAGTAAGTAGGAGTCGCGTGCGGTTAGCGTGCTTGCTGCCGGCGTTGCGTCGTATTTTGTCTTAGCCTGTAGAGAGCAGCCTCCGCGCATGCTAGATGCATGCTGCGCGAGCGCGGCTATATAGCTAGTAGCCTTAAATACCTAGTGTTACTTTCTCCGCCTCGTCTTCTTCGCCTGCGTCTTATATGCGACTATCTTGTTACGAGCGTTCTCGCAGTTTTCTACTAGTTCCTAGCTAGTATATTCTTCCGGCCAGTCCTTCTACTATACTAGATACTACTGTTCTCCCTTTAACTTCTTTGCGCCTATAATTGCCTGCACTTCCTACTCGTCTCCCTCTACTGCTAAGGGCATAGCAGCCGCAGGCTCCTCGCCTTCGCGTTGCTTCTAAGGCTCTAGCAGAGAGACGTAAAACATATTATAGATCTTATAGTTAGTTAGCAAAGCTAAGCGGTACGCCTGCTTCCCGACTATGTCGCGCACTCGAAAGGGGCCTACGTATCTTGCGCTAAGCTTCTTCTTTAGAGTCTAAAGCCGCAAGTTCTTTGTGGATAATAGCACTAAGTTACCTACCTTATAGGCTATAGGCTTTTGTCGGCGGTTCTAACTTGCTTTCTAAGACTCCTAGGCTGTTGCCCAGCGGTCCGCCAGCTTCTCGTGCGTCTCTCGCATGCTTCTCGCACGCTCGGTCGCTGCTAGTACCCTCTCTTCGTAAGACTCGTCCCGAGTCGGATTTCGTATGTTCGGATTCTATCCGTACAATACTTCGAAGGGGCTTATACGGAGCGCATAGTGAACGTAGTTGTTTATTGCGAACTCCGCTATTAGAAGGTACTATGCCTATTAGTCTTAGGATTCGCTACAGTAACATCTTAGATACTGCTCTAACGTCTAATTCATTCGTTCCGTCTAACCGTCCGTCTGCGGATAAAAGGCTATGCTTAGCCGGTGCTTTATATGCGCCTCGTATGCGAAGTTGCTCTAATACTAGCTTATAAAAACCGATCCTCGGTCTAAGACAATGCTATTAGGCATTCCGTAGTGCCGTACGACATGCAGTAGCAGGAGGTTCGCAAGCTCTACGCTTATGCATCGCTTCGTTGTCGGCACTAGCACATTTATCTTAGTATATCGATCGACTATAACTAAGATAGCGTCGAACACTCTATTTCCAAATTTGGAAGGCGGGAGGTCCGTAATAAAGTCGAAAGTGATTTCGCTCTATAGTCGGTCCGGCATGCGGAGAGCCTGCGCGTCGCCGTATGGTCGATAGCGTCTAGGCTTTATAAATTAGCAGGTCTTGCAAGCCGCTACCCGCTCCGCTACGTCCTTCGACAGAGAAGACTACTAATACTTCCGTCGTAATAGTAACTCCGTCTTATCCCTGCTAAAATGACCCGCGAGCTCGTCGTCGTAGTAGATTCGCATAAGTTCCGCACGCACCGCGCTGTCTTTAGGCACGTAGAGCGCATCATTAAAGTACTAAAGACTATTGTCTTCCTTCCAGATGCTCGTATCGCCTGCGTCTACCTTGCGGGCCTTAAGGAACTCTGCGTCACCCTGCTGCAACTTCTTAATAAGCGTAGCTAAGTCCAGGCTTCTCTCTAAGTACGCAGTCTCGTGTTACGAACATGCGCCGCAGGCGCGCAGTAACGAACAAAAGAACGCAGTCTTACCTAATCGTAGGGAAGGACTTGCGTTAGCACTTTACGTAACTGACTAAGCTACATAACGAATGGTCGAACCGACTAACTAACCTTTAGACTAGACGGACGGACGAACGGTTAGGACGACCGACCGACTAGAGATATAGTCGAGTAGTCGGATAGTCGCTACGAGATACGAATCTTATATATATATAGCGTGTAGCTTTATCTCTTATGTAGTTCGTGTTTAACTTATGTTGCAATCTAACTAAATTGTCCTCGCATACCTAGGAACGATTCTAGCAGAGCAGTTTATTAACGAGAGAAGTATACCCTATACTAACCGTGCCTTTAATACTTACCTCTAAGTCTACCGAGCTCTACTACCGTAATACGGTTTTACCGGGTCGCAACACTTTGAACACCCTCTAGGACTTAGGAGTTCTTTAAGATACGATGTCTTCTATTAATAGAGACGCAAGTATAGCCTCTAACTATAGGGCTAGGACCGATAACAAAATTAAGGTCGCTAAGCCCGACTTCTTCTATAGAGACCGACATAAGCTTAACGACTAGCTTAACTAAGTACTCTTATACTTCTAGATAGAGGAAGTCGCAGAAGAGAAACGATGTCTTACTGCCGCCTCCTACCTGCGAGGAGAAGCCTAACAATAGATCCGACCTAGGTTAATAGAGAAGCTGCTACGCAATAATAACCCTAAGAGAATCTTCGCAAGCCTCGGAGCGTTTATTACGAAGATCCGAAGCATCTACGGCGTTAGCAACGATTAGTAAGTCGCGATTCGACAAATTTAATATATTATCTAAAAGGCATCCGCATCCTAGTATACTGCTAAGTTCACGGAATACGCAGCGACTACTAGATAGGACGACAACGCCCTGCGCACTATATACTACCGCGGACTAAAGGATAACGTTAAGGACGAGCTTATGCGTTATAGAGCCGACTAGTCGACCCTGCTTAACTTAATAAAAGCAGCGATCGAGGTCGACGACAAACTCTACGAACGAACTATAGAAAAGAAATATAATTAGGGAACGGGACGATCTAGCTACGCTACTAACGGCTGGACCGGAGGTTAGCGACGTCGCGATCCTAATGCTATAGAGATCGACAACACCTAGTAACGTCCGAAATATTAAGGACGGGGAGGAAGACAAACGAAGGGCAACTACTAGGCTTAGGGGAAAAAACGAGAAGGACTAAAGTGCTATAACTGTTAGAAGACAGGACATTACGCACGAGACTGCCGTAGCCGCAAGGTGCAACTATAGCAGCGTAAGGCTAAGTTCTAGCTATACGAGGTTAACGTTATAACTAAAACGGAAAACAAGCTACCGATTATAACGACTTGCGACGAGCACGACACCGTAGC
>JASUXV010000096.1:0-12624 GCA_030411845.1 Friedmanniomyces endolithicus | reverse complement strand
GATCAAGTTTGCGAGCCACATCAGTTGCTTCGAGGCGACCGAGGGCGACGAAGACGCCGAGAAGCTGGACGACACGAGCAAGGTCATGACCAAGCAGCGGAATCACAAGACCCAAACGGTCAACCGAGTGTATGCGAATCAGACCTGAGCGTCCTTTGGCAACGTCTGGGACGGCTTGATCCGGATAAACCTTCGGGCATCCACGTTGTGGCAGAACATCTGGGGTGTCGAAACGATCCTGAAGACCCGGAAGCGCGGGAGGGATGGGGAATTGTCGGAGAGCCTCCGCTCATGAAACGCATCGCCGTGGGCATTTATGGACCACGAAAGCCACGGGCGAGCCACGTCTTACTCCTCGCAGCCAGGAAGTCGTACGGCGATCCCCGGAAACTGCTCTAGGCGGTACTTCGTTAGGGTCGTGGCCCTGAACATTGGCTGCAAGATCCGAGGATTCTCCAGCCCAGTCACAGCACTCAACGCACATCGGGGAGGCTGGTCAGCCGAGGAGAAACGTGGTCGTTAGAGCTTCTACTAGTTGACGATACGTTGCCTCCGGAACACTCGGCGACCAATGAGCCATCGTAGGAGCTTGGCGCTAGGCATGTACACCCGTAGTCTGGTTCACAGTGGTGCTGTGTATTGTCCTCAAGTATAGCGGCCTCCATCCCATCAGAAATTTCCGTAAACGCAGCACTGTAGCCTTCGGCGATGCGGTGTTGTCTTTCCCAATATTTGGTGGGCCCAAGGTCGGTGTCTGGTAGTGATGTGATGTTGAGGGCCCGCTTGCATTGCTCGGTTGGCCAGATCATGTGCGCAGCGAAGACAGCGCCAGGGAACGTATCAAAGCCAAACCTTTGAGCCAGGTGAGACTCGCAAGCCCAGAGATCGACCGCTGTGGTCCAGGGCCACGTTTTGTTATCAACCAACAATCTAGAGCGCATCGCCCTATATACGAGGTCATGCAACAGCGCTGGCCTGTCTTCGGGTGGGTTGATCGCTATAACGTATGCGAGTCGGTCCGTCGCAACGTCAAGCTCCATGTCTCGTGCATCGGACTCGGCAGGCCGCGCCAATGTAGGGCAAAGTATGTCTCGTGGCCAAAGGCGTAGGATGTCCGAAGATCCACAGCTGCACGTCTTGTAGCGACGTTGGTGCGGTGACATGTCATTCACTATATCTGCTACGAGCTGTCGGTGTGCTGCAAGCTGGGTATTGGTAAGGGTTTCGGTCACGTCTGATGTCCAGACGCGGTGAGGCCTACTGAATGTAAAGCTTCGACGTATGCAGTTCTGTGTACGATACAGCGTCAGCGCATCGTTCTCGAAGTTTGTGGTAGCCATACCAGAAGGGAGCAAGACAAGGAGTAGCGTTACGAGTGTACAAGAGGATGATGAGCTCCTTTGCGAACAGCGAGAAATTCTGTCAGGGCGCCTAAGTCCGTGCTTTAGCGGCGTCGATGGTGTGGCAGCTTGTATGGAGAACGGAGACTGTTGGGCCCGCTCAAGTCTGCTCGCACAGACAAATGTTCATGAACACCGGTCCGTGCGAGCAGCTTGTGCATGGACGCGGCATCAGACCCGCTCAGGCCTGTGCGCACGGACACATGTTCAAGAACATCGGTCCGTGCCTCTATCGTTTCTCAAGGATTGACCTTATTCGCACGCCTTGATGAAACTTTCGTCCGGCCACGCCTCTGTCTAAGCGTTCTCTCTCGACTCTAGAGCAACACAAGCCTACCTTGCATTCGTGTTCTGAATCCGAACAGGGCGTCTCTGAGATAAATCTTGCAGTATAGTCGATCGTTTGCGCGTTCCTCCAAAGCGTATGATCGGAGGTGGTGATGCTTCTAGATCTGGCTGAAATCACGTCCTTGACCATGGCCACCGCCTCTAGAAGATGAACTAACATTCCGTTACTCTGTCCCTTCGCCCATCTCGGTCGGGGAGTGGGCGGCAGTAGATGCAGACTGCTTTCTACATCCGAGCACGAATTCTTCAGTGAAACATCGAGAATCGTAGGTGGCTTTCCATGAAATTCGTCCTTTGCGGTGTTCGGTAGGCTGACGCTCTGTATATTGAGGGTTGAGGAGAAGCAGGTTGCGGCACTTAGAACACAAATGCACGCTCGCGGTTTTAGCGTTGAGACCAGGCACAACATTGTTGCCAAATTGTAGACGAACGGAGTCTGCTGGATGCTTAGCTGGGTACCTTCACGGCCAATGATCAAGCCGAGAGTCATCTAGATGGATGCAGAGTCGGCGCAGTCTCTGGCATGTTATACAGTGGCACAGTATTCGAAGCGCCTCTCAATTGGTGTTGGCGCTGTAGTGTCATTAAGGTTTGATATAACGGGCCTTGGAGATGCAGGAGCGCCACGATCCAGCCGCTGCCCAGACCGTACATGCACATTGAGCGGTCCTGTCGACTACCGTACTATGTCGATCGCTACCGCTTGAGAGATGGTGTAACATTCTCGAGTACGCCCAATTGAAGACTGACATGCTTGCTTATCTGTCTGCACGCACGTTGGAACTACGGAAAAGGAAATGAAATCCAGGAGTGCGCCAAAGAAGGGTAGCGTTATCGCGACGCGCCCGCAAACGACCAAGAAATACTGTGACAGGGCGGAGCAAACTGGCAATGTTGTAAATGGGCGCAATTTCACGCATTCTAAGCCTGCATATGTACCTAGACTGTCACAGGTTTCATTCCCTCTCTTGCGAGTGGCCAATCAAGCAGCATTGACAGCGACGCTTCGTTGTTTCGAGCGGCGAAGGCACCATCGTAATGTGATTGGTAGTCTAACGACAATACGCTATCCAAGCTGAAGCCGCCATTGCGCATGCACATCTCGATGCCTTCACAGGCGCCTCAGATATGTCACTCAATCGCAGATCTCTTAGATCCGTCATACTAGGCGTGAGAAAAGTGAACGAAGTAATGGCAAAGCATACACAGTAGCGAAGCAACGCGACACGCTACTGGCCATGTAACGTCGCACGGGACCGCGTCAAGGCCGGATGACACTATCTCTCAGCGCAGGCCTAGGAGACTCTACAGGTGCGCAATGAACCGTGAGGCCCCTCGGAACATGGGACGGGGAGGGATACTTGAGTGATAGCGGGAGCGACCAGGCCCTCGATCCTGGATTGCGACGTGAGTATTCAACTCCGCCTTTCATCACGCTAAGCCAGACGCAGCGGCGCCAGGCCGGATCAGGGTCTGTCCTATCTGGATGCTTCGCACGATAACCCCTAACATCACGTCACAAGCGGGCCGCAACGACGGCACGCTGCACAGGCCAAGTTTTGCCCCCATGAAGCGGGGCAAAACTTGCCCAGTGCATAGAGATCTTCAGCATGATGGACGAGACACGCCGATAAGTTCACAACGAGTTCCGCACCACAACCCACGGCAGACCAGATCAGACAGCTTAAGATCGAGCACCACGCATTCGCTCCACACAAAACAAGAAACGCACAACCTTCCCGTTGTCACTGCGACTCCGTCACCACCTTGCCGCCTATTGACCTGCGAACCCCGCACGCTGCCAGCATTACGCACACGCCTGCTTGCCCATACCCTCAGGCACTTCAAATGCTCAGGACTGGGTCACCGTTCGCAGGAGATTCCTTCGCAGAGCAGCGCAAAGCCGCATACTATGGACAAAGCCAATGATCTGGATGCGGAGCTGAAGTGCCGCCTGATGATAAGAGCTGAGTCATACCGTGTTAGCCTGCTCCGACTCGACTCAGCAGGAAGAGAACAAGAGCTCAACAAGATTTCGCAAGAACTCGCGCAGGAGGAACAGGCTGTGCAAAATTGTGCTTACGTGGTTCTGGAATGCTTCCGACCAGCTATTAGCTCCCCTGCATACAAAGGAGGTTACTATGCTGCAGGAGACTGGGCAGCAAAAACTGTCGTGGGACTATGAAAAGACAGTCAACCTGAGGAATTGTTAGGGCATCATGGGATGGGGGCTTCTGCTGCTGCATGGACTTAATGCACACGTCTTTCCGGCGTAGGTTCCCTCTTGCCAAGGCCCTCTGCGTAGTCGTCGTGGAAGACACGACACCCTGCATCTGTGCAATGGACGCGTCCAAGTCCAGAGGTTGCGCGAGTTCCAAGCGCATATAGGTAGCACTGGCCCCGCAGCGCATACATGCGCTACTCTAAAAGTTTCTGGCTATAGCGGATCAACTAGAAACCTTAGATGGGTTCCGATTAAACCCAAGTCTGTCGATCTAGCCCCATCGAGAATGCGTGATTGCACTTCTCAAAGTAGGACAGTCAATTTGCTTCTGAATTAGGAAGGTTCTCTCGAAGACGCGTAATGTTCCCCATTCTGGTTTGCGAGAGCACAACTGCTGATCGAGAAACCTACCGTGTAAGATGGAAGACTGAAGGCCAGTGGGATGACGTCGTAGGTGTGCTATGATGGTCTGCAGGACAATTGAGCAACCGTCCCAAGGTCGAGTCGCTTCCTCTTCGCCGAGATCGAGATTTGGTCAGGTGGAAGCTCTCACTGGAGCCAGCCACGTTGGTAATGTGCGGGGTATGCTCTACCCATGGTTACAACCAGCTCCATTCTCGCTGCCAAGCGGCCGGACATTGTGATATCTTGTTTTAAGGCAGGCGCCACCTCCACTACTTTCTGCAGATCCTGCAACTGCACTCCCGAAACCCTGTATCTTGTCCATCAGCTTTCTTGGCCCGCTTCTCGATCTCCATGAGATCGAATTCCGCACTAGTCTCCGTATCCGCCAAATTCTCAGCTCCTCGCTCCACGTCAGTGCTCTCGCTCATACCGTTCTCGCGTCAAATTCCCCATTGCCTGCAGGACCAGTAGCTGCATCGTCATCTTGTTGTCCGTCTACATGTGCCAGGAGCTGATTTGACCGGACAAAGAGCCTTCGAGACTGCCCTCGCTTGGAGGACAGCGCCCGGTCCAACCTGCTTCTTGCACTATCTGCAAGGCCTACGAGACAGGCTTGCGATGTCATGTGGCCTCCAGGGATCTATCTAATTGATCAATATTCATGCGCGAAATATGCCGTTGGTACTCGCGGGGCCACTACAAACCTTACTAGAGATAGCTGGGACGCATGGCTTAAAGCCGTGTCTCTTCTCACAAATCCGAGTGTCCTGTGGGCTCGGTCACACGCAGCTCAGCTTGATAGAATGCTAGCAAGTACACTGCAGTCAAGCGAGCGCTGTCATGATGGACTGCATAGCCGTCCGTTAACCATCTCAAGGGCCGACTGCATTGCACCTGGTCACTAATGACAGGGATGCGTTGGACAATGCTCATACGACCCACGCGTTTGGCAGAGGTAAGCTTCGAGAATGTGTACGAGCATATCTGGGCATAAGAGATCTGAGCATCCTAGTTCGAGCTCCCAGCACATCGGCAGGTACTACACCCCGCACGCAGCAGTGAAGGAACCGCGGAGCTATAGTATAGTGTTGGCACTACGCACCGCCAGCCATTGACCTGTATCACTGTCGTTCAAGATTTCATCAAGGCTCTTCTCGAAACTTGGGTGACGACAGGATGCCAGACCGAAGCGGAGACTCTGATTCTTCCAATCACTCAAGGAGAGGTAGACTACAGCCGTTGGCCCCGCGCAGTTTGCCGCCCGGCTCCCATGGTGGGCGTTTTTCGGGGACGGCATCCGGACGTCATCCTCGACTATCCCATCGCTCAAGAGCCGGCTGCTGGACTTGCAGGGAACGCAAAGTCCGACGAAGCTATGCGTTAGCCGACAAACACGTGCTGATCTTCATCAGTAGGTGAAGTGTGATGAGGCACATCCGAGATGCGGTGTATGCGCGAGCTACTTCAGCGAATGTAAGCTGGCTGACCAAATGGTAGCCCTGCTCAAGGCTCGATCGCGACTGTGACTGGCTTCACCGGTGGAACGTAAGCAGCTACACTAGTAGGGGATGAATCAGTGCAGCCTATGCTGACTTGACCTTAGTTCAGAGACCTTTCGTCGACCACGCAAGGCAGATATGCCAATGTGACCACCGCTGGCAGCACAGTGTGGGATCGTAAGCGTTTCCATAACGTCTCTATGAATTCTTGATTGACGGACCTCTCCGCCATCCGACGCGCAGCGCCTTTCATCCTCCGGACGAACGACGAGACCCTGGGACGATCTACCCGCTTTCGCAACGCTGACGAGCGAGGAGGAACGCGAACGGAAAGCAGAGACACAACGTCCGGGCACCTTTGCCGTCGTCACAACAATCGACAGCTTCTCCAGTCTGCCAGATTATGCGTCCGCGATACCCTCCAGTGGCCGACGGCGAAGCGTACAGTCCACCCAAGAGTCGATGCGCAGTCCAACATCGTCGTCTGGATGGCAACTGACCCAGCCAGATCCAAACACGGTCGTGCTTGAGCGCTTCGAAGACGCTGCACCTCTCACAGCGACGCCGTACCCAGTGATCATTCTTCCTCAACGACCCGACGTGCACATGGCGGACGCGATGCGCAGCCTCTTCATCAGCACTTCGCCCCAAGCCGTAATCTTACCGAATACCACTACGACATACGCGCGGATATCAGGTTCAGATGATCATCTCGTCGCTCACTTCCGCCAGAGCATCGTTCGACGACTGGTACAACCTCAGCTCCCAGGCCAGTCGCAGCACAGGCTAGTACCAGGATCTACCCGGGATGTCTTCGAGCTTGAAGCAGCCCGCTTCCGTCCGGTAAGTAGTCTCGTCCTTTGATTGACATACCATTCAGTACTAAGATCTACACAGCTACACCATGCCATATGCGCTCTTAGCGCCCTCAATCTCTCCTACAGCGGCCGTGTCTCGCTTGAGGAAGCACTGCAGCACTATCAGGACGCCCTCAGCGTCGCCTCATCGCCATCAACTGCAGTCGACATGTTGTCCGACGGCGCGTTCCTCACTCACTTTCTTCTCTTCGTGAACGACATCTGCGTATCCATGGACGCAGATCACCGCGGCGACATCATGTGGGCTCAGCATCTCGACCGCCTCCGCTACATTGCATTGCAGCAGCACAGTCGGCGAGGCCGCGAACCGTACGGCTACATCTTGTGGTCGATCTGCGAGCTGGACATGTATGCTTGCTTATTGGGCAGCAGCACCTGTGACTTCGCCAAGACCGTCATTGAGAATGACATGCTACCATCTCTAGGCGCCCAGATCCCCGCCACCTCGATCACAGGCCCGTACCCGCAATCCGAATCCCACATCTTACCGATGATACAGCGCCTCAACGAAGGCGTCGTTCTCAACGCCATCCAGGTCGCGCAACACGCGCAACAACACCGCACCAGATCCTCCCACCATCCGTCTCCGGGCGCCAACGCTAGATTTCGGGCCATCGTTTCCCGCCTACAAACTGACCTCGTGAACCACTGGTCCCAATCTTACCCAGCCGCTTTCCTTGGCCCGGAGTCACCACAAGCGGGTTACAACCTCCCCTCTTGCGCCCGCTACGTCTTCGAACACGCCTACCTGCTCCACCAAGCTACGATGATCTACTCCCGCACCAGCATGTTCGCTCAGCGCAGTATGGACGTCGCCAACCAAGGCGACGTCCACGCTGATACCGAGCAACGGTGCATCGGGATCTTGACGCTGGCCAGCAGCTACACAGATGCCGATCTCATGATGGAGCACCGACATGCCGTCTTCCCGGTTTTGATGGCGGGGATCGCAACGACGGAGCCAGATGCCAAGATTCGGGCTATAAATATTATTAAAGCTATGGAGAGTCCGGCGCGGGGTGGGATAGGGCAGAATACTTATCGCACAAGGCAGCTGCTTATTGCTGTTTGTGAGGAGCAGAGGAGGGTTGTGGGCGCGGGAGGCAAGATTGAGCAGGTGGATTGGCTCGCGTTAGCACAGGAGCGTGATTTGAGCGTGGTCAATTGTGGACTGTGAGAAGCTACTGGAGGAGAGGCCTAACCAAACGAGTCGAAGCCATCCCGTATCCCCGCTCCGGCCGATCACATCAGAGCTAAACGGCACTTTAGGCGCTTACCTCTATCTTTCCGCCTTTCTAACGACGCTTGAACACGCTCGCAATCCTCGATCACGCCGCAACACCTACTTGCTTCACTGCTGGCCTTGTCTGCCTCGTTGAGACTAGGTACCTGTCATGAACTCTTCGTCATACGATACCATCTTTGCCAATGCTAAACATGGACAATCTGGCTTCCTCGAAGTTCCCATGAACATCACCCGCACTCTGATCCTAGCTGAAGGTCAGGCAGGTGCCGTTGCAACCCGGAAGCTAGGTGCTTGTTCCGGCGTCGTGGTTTTGGGTCGCACTGCCGTCATTATGACCCACATCTCACCTGGTGATCCGAATGCCAGACGAGGACAGTTCAGCGCTGAACAACATTTTCGTAATCTTCTTGCTCAAGTCGAGCAACAGTACCTTACCAACCGAACGCATTTCCAAACACAGGCAACGGCTTGGGGTATCTACATAGCCGACTTCGAAGAAATCACAAACGACTTGAGGGCGTATGCAGCCCAGCGCTTCGCCGCTCTTGGTTTGCCTAATGGGCACACCTATTACACGCAGCACCGTGGTCCCAACCGCCACGATGAAGTGCGCGCGTGTGTACAGCTGTCGGGCTTTGGAATGACGTCCTTCTATCTGGAACAACAGCTGATCCAGAGCGTCCAGTTCCCAAGGCCCTTACCTGGACGACAAGCACCTCAATCCGTAGTGCCTGCAGCGCAGCGGAATTACTTGGCCTATTACGAAGCACAGCAGACCTGGATTCATTTCTTCGCTGGAGGAGGTTTGGTCCCAGAGTATGCTCGCCTTTCTAGGATCTATGATATCTTATTCGTGGGTCGCAATGAAAGGAGTAGCTGGTTGAAGTACAACTTCACCTCCCGCGCTTGGGTGACCGACTAGGTGATGAAGTCGCTTGTATTGAAGCTAGTTGCGATGAGGTTGTCTACGTTGAGACGCATCGCATACGATTGGATATGGTGAATCCGTTATGAGGGAGGTTATGTGCTGCTTGGAAGCCTTGATGATCAGGTACCTCAGAGCTCAGACTAGGCAGTTTAAGCATAAGGTCTACTACTGGAGAGCTCTGTGTCTTGGGTATATGAGACGAGCGGTACGAAGTTCGCGCTCAACCTACTTGGGCGCCATTACTTGCTCCCAGACCATCGATGTGTGCTCGAGCACGCCTCCAGTCTCTTTAGATCTGCCCTTCCAGTAGGGTCAGGGATTGAAGGATGCATCTTTGGCGGCCACTTTGATATCAGGTGCAACAAAAGCTTTGAATGCAGGCTGTATCTTTGGAGGGATTACAATCTGTATCTGTGAAAGCTGTCGTTACACCGGATATGCTTCTGAAGCACAGACATAACTTCCGCGTGACCCCGATATCGTGCTTCCTCGTATGGAGAAGAGTCCGGTATCTCGGAGGCTCCAAGCTTCTTATTGCGTAAAGGGTCGGCCCCATGCGTAAGCAATAGTTGAACCGCGCGAGTGTTTCCCCTACTACTCGCGCTATGCAATGCAGTACCACGAGGGAATCCGACTTCTTTCCACGCCGACGAATCCTCGCCCTGATATTTGTCAACTGGCGCACCGAGCACCAGAAGCTTCTCCATCAGCTCGAGGCTTGCCGAATTATCCTTTCTGCGTAAGGACATGTGAAGGGGTGCTCCCTTTGAGACGTCGGCTCCAGCATCCAAAAGACGACTGATCACGTTCAGTGATCCGAATTCGACTGCACGCGACAAGGGCGTCTCAGACCAAGCGTCTTGAAGATTTGAGTCTGCGTCTTTCGACAGCAGCCAAGAAACCAGTTGTTCATGAGGCACTGCGAGCCTTGTTGCAATCATGTCAGCCTCATACAGATAAGAGTTGGAGAGCTTACTAACGAGAGGATGGTGTGGCCATTGCTAGCCACGGTGTTGATAGACCAAGCCAAATGCTCTACTAGGCAGGCGACAATAGGTAGGTCGCCCATTGCTGCAGCCGCCTGTAAATCACGCTCGGTGGCAGGCACGCCGCTCGAAAGTAGGCACGACACAACTTCAGGTCTCGCGTACTTTATAGCACATTGAAGAGCTGTGTTGAACGTCACATTTGTTTGAGGATACCGCTCTCGGGCTCGAGCAAGCTCAGAAGACACCAGAGCTCCATCACCTGTAGCGATAGCTTCGTCCAGCTCCGGATGCAATGGTTCGCCAAAGCTGAGAAGGAACTCTGCATGCTTGGTAGAGGCGGACGTTGGCGTCGGTAATGAAGGAGGTGGCGGTCCACGGAACACACTTCCAGCTACTGGTGGAACGCCATTGATACCAGGTGGCAGTGATGGTGGCGTCAAATCTGATGACATTTTCCAGGTGCTAGTATCTGCAATGACGAGCAAAATTGGATAATGGTTGAGGAAGACATGTAAGAATTGAAGAGGTCGAAACGTAGTTGAGTTGGGATGGGTGTCGGAGAGCATCGGAAGCGGGAGCGGGGTAAGTTGCCCAACTGCCTCACGACAGAACTCTGCCGATCCGAGATCTAGCAGCGTCAGAGTCACGATGAGTCATAATCAGCCTTCTTTCCTCGCGACCCTTCCTCCCACCACCATCCTGCCATGACTGATCTCCCCGCGTTGTGGCTGGCGTACCGCTAGACCCGTACAGTCGCTCAATGTTGTTGCGCTTATCCCGCCTGCAACTTACTTATTGCCACAGTCAACGAGACTCGCACGATCTCTGTACGACCAAGCGGAAGTCGAGCCGTCTTCGCGACTGCAAATTGACGGGTGTGAGAACGGCTCGCTACTCGCCGGTTTGGATCTGCAAGGGAGAGGAGGCTGGGATTGATCATGTTAGGAGGGGCCCGGTCAAGACCTGGTTCGACGTATACGTGTCGTCGGCTCGGGTTCGTGCCTTCGCAGCTTCGCCCAGCCAGCGATGTCACGTGCCCGCCAGATGATTGTCGCTTGTTCATGTCTGCTGATCCTCGTCTCTTGGTGCTCTCTCGGATGTGCTCGGCGCCCGGCGTTGAGTCCCTTTCTGAGTACGGCCCTATCATAACTGGAGTGTTACGGACATGCCCGCTCAGGCTGGGCACGTGCAAGTTTGCTCTCAGAGTACCTGGCCCCGGAGATTGCGCGATTCCATGGCTCAACGTCAAGACCCGACATACGCAGGCCGTAGACATCTGGTCTTTCGGTACGGTCATTTACCAGTACGTATACGGACTTACACAACAAATCTCAGGTTCGGCGCTGTCTTGGTGCGAGAGGATCGTGGAGCACCTGAATGATTGGGAATCCGAAGAGCAGATCGACCTCTCATCGGAAATGATTGTCATGGATCCCCATTGGCGGCTTGCGGCAAGGTCTTGTTGGGAGAGGGCATTGCTATTGGCCCATACATGAACGCGGACAGAACCTTCGATTGTATACGAAAGCTGCTGTACCCAGGTTGTCAGCGAGTCTCAGGGTGATTCGGGACACCAGACCTCCGACCGAGAAACTCTGAAACGGCTCGCTTCAGGGGCTGAGTCTCGAGCCAACCGTGCGGCTTCTGCAGAGCGAGACTCACTGCTGAGCACGCTTATCTACAACCCGAATGAAGGCAGCAAGAGGCATAGGTCTCCTGATCCGAATGCATATGCAGGTTCAACGAAGAGGACGGGTGCAAGTTGGCAAAGCCCAAGCCAGCGAGACAACAAGGCCCGGGGAGAGGAGTGTTCCCAGGCCAAGTCACCATCGTACATGTCCATCCAGCGAGATACGCCGTGCGAATGCGTTATTGAGTTGGTCAGAGACATACGACTCGGAACCGAAAAAAACGAATATCTGGACCCACTTACGATTCGTCTTGTGCATGACCTATGCCAACGCCTTGACGAGCTGAGCATAGGACAGATTCACACCTCGGTCGATGAAAACGCTGAGCGTACCACTGTCATTGGAGTGTCCGATGCTCGAGAGTTTACTCTTGCCCGTCTCACCTCCTCCGATGTTCGCAATTCAGCTGGTACAGCCGCCTCATCTCTTGGAGCAACGGTCCCGATGACCAGGGCTTCCGCGGCTTATAGACACCCTTGGCGGCTCCCGATACAACAGATGCCGGCACCGCCGACACTCGGTTCGGAGGAGTGTGGGATGACGGCATCGTTCTCCTCATCCCTCACGGCCCGTTGGTCACCGACGCTGTGATCCACAGCGTGGAAGAAGAGGAGACGCCATCGCAGGATCTCTCCCATAGGCGTCTCCTTGCCCTGCTGTAGGTGGACCTCGCAGCACTCTTTGATCAAGGTCAGAGTCTGCCCTTCACCGCGACGGTCCCGCCGGGCGGTGTCGTAGAAGATGATCAACTAGATAATCCAAATCGTCTTCGACAGGTTGCTGCTGTAGTTGCCGGGCTTCATCCAGTTGCCAGCCGTCGGCTGAATACTCAGCATGGCGCAAAGGGTTACGAGGGGTGATCCGTAGCGGCGTGCGGCGGTATGGTGGCAGCTCAGGAGCATTTAGGAGCTGAAAAGTCGATCTTCCAAAGCCTGATATTGTCGGTCTCCTCTACCGCTTTCTGATGCACGACTTTCGGTCCTCACAAATGTATTTTTTACAGTGCTTGTACATCC
>JASUXV010000095.1:0-13405 GCA_030411845.1 Friedmanniomyces endolithicus | reverse complement strand
AGTTCTTTCGAGATCTTGTGCAGCTCTTGCTCTCTCTCTGGTGAGCTGAGTCGAAGCAAGCGTACACGGTACGACTCGGCTCTTTTCATCAGACTGAGCAGCAGCTCCGCATACAACGCTCCGGGTTGCTTGATCACATGCGATTATGCGCTGCTGTTGCGAGGGGATGTATGCGAACACGCTGGGCCCAAAATTCAAGGCATTCGAGGCTTTGATGCAAGGCGCTGGCAGCGCAAGCGGGCCGATGGGCGTGAGGTGGTGATATTGTCGAAGACGCGTTGCATCAGACACTTCCGTTAGCAGTCAGAATCGGGTTGAGATCCTCAGCGCACAGAGCGTTTTCTGCCCGCCAGGCGCGGCCCGCACGGGCAGAAGTTGGCCTATGCGTACTGCCCATCTGTGGGGCACGATCTACTTGTGCCTGAGGTGTCCCATGCCAGAGTTGCCGTGCGGGCGCGCCAGCGTTGCGGACGTCTTGTGCCAAGGGGCCAGATGCTGAAAGCACTACTCTTCACTCGCTATCTTTAGTTGAGGTATCGCATTAGCGAACCCTGTAGCCACAATGATATGTCCATGCTGCTATGGTGAATTGCCTCCAGGAGATGGTAGGAGTAGCCCGTCTGGTTTGAGCACACGCACTCCAAGATGATAACCTAGTACAGATGAGAGCGCGTCTCAAGCCACCTACCATGTTCTATGCGGGAGAGTCCTCGAGCCTGGACTCCTGGACGATGCGAAGCACATCAATGCTCTGTTCCTCCAGCTTCCTGGACAAAACGGGACTCTTACCAAGACGCGACGTCGACTGTTCGTAGAAGCACTCGAGGAAAGAGAGCGAGCCTACAGCAAAGAACGAGAGAGTCTCTGCAGCGACCTGAGCAACAACCTCGCGAATATTGCACATTGGCTGCCGCCTGAACTCCAAGTAATGATAGGCTCAAAGGTCGGAGACTGCAGGGCCTTGCAGACTACAATAACCTACTGGGCCACAAGACCATTTCTTCATCGTCTCGCTCAATTGGGAGTCGAATCCAGCCTTGTCAACCTACCGAGAGGCCTTCTCGCGGTTGAACGGGCAGGTCAATCATACCTTGTGATGTCACTCCATTCTCCAACTGTGGTGGAGATACCAGCGAGCGCGATTTCCCAGGAATCTACACATCTGCTCGTGGGTCTAGACTCATTTGGTTTTCGCTTCATCCAGCCCTGTAATGATACAATGAGTATGCTCGTTCGGGGTACTTGGTATCGGAGGTTGGGTCGCGAAGGCCACTGTTCCTGGAGAGTAAAGTAAGCTGCGCCTACTTCTGCCGTCCGTCTGTAAATACTGAGCTCTCGAGCAGGGTCGCACCATTCGCGATTGTCGCTCACAGCCTGCAATCGAAGACACCGTTCGATGGGACACGCCGCTGCCGCCGAAGCTAGAGCCTTCTGACCTGACTTTCTCGCACGGGCAGCGAGGATCTTCCATGGTCGTTCGTCTCCAAGTTTATGACTTTGGACCAGCTTATCATGCCGTTACGGCCGCTTGTGTAAGCGGCACAATGTGTCTGCTACACGTGCATCGAGGCCGTACTACAGAAACCTCCTGCTTCTACAAAGACGCGAGAGCCCAACACCCGGACTGCACCTTCCTTTACTTCCCGCTATGGCGAAATGAAAAAGTGAGTCTCGCTTTCATGCGTCGTGACAGCCTGCTTGAGCTTGGAGCGCCTTGTCTTGTGGTACGTTCAGTGTACTGCTCACTAGTGTGTCTGGAGACTAACACTTCCATAGGTCGTCACGTCCCTTGGTAGACAGTATCACTTCGGATCCTTCATCAACCCAGAGTGCTGCGCGTCCTTCACTTCACACCGCTGCACGGAGCGGACAGCGGTCCGCTAACCAAAATTTGCCTGAGCTCAAGTGCTGCACATCAAACGCTTGTTCTATTAGAACTGGCAATCGGTGTGAATTGCGAGGACTCATCTAAGTCGGAGTCATCTTGCACAGCATCAAGCAATTTACCTGGTTGGCCTCTGCTCGTCTGTCGACCACCAATAATGATGCCAAGCCCTAACTTCGACATATACGTCAGCCACGTTCGCCTCAACAGCATGCGCTTAGTGAAGGCCCTAAGAGCCCCTGCATCGACTGGCCGTATCGTTGCCTTGGAGTATGGTTCATCACCGCTAGTGGGGTAGAGACACTTGGCTGCTGGCTAGAAGATCTTAGCTTCTGTCGAGACACTGAAGCATATGTGGAGGATTTTGCGGAAGGGTCCGCTGCGGTATTCAAAACGTCTTGTCCTATCAGCGGAAGCACATGCGTGGAAGTGAAACAGGGCACACACGAAACGCTGGACGATTGGACACAGTTGACAGAACCTGGTACACTCGTGTGGTGGACCAGTCAGACAGGTGACGAGATCCGTAGGCAGCCTTGATCCTAAGACATAAGGTATCGATCTCGCGCAAGCTTTGGAGCTCGCAGACGCGCGCAAGGCATATATAGCTGAGTGCTCAGGTCTTCTTTTGATTCCCGCCCATCACACGAATCGTTCAACGGCGTTCACATGCATTCGATAGACAGCTACATTCACGGCCTTGATACATTGTTCCCGAACGCAGATGTCGAAATACAGGACAATAACATAGCACACAAGGGAAAAAACGGCAAGCACAAGAACCCTTTCATGTCGATCAGAGAGGTGCGAGTGGTCCGAGAGAAAATGAAGACAGTCAGCAACGCTGAAGTAGACAGCACCAAGGCAGTGAACCTCCTCAATATGTATGATACGACCGACTGCTCGCTGCCGAGCTTCCTCCATCTACCTCGCTTCAAACTCATGCCAGCTACAAGCCAATCGGAGCCTGGTAAACATGGGCGAAGGGCATTGGCTGACTGTCAACGATTCAATGTCATGGGCCTCCGTGGCTTGTTTTCACCAGCCCATTGCGATTTATGGAACGGCACCTGGATTCGGACACTCGACGGCGTCAAGATGTGGAATGTTGCTGTCGACACAACGGAGAGTGAGGTGGAGGAATGAAGTATTGGTTACCAAAGAAACGTGCTGCGATCATGCTTATGAACGGCGACACCCTGATCATGCCACCTGGTGTGCTCGTTATCCATGCGCCGTACACACTCACCGACTGCTTACTCGCAGGCGGCATGTTCCGGGACTTCTACGCCAGAACGCAACTCGCGCCGAACCTTGCGTACATCAAGAAGCATAACGACTGGATCACGAACGACGATCCACCAGGCGATACAGTGTGGAACATCATTATGCGCCGTATGCAGGAGTGCTGCGAGGCATGGGAGCACAGGGAGACCGCCATAAGATTCACTGAGCAAGGGGAAAGAAACGGGTTGGTGAGCTAGAGAAGTCAGTAGAGGGGCGTGTCCTTAACGGCAGCGCTCCAGCTTTGAGCCAGCCAGACGCTCTTGGCTCGTCAAGAGAGATTCGGCGACGCTGCTGACACCAACACCTGGACTCTAATCCTGGCGCTTGGCTAGAGAAGAGCCCGCCAACAAATGCATCAGTTCTGGCCGAACGATAAACGATGCATTCAATTATTAGACCTGAACCTTTGGTGTTGCTGCCATGAATTCCACTCCTTCGAGAACTCCACATGTTTCCTCCATTGCTACGGCGGTACCAGCTAGAAGTATCCGCATCCCTATTGTCTTTATACACCGCGTCTCTCATTTCCTGTTCGCCATCACTGCGTACAGCCTGCATGCCTGAAGCGCGAAACGATTGAGTTCCGCCTCCAAGATCTGGCTCATGGGCTGGGGGAGGCAATTGCTTGCTCGCTGTACTCCGTACTTGTCGATCAAATCCACAATGTAATGTGGAAACTATACCGAGTAGCCCCAAGCTCTATATCTGGAAGCAGATTCATTCATTCATCTACAGCGGTATCACGTGCTAGAAACACACTGCTACGCCTATTCCACGGCTATTCCGAGGGAAGATGTTGTTTAGTAGTGTCCAGTAGGCCCGGTGTCCACCATGTGTTGTCTTAACCAGAATGGCCATAACGCACATGGTGTCCAATAGTAACCCTACCATCGACGCCCTTAATGAGACCGACTGCAGCCAAGGCGATCGAATGCTGGTGCGATACGTGGAGCGCCGGCGTCAGGAGCAAGTAGCAGACGCAGTGGCTGCTCAGCTGGGGTCACTGAGACTGCCTTCGGGCATGACTTCGACTCCCGGAGGTGGTATAGTCGACGGAACCCGTCATCTCAAGATGGTGATACCGCGAAGGATCTTGGACATGGCTGAACCGTTGAATCCATTTTGGCTTCCATGAGTTCCTAGAGTTTTAGCTTAGATTGTGTTGCATTCCAGATCCCCGTTGTCAGCATTCTCATTCTATAAAAGGTGCGGATTCGACGTGACACAATGACTCAGCAGCCACACGCACGGCTTGTACGGCTGCTCCGCCACCGAACCGTATCTCCTCGCCCAAAACGAGGTTAAGGCCATGGCAAAGCGGCAGTACAACGCCAGGATGCTCGCAGTCATGCTCCCCAACCTTGCTACTTGCGTCCACCGTGAGACAGATGAAACACCAGAAGCATCAAGTGTAGGGCTTGAGCCACGAACTATCTGCCATGAATTTCTTTAGACATATTGCTGCCTGACCGTGGACCGTTCCTGAGAAAGTCGATGCCGTAGATGACGACTCTCGAATGTATGGTTCCACGGCTCATCTAGCGCTCAGCATTGCAGGCAGGTCCCGTGCACGGCGCGTAGTCGAGACCGGTGGTCTGCAAGCTCGGACTGCGCCATCAGCTTGTCCTGCTGAATCAAATCGAGGCCTGTCACTTTGGTGCTAGCTGACTCGGTCTGCTTCAAAGGGATGACTTCTTCGTGACAAGACTGACAGACGTCACCGGGGACGTCTTCGGGCATACACCAGTGTCGATGTGTCGCTACTCGGAAAAGGACGTGCGATGACATTGCTCGCCTCGCAAGTCCCGATGCACGGCGTGACATTCCTGCTCCTTCCGAAGGCCATTGTCATATCAAGAGGACGATGCGGTCAGATCTGGCTTTCCGTAATCATGTGCTTGCCATATTGGGGAAACGGAGAACCAAAGAAAACGCCTTCTGTCCATCGCCGCCTGCGCGACCAGATTCTTGTGCGAACATGACTAAAGACTCGGGCTCATTGACGTCGATGATGAGGCCCATGTGGACATAGTCGAAGCCTTCGGCGAGAGCGCTGGTAGCGACAATGAACCATTGTTCAGGCCTTGATACTTATTTCTCCACAACGCGCTGTTTCTCGACCGTGCAGCTACTTTCAGCGGTATAGGAGTCGCTTGTCAAAGTTTTGAAAAGGTCTTCGCTTCGTCGCGCGTTCTCACGTAGAGGATGATCTTGTGTTCAAGGTGCGCTAGATCAGTGAGCTTCGGTGAGTAGTCCGCGGCGACGACGGTCGAATGACACTCGTCCGCGACATAGTCACGTGTCTGCCGTTCGATCAACGATGTGGCATACTGCTCAAACTCCGGAGAGCACGCCGCTTTCACGCTACCGAAGACCAACGACGCCTTCCTTCGCTCTCCTAGTGTCCGCTCGAGGTGGTTGATATTCAGCTCCTGCACTTGTCGGATCTGGTCAGCGCGGAGGGCGACGAGCGGAACAGTGAGGATGGTCGTTCGGCGTTGGAAAGGGCCACGGCAACATGGATAGCATGCTTCTGCCCCACAGCAGGATGGTATTTAGAGCCTGCTCCTGCTCCTTCGTCTTCCACTGCATGTCGGCCCTACCAGGCAAACGTCTCGTCTCAATCAACAAGACCGATGTCAACCAAGGTGAAACGTGGCCTGTAACTGCCGCTAGCGCTTGATTTCGTAATGCTTGCCTCCTCGAGGCTAGAATATTTTCGCTTCTTGTTGGAGGAGACGATCTCACTCCCCAGACTGCGTGCCAGAGCTGCGACCTACGTAGACCTTTCTGGATCAGTCTATCGTAAAAGTTCGCGAAAGTGGAGCTCGACAACGCCTGATTGGCATTGGCCCGATTGACCGTCCAAATCTTGTGGTTGCGCTGCTCCGTCATCACCTTATCGTCCGCTTCGATCTCCTCTCCGTCCCCATTGAAATCCTCAGGATCGAAGCAGATGGCCTCGCTGGCGAACTTGGTCTTGACGATCGCCACGATGAACTGCCGCCAACTGAATACGTGCAGTCGCGGGACTACTGCGCGGACACACATGGCTTTAAGGCAGGCGCTCAACCGACCCGTCCACCACACTCCTCTGTCCCGTTCCCACAGGAATGGGGAGAGCAGCGCCTGCGAAGATGACTGTCGAAGGAAATGCTTTGGTAGCGGAAGGACGAAGACCAAGTAGTCAAGGAGGAGTATGCCGACGTGCTGAGCAAGGAAGCGAAAACTGTCCTGATACAACCCCTGTTGCTGTTACTGTTACTGTTTTGCCGTATTGCGTGTGATCCTGACCTGGTCATGGCGGATGGTGATGTGTCGTATTCGCTGCCTGTTGCGTCGCATCATTGGAAACATCTCGGGCTCACAGATGGCCTGTCTGCTGCTGACGTGTATGAGGAAACACAGCTGTGCGAGGAAGACTTGAACATGCCTCTCGAAGGTGGCAATGGCACTTTGCCGCCCACGCCATCCTTCAGCCGCAAACGCTCACTCCGTGATAAGAAGGCAGCTCAGATACTTGGACCGCTCGATGACGTCAAGCAGAAATCAATCAGTAGCACATAGCAGATCTGCATTACCTGGATGGTCTCTGAAGCTCCAATGCACTGTCTGAACGTCGGATTGGTAGCTTAACGCTGGAGCATGCATGTGGCGGACGTCATTCGGGGGAGCAGGAGCTCGTCATATAGGATTCATTGGCAGTGTTGATACTCAGACTTCAACAACGTAGGAATGTGATCCATCTGCAGAGTAGTTTCTTTGTAAGTCACTCCATCTTCCTCTCCATTCCACCCGGCCTGTCGGTCGGCACAGTGTGATCGCGGACGTGGAAGAGCAGGAGGCGCCATCGAAGAATCTCTCTCATTGTAGTCTCGTTCGCTTGATGTAGGTAGACGGCACAGCATTCCTGAATGGACAAAAGAGTCCGCCCATGGCCACAATGTTCCTGCTGTGCACAGCGGTAGAAGATAATGAGCTGCACGACCCAGATTCTTTTTGATAAGTCTCTACTGGAGTTTCCCAGTCCCATCCAGCTGCCTATCGTGGGCTGTTCGCTGAGTTTGGCGCAGAATTTCACGATGGGTGAAGTGTACCGTTGTGCGGCATTCTCGTGACTGATTAGAAGCATCCTCAGGTTGACTAGTTGATCCTGGAGAGGCGAAGCTGAAGTGCTGCCATCTTTCGCTTTACTGTCGCTGCCTACGACTTGTCGTCCCACCACGCGGGGAGGACTTCTATGATTAGTACGTGTAGTCATAAAGTATGCTTTTAGCTCGACACTGGATTGACGAGAGCACCAATTGCTCCATCACACACCACGGCATGTGACATTCGGTCTTTCCATACAGAAATCTGAACATCTCTGTGTTACTGATATGCGAAATGGCGCTCCTACGACCCCCGATCTCTACGTCATCCGATCCGAGTGCTGGCTAGCCACTTGACGGTCAGCGGAGAAGGCAGCGGAGGATGTAGTCTCGACGACGGAGCCACCGTGATTCAGCTTCAAAAGAAACGCAGTGCCATTCAGAACACGTCTACAGACGATACTCACTTGTGCTGGTGCGTGGTCTTTAGTTACTACCAGCGCAAAGCTCTCCAGACACTGCAGTAGGTTCACTACATCGAATTGCTGCCGAAGTGCGTGGATGAGGTCCATCATGTCCTGCGGTTATGCCAGCTCGCTGTACAGATTGCAGAGGTCCTTAACGAGATCGATGTCCCGATCGCCAGATCACCTACCGCTGCTGGAGCATCTTCATGCGCTGTGGAGTTCGTTATAAGCTGTCTTCTAGCCTAATTGAGTAGGCTTAGGAAAGACTGGAAAAGGACAGGAAAAATAGTCCAAGTGTAATAAGACTGTATCATATATACGTCCTCGGGCCTTGGGGTAGCTAGCAACCCTTTCAGGGACGGTAAACTCTACTGTCTCTGGAGTAAACCATACTTCTTGCGATAGACTTTAGAACCCCTCACTCTAGGTGTAGGTCGGAAGAGTCGGTGGAAATGCTAGTTGGAGGTGATTGCGGGCCTTGACGCTTCGAACAAGGGAAATTATGTGTCGCATCATGGTAACAGGGAATGGTTTCGATCGCATCGAGGAGTTGTTGACAGCAAAGCAGGGTGAACACAGTCTGCGGTGGTATGGAATGTGTAAGAAACACGACGGAGACATTGAAGCAGGAGTCGGCACGAACCAAGCGAAGGGTCGGTTCAGAGCAGTCAGGAATATGCATGAACCGGTGATCTTTCGACCTTCAGAATCAGGAAGTCCGTCCGGCCTGTGGCTCACCCTTCTAGAGAAATGCTTTCCGCGAGACAATCAGAGGCCTGCCATTGGCCAGTACGCAAGGTCCATATGGTAAGATCCTTCGCCCTCGAAGTGACGCTAATATGGGCCAATTCAACCTGTTGAACTTGAGCGTAACATTCTGCAAGTACTGGATTTGCGTCCATGTGAATCTGTGCTTGATCTCCGAGGTGAGATGGGTCGTCTTCGCTGCAGGGACAATGAACGCGGGTGCGAGTACCCAGGCAGCACTTGGTGGCATCTCCAAATTGGTACGATGGGACTTGACGATCAGGGTCCTCCAGACTATTTCCGTCCCAAAGCTCTCAGTCGTCTTGATTGCATGGGCATCTTCGAATCCGGCTCCAAGCTACTGTGGTGTGCCTTCAAGGAATCTGATCTTCGCAGTTTGTCCGCCCAGAAAAGCCACTCTTTGGTTGGGTTGAGAGCTTGAATGTCACGAAGAGTCTAGTTACCAAGACGAAGTGCCGCTTAGACACTCCCATGTTAATTTGCTTCAGCAACAGATTAATGATCAATGTCTCGTAGCATGGTGTTGAAGTTTCACCGGAAGAATGACTTTGGAAGATGCCGTTCGTGCGAGACGTCTAGTCACGCAGCAGTCCCTGCACAGATGGGAATGCCAGCAGACATACAGTACGTGCACTCCAGAGAGCGACTTCACATAGACTCAGGTCCCATGAGATCGTCCATTGGCTTCGTGAGCATCGTGTTGAAGTATTTGAACTGGAGGAGTTCAGTATACCTATACAGACAAAGCCAAGTGCGCAGTCGAACAGGAAGGAGTCAACGATCCGGAAGTACGAAGACGAGGAAAAACCTGGTAGATAGGTATAGAGGTGACCGGACACTGACCAAAGAGCTAGAGACGTAACGACTCCGGGGTCAGTGCATGATGGAACGAGGAGTCCACGACGCGCCTTCCTCGTCGCGTCGGATGAGGAGATCCCAGCAGTTGCGCTTTATTTGCCTCACGAACAGCATCTAGACTCGGTGCCGGATACACTCTCGCACCTTTACTGATCCCGTTGCGAACGTATGTGTTAGACATCCAGACGCTTCGAGCAGAAAGAATAACAGCGCTTTTGGCGTACCCACTGTGTGCTCGCTAGCCACAATACCTTCTGGAATGCGAGTGGGCCGACAATAGCACAGCGATTATCGTCCCATCCGACTGTTGTAACGGCCGCTTATGAGGTTTCAAACGACATCTGCCTATGGGTTACGGCTCTAAACTGGGTGCATGTTGACGAATCGAGCGTTCTGGGTAAATAAGGCCGCCTGTGGGGATGGGAGTGGTGTACTCTTGCCCCGTCTTGACGATCAGATCGTTCAAGACGTCAGGACTGCTGAGCACAACGACCGCTGTCGAAGCCATGGTGAACGCGAAGAAGTCGCCGTACTTGCGCGACCACTCGGTCAACTTCAGGTGCAAGTACGGAACGCTCACATCAAACATGTTCCCAACCAAGGGAGAGCTTTGGGGGCCTTCTGGATAGCTGCGGAAGCGTTTCGAGACCGTCTCAAATACCAATAGATCACTAGGACGACTGGGATGAAGAGATAGAAAACCCATCCGAGAGAATAGTTGTTGACGATCTGGTACAGACTAGACGTCATGTTGTCTGCTGAAAAGCTGGAAGTCAAAACAAGAGACCAAGGTCAGGAATACGACGGATGGAAGCAGCGGCGCACCTCCCTCTACATCCTTCCAGTCTTCTACTTCGGGTCGCATTTTCGTTTGTGGTTACTGCTGAGTGCTTGTAGTCCCGGCACGTACTCTGCACAGTGAGTTGAAGCTAACCCGCAACCCCGCCATCAGCCGTATTACAGCGAAAGCCCGTGTTGTGGGACATTGCGGCCGGACCGGAAGCAGAGATGTTTATGCCGCCTGGACCAAGGAGCTGCGTGGACGGGGAATCCATCGCCGCACACCATGAAGGAAGCCATTGTTGGGCCAGATCTCGCAGTGGAGGTGGTCGATTGTCCCAGACCGAAGCCAAGCCGAGGCGACCTGTTGATCAAAGTCGCATGCGTCGGTTGCAATCGCAAAGACTGGAAGGCACCGCATTATACGGGCAAGAAAGCTAATCCCGGCGACGTAGCGGGTAAAGTTGCTGAATGCGGTGAGGATGTGGTTGGATTCTCGGTTGGGAACCGCGTGGCCGCCTTTCATCAGATGGGAACGCCGGGAGGCGCGTTCGCCGAGTCTGCGATAGCACCGGCAACAACGACATTCCACTTACTTATCAAGGTCTCGTTTGAAGGGGTGTGTATGCACGTATAGGCGAGCATTAAATTTGAAGGTGGCGCTGACACAGGTGGCTCAGGGTGCGACGATTCCTCTGGCATGTCTCACTGCGGCTATCGCATTGAATCACAACCTCCGACTGCCTCCACCTTGGTAGAAGGGCAGCAAGAAGACGCCGCTCTTAATCTACGGTGGATCCACCGCGACCGGCGCTTTCGCCAAGCTAGCAGTGAGGCTCATGGGTCTCCGACAGGCGACTATGTTGACATTGCAAGCCATTCCAACTAATAGGTCTGCGAAGGCAGTCCCACAAATTGTCGATTACGCGGTCGGTCGATTCGCCATGGCGTCGGACTCAGACGTATATCATGCTCAGCTCGTCGTGTATCGAAACCGTTGGAATCTTTCGTAAAGTTGACGGAGGCTAAGTGGTCGGCCTGTGGAATCCACACCACCTACACCTCACCGCCATCGCTCAATGCAATTGACCAAGCAGCAAGGCTGAACTTTGATGCGGTCTCGACATGCGGCTGGCTTGAGGCGGCCGTATCTTCACATTGAATATGGCCATCATCTCGGCCCTCAGCACCTCAAGCAGCTCTTCTGGCATCCTTTCCACAGCACTTCAACGACTCCATTCTCGGCATAAGACTGCCGCGCGGAACCTCCGATTACTGTAACAGAACAGAAGCAGCTCGATAATATGGACAAATCCCGTTCTCCTTTTGCTAATCATGGCACCAAGGCATTCCTCGTCCAAAGTTAAACACCACTGATTGCGCTAGGCCCTGTCGCTTCTTCCAGTTCGGCAAATGCAAGAACGGCGACCGTTGTGCCTACGCCCATGTCATCGATCCGAGCTTCAACCGCAAAGCACGTGTGCACTTCGCGAACTGAAGTTTGAGCAGACGTCTACTATCGCACCCTAACCTCAGGCGACGTATAGATACCTTCTCCACAAATAACACAACTTAAATTCGAGACGGGCGGATTAGGATTCTCTTGAGCTCACGACCTCGAAGACGTGATAGTGAACAGTCTGATTAGTAGAACATGAATCATGTCATCAAGATCTACGAATACTGTACAGCCTTGGGATTTCAGTCAAGCTAAGTGAGTGTGCGCTCCGAGGGAGTTGTTTTGAGTCAGTCCTGGGCGGCTACTGGAGACCAAATTGATGAAGCGGATAATATGTGTAAGGGCGACCGCGGTTTCATACATTGGGACTGTTGTTCAGGTAGTGTCCGAACGCCATTCCTGATTGGGCGACTCGGCCTGAAGTAGTATAGCTGTCAGATACTTGGCAGAAGATGTTGCCGCTAACCTTCTTGCGGTATAGTCTCACCATGATCTTCGGGGGCCCTACACTACTGCGCCATCCGACAATCTGAGACGGCGTTGGGAATGTTCATTGCAAACGCTTCCTTAGCAGGATCCCTCGACAACATCCAGCACTTTGCAGATGTGGTCAATCACGAACTCCAGATGATATGCATCAGCCCGTATCACAGACTGCTAACAGACCAGCTCTTGCGATATATCTATTCGAAGCCGCAATTGCAGGATCGAGTCCACACGCATAGATTCAAAAGTAGATCACCAATCATTGCCTCTCCCATACATACGATTCGAGCGCCAGAAGTATTGAATGCTACTACCACTCCAACTTCGGTGGCGGGTACTGTTACAGGAACTTCAGTGGCTCAACATATCACAGCAACGTGAAAGGCTTGACCTGCGCGCAGACTACAGGAAGAACTGAGGCCGAAAGGGTTCAAACGAGCTGTGTGTATATCAACCCTATCATTTATGATTAGAGGCTGCATGGCCTTACAACGCTCTGTGTTGCCGAAGTTGTCACGCCACTAATCTTACATTAGTCGACGTACGGGCTACCTACTGTTGTCTCTGATGCCATCCGCTTCGATCTTCAAGATGAAGGTGGTGATTGCAGGAGGACAGAGGCCGACATCAGAGCCATGTCCGGGCAGCGGAACCTCAAGACTTGAACATTCAATTAGGCCTATGCGAGCCATAGGCTGTCCAGTGCGACTCTCGCAAACGTCTGCAACGTACTGATCCGAAACAACGTACGAGCGTCGCAGCTCTGGCAGGTGTCCTGGGCTCTGGAGGTAGTCCTTCGCGAACAAGAAGCGAATAAACGCTTTATCCACGTCAGCCGCGGTCACGGCGTTGCTGAAGGAGATCAGAGGGTTGTGTCATAGCTCCGAGATGCAGCGGAGGAAAATGGAGCAGGAGCAGTGCGCTGGCAAGGCATCATACTGAGACGAAAGCAGGTGGTAGCTAATCTGACGACGGGTGCGGGTAAAAGAATGCTATTCATGTTGTCGTGTACCCTGCCTGATGCCAGCACTGCCATCTTCGTCATTCCACTTGTGGCCTTTCGCGGAGACCTCATCCGACGTGTACGCGTGGAAATCGACCCCCACAAGTAGACGGCGTAATAGCGAAGGGAAGGGGCATTGATTTTCGTCAGCGTGGAAACGGCATGCTCTTGGAATTTCGGCAGTACGGCGGAGCACTTATCAGCAGCAGAGGCTCAATCGACTCGTCGTAGATGAATATCATTAGATTGTCGTTGCCAAATATCAACCGAAAGTTGTTGACCTTGCCCACCTTCTCAGCTTGTGCACCCAACTCGTACACC
>JASUXV010000094.1:0-13642 GCA_030411845.1 Friedmanniomyces endolithicus | reverse complement strand
ATCTGATGCGCTGCGCTTTGGGCCTGAGCCTCCCACCTGGCTTGATACAAGCAAGCCATGATCATCCAGCTTCAGACCATGACATTGATCATGACTGCAAATGGAAGGCTCAGCGGCGTGCTGCAGATATGACGGAAGCTCCTCGAGAGCGGTCCATCGCAGTATGTACTCCTGAACCTCGGGCGAGACCTCCTGGTTTGTATCGCTTATCTCACGACCTTCAACGAGTATCTTGTCTTCCTTTGCCCAGCTCAACACGAGTTCGAGATCAGCCTTTTTGATAAGCTGACTCCGATACGAGTCTTGGTGCTGCTCTGTTGGTCCGGCATGGTCGCCAATCCGAACGCTGTTCTTCTTAGCCCCAATGATATGCTGACCGTGGCGATATAGTCTCGCAGCATTAATTCGATGTACGGCGTGTGGCCACCCCGTGTATAGAGCAGCTACTTTCTGCAGCGCTGTAGCAGTCGGTCTACCGACGTCCATGAATCGGTAGTATTCCACGATGTCCTTACTCCAGTAGAGCGTAACGACAGCAAGGGCATGATGGTGTTGCCGAGTGTTTGTCACGCCACTTCTAGTGCGACCTATCTCCGTGAGGCGGTTTATCCAAGGCGCCCATGGCTGTAGTCGCTTACCGAGGTGTGTCTCAACGTAGGTCAACAGAGCGTCGGCACAAGCCGCGTTACATGCTACTTGACTCTGAAGTCGCTGGCTGAGGCTTTCGATTGTCTGTGCCAGATCAGCCGGATGGGAATTGGACAACTCGAGGCGAACATCTTCAACGAAGTCGACTATCGCGGCAGGGACGCCAACGTGTGCTGGCATCTTGCAGATGGTGATGAAGGCACGGCCTCTCCCATCAGCGCTGCAGCTGTATATGTTCGATCGGCGGAGAGACAGAACATTGGCTCGTACCGTGCCACCAACATCACGAGCATCACGAGCAAATGCACTATTATTTTGATTGTTATTCTGATTGGTTGTCTTGATCAAACCCCGATTGGCATTGCGAATGGCGAATCTGCGGCGGCGTCTTGCGGCGCCTACGGCGCGTACCTGCATGAACGTGCCTCCGAGCCGATACATCGGGATATCCGCGCCACGCGCTCACTTTCAGACTTCACTCAACTTAGACATCGTGCCGCGACCTCACAAACAGAAGCGCTACCAGGCAACTTCATATATTGAGGCCTAGGTCTTCTAGGTCTGCTGTATTCGATGTTTCAGACCATATTGTTCATTCGGGCCTTCCAAGATGGTTATCACCATTGCTATGCTACTGATTCGCACCCTAACGATTCAAGCAGCCTTTCCAGCTCGTCAACAATGGCCGCTCCAGGCCGACATGTCGGACAAGCGCCGCAGCATTCCACCGACTTCGACGAACATGATCACCGGATTGCCGGCCAAACCTGTGCAAAGTTGGTATGCTGGCCAGATGCTCTCTGGATGCGACAGAACAGCATGCGCTAGCTGCCGCTGGTACTACATGTGTGACAACCAATATCATTACCCATGGTGAGCCGACGTCAATGACGACCAGATATGAATGAGAGACTAATACTGATCAGCGATCCGTGTGATGATGCGGAGTATTGCTCTGCCTGTGCATCTCAGATCGGAGCCGCCTCTCAGGTCGAAGCAGCCTATCACGCTCCAGTTCACAACGAGCCTGCTGCGCGGCCTGGAACCGAGACCTGTACATTCGGATCAAGTAGGACCAAGCCGTGTATTCCTAAGCTTTACACCGTTGGCAGCCAACACCATCCCATCAAGCAGCTGAAGGTGCAATGCACAGTCAAGCTCTCTCCCGTGGCATTCTTTCCCGACAGAGAATCGTGTGTTGCAAGCACAACTCACGGTGTTGGAATTGGCACCTGCCATCATACTACGTGGAACACTTGGGCCTATTTCGTAGAGGGGGAAATGCCGACTCAGGATTAGACCGTCCTGAGTTCGGGTATATAGCGAGTGTTTTCTTCCATGTGGAATGCTTTCGAAAATCTGCTACGGACTAAGACAGTAGCGTAGCGCATAAATAGATGCAGGCGATGCAACCCTTCCCACGGGCACAGCTTCCCTCGCCTCCTGTAGCTCTTGTCGTTTGTACCATGCCTTGGAAACACCTTTACCAAATCCTTGTCGGAGCTCTCCCTCCACCGGCTACTCGCGACGAGTTGCTCGAGCTGTCTGCTCGAATGATCCTGAACGGTCAGCCATATCTCAGACTACTACGCCTCACTCTCGCTCCCGACAAAGATTCACGCACGATACGGGCAATCTGTACGAGCGACGGCACCAATAGTGGGGCGATAGTCTCCGGAGACCAAGACCATGGCACCTCCACGCCCTGTCAACCATCCCTAACAACCCTTCGCCGCTCTTCGCCGATATTTCCCACCGATCTTGGACCTAGCTGTCGGGGAGCTGCTGGGCGGCAACCGCGACTGACAGCAGATGCCTCACCTGCTAGTCCTGCGATGCCTGTCGCAGGGATTTCGTTGCCAGATACGTCTTCAGCATCCACAACAGCTACTCCAATTGAGCCGGGACGGATGGATGGCAGCTCATTCGAGGAAACGCGGCACGCTCTTCTTGAAGCGGAACAGGCATTGCGTGACTCGATAGAGAAGATCGAATACGTAGCAGATTGGTGCGAACGTGTTAGTATGTCTAGAAAGCGCAAAAGAGACGGTGTGGAGGACCTCGGGCTGTATTTGGGAAAATGCACGAAGGTTGTGTAAGTCCTGCTTATATAGATGATGAGATAGCTCGTAGCAAACACCACACAGCTCCAACGCACTCGATAGAAAAGTGGCTCGTGTCTCTACATGGTGAGAGTAAGGGTTGTAAACTTCCTGTGTCTCCGTCTACTCGCACGGAATTGGTCGAGATATCTGCGTCGACATACTTCATGCGACGATGGTGGCAACCTTCGTAAGGTTGGACCCAAACGTACTGGTCAAACAGTCGTAGTCGAACAATTGAAGGGCGTTGCATCTTCGTAGCCAAGCCTCTGCTCCGGGACAGTCTGCTCGGCAATGATCCGGCCATAGAAAAGCGGGCTGAAGGTCGTGCGGTTACAGAACTGATATGTCCAGCTGTCCGAGTTGAAGAAGCCGTCAGTCGTGGATTCTACGAAGTCCTGGGTGAGATGAACGAGGTCTGCAACGTATGAACCCTAAGCCAAGGTCCCGTTCACCACCTGAGCGGTCATCTTGATCCCGTCTACCCCGCCGAAGGTGAAGTAATCGTAGTCGGTGGGCATCAAAGCTGGCCGGTTGACCGATGAGACCTCCGTAAACACCGCGCGTGTATGACTGCCATTGGTATGTATCGATAGGGCAGTGTTGTTGCCAAGAATGTTGGTTCTTGCAATGATCGTGCTCGGGTCGGTGTTCGACCTTTCCACGTGTGTCGCCCGGACTGACTTGGCACGACCAGCACTGCTGGCTAGCATACTGTTGATCTTCTTCAGCAAAGAGTGGTGCTCGTCTGTGCTTCGAACACGTATCGCTGGTGCAGACGCCTCTTGGACATCCCCCTGCCCAGACCAAGCGTCGGCGACAATATGACCTGGTGCAGCCCCAGCCATGCGACCGTCATATAGGCAAGCAAGTCGGTGACGCAGCTTATGCCACTATTGATCTCAATGCCCTCTCCGTTGAGTTCGCTGCAGTTCTCGTAGATCGCCTGGACGACTTGGTTCCCGGTTGCTGTACCGTTCACCTGGAGGCTTGTAGTAGAACTTTGCCAAGATGCTTGACAAAGTGCTTCATGAAACAGTGCACAAGCAACCAAGGTTAAACAGCCTCCGGCGATTGCATTGTCCTTTCCATTGCTTCATTCTGTTACAGACAGGTCATATATGGTGCTCGTTTGGAAGATAGATTACTTCTTACAAGACGTATATTTCCTTCTCCAAGATTACTTATCGCTTCGAAGTATACTTATGTACTACATGCTTCAATAGTACTATATCGAGTCAAAGAAGAAACATATATCGAGTCAAAAAACATACATATATTGAATTAGCGAGAACATATATTTCGAATTGGTGCCGACATACAGTAGTGCCAGAAACCGGCTTCCTAAATCCTGGGGTTTCTTTCTACTGCTCCCGGTGCGCTAATGCCGCAAGCCGCAGCCCGGCGATAATGAGATTAGCGCTTCTGTGCGCATACTTTGACGACAAAAGTGGCGGGGTCAGAAGCACTTATAGTAGTCGCACGGATCGTCGCTAATCTACCCTGTCGCGTTCCTGCACAAGTTTCGCGCTACTGTCTAAGTCCTACCTTGGAGCACCACACCACGATTTTGTCATCTTGCTGTGTCCGTAGACTATTGCTGAAGTGAGCTATATATGCGATGTACCTTCAAATCGTTACTGATAAGGCCCCAGTACCCTCTGGTGTAACGTCCGCGATTTGACGATTGGTACGGTTGTAAAGCTTACGATACGCATACAAAATTACGTGCGTTCAAATCCGGCGACACCTTGATGAGATATTCGCCAACTTCAGCCAGATTGACAAAGTCTTCTTCGTACGTGTTGCTGCACATAATGGCGATCCTCAGTGCCGACAGCGCTGCTTCGTCTAGAGGTCTTCGTACAGGTTCAGTTCGACTTGTATGCCGGTAACGTAGGGGTAGAGTCGGTGACTGAGTGATAGTCGTCACTTCAGGTTGCGCTGGTGACGATATCTGCGCGCCCAGGAGTTCACCAGGCTCCGCATCGGTGCTTTCCATTGTCTGCTTAGAGCTGGTCTGACCTGGAAGCATCCTAGTCTCGGTATCCTCGTCCAGCGGCAAGTCCATCGCATCAAGATACACGAACTTCGTACACGCTGCAATGAAAGCTCGGTGCGTGTTGTGTCTGTTTCCGAAACCGTAAACGGATGCTCCCTGCTCCCGAATCCTCGCGGCAAGGCGGGTGAAATCGCTGTCGCTGGACACAATACAAAAGCTGGTGAATCGACCAGTGTAGAGTAGGTCCATGGCATCGATAATCATTGCCCCGTCGGTAGCATTCTTTCCCTTTGTGTATGCAAACTGTTGGATCGGCACGATAGAGTGCTCGAGAAGACACTCTGTCCAGCCCTTCATCTGTGGGCTCGTCCAATCACCGTATATACGCTTTACACTAGCCGTGCCATAATTCGCCACCTCAGCAAGCAGCCCTGCTATATTTCTTGCGGAGATGTTGTCAGCATCAATCAAGATCGCAAGGTGGTCGTTCATGTGGCCGTCTTTTATGCTGCGGTTTCCTAAGACCAAGTGTTCGGATTGAGAATCGGATCTTCTCTACAATCGATGCACATGCTCCACCTTTTAAGACATGGTGCCTAGACTAACGCCGTGATGTATGTGTTGTCATGAAGCGGGGTTTATGCATTCCCTCTTCACCGGTTTTATCTGCACCTATAGAACGATGCTTGGAGGCTGAAGCTATGACGACCCTTTTCCGCCAAGCTGGATACTGTTGCCGCGATTCACTGTACTGTAATGTAGGCGAGCTCTCACGTACTGTAGATTGTCCTTTTCTCTTGCGCCTATACGTTCTCCGGAATATCGCCGATTTTCAGAGAGTGTTTGTGAACGCTTTCGACCCCCGCCACTTTTGTCGCCAAAGCATACGTACAGGAGCGCTAGTCTGATTTTCGCTAGGCTGCGGCTCGCGGCATTAGCGCATTGGAAGCAGTAGAAAGAAACCTCAGGATTTGGGAAGCCGGTTTCTGGCACTACTGTACACTAGCTTCCAATCAGGAATGTTGGGTCTGACTTGAGCACGTGCGTGCGAACATTCTTTCGGCGGTGCCCGCGTGGGGATTTCCGCGACGCACTGCAGGGAGCTTACCGGCCCGGTGAAGCCACGACCAATCACGAACTCATGGTGGTCACCCATTTCACAGAGCTTGCCTGTCTGTCGACACTGTGTCGCAACATTTCCGCAGACTTAAATCTGTACCATGCCCGGCAAAACCTCGACTGCTCGCTTCACTGGATGCAATATGCGGCAACAGTACTAAGCTCCGCAACTGCTTTCATAGCTTTCGTTGCAGCTTACGGGAGCTACCGGGCTATCTCTACCGGGTTCAATACGACCGATGCAACACAGATTCTTCCTACCAAGGTCTCTTTGCCGCCGACAGAACGACTACTTTCGACGAAACCGCCATCCCATCTTTCCAGAAGTCTATCGTTGATTAATTTTCGAGGGCGAATCGCTCGCCGACCCCATACATATCCGTGTTCTCTGATCGTGAACACGCCGAGAATTGGGCACTCAAAATGGGGCAGAACGTTCAACTATTACGCCTTAGCACTGCGCTCTGGGTTGATCCATATATCTTCAGATTGTCTACATTGTGCGGACGGCTTCCTGTTACAATTCCGGATGCTGCGTTGCAGCACATTAAGGGCGCTTACTTGTGCTTACACAGCGTACCTTCTGAAGCGATAGTTGAAGTGATGGACAGAGATGCTATCAAAGCACGTATGGTTACGGCGACTCATCTAGCTTCATGTGTGCTTACTGCTGCTATAGAAGTTGAAAGCCGGAAATACCAGGGATATTATCTGCCGTGTGACCCCGACGACAGCGAGGATGAAGCTATCGAGAACAACTGCAATGATGACTCAATGAAGATCTTGGAGGGAGACTGGCATTGATTATACAGCTAATGGCGATTGATGTGTCCTCTTTCCATGCCTTATCTCAACATCATCTATAAATTGAGAGAAGTATACAGCCGTTTTACGAGCCAGTATTCCATTGGCTGGCTGTGATAATCTTATCTTATCGTTCATACCCGAGTGTCTCCCGCTGCGCGACGCGCGCGCGCTTCCAACATATTCTGATTGGGTCTCGACCAAGCCACGCCGCGTACAGCGGCGTTCAAAAGTGTATGTCGGAGCACTTTCCTGCTTTGTATGACGCACGCCTCATCGCAAGCATGAGTTCAGTCACTGCATGGTTGAGCGACGTGGAAAACCTCCCTCCTCCACCTCTTCTCGGGCGAAAACGGAAGCCGGAAGAGACCACAGGCTCGCGCGAAAGCCGTCGCAAATCAAACATGGGTACAGGTGGCAGAGGTCAGCGAATTCCTTTGCAGGATGCGGAGGAGAGCACACGCGCGACAACGCGCCGCTCGCCCAGACGCGAGTATAGGCCCAACCTGCCAGCGAACCTTCCCGGATCCAGCGTGATGGAGACTGCTCCTTCGTTGACACCTACGACCTCATCGAATCGCTCACAAAGCATCGCAACATCCACCCGCAGCCGGAGATCATCAAGCCCTCGCAAGACTGCTAGGCTCATCGCGCTTCCAGAGCCAATTGCCTACATCGATTTGGACCCATACAATGCCGAACAGCGGGTACCCGCAAAGGTCCTGCGTGTGATAGAAAGAATCGGGGTTTACATGAGGGGCCATAAGATTCTGCCAGAATCTATGCGGGAAGAGATCACACAAGCAGATAGGCTCGGCGAGTTTGATGATCTCTGTTTCGATGATTCGGGTCGTCGGGATGCCATAGGCGCAGCCCCGCCATATGTAAGAGTGGATGAGATTCGTAGCGACACACAAGTGTGTTGCGATAACGAGAGAAATGTCAATGAAGCAGGCTTCAATTGCGAAAGCCAACACCCGATTGGAAAGCTTGCATGGAGGGGTTCAGTCCACAGAACGAGTCTCCGCTGGGAAAATATTACGACTGCGGACATCACGCCACGATCAGCGCTGTTGCCGCCTTCCGCAGGTTCTCGTGCTCCAGACGCGGCTCGCGTCGACTTCGCTATTGTACTAGAACCGTCAAACGCAATGAAAGAGGCACTACCGTTGTTGGAACCTTTGCCGGGCACAGAAGACGCCAGCTGGGGACCGACGACCATGACGGCTGTCGCTCGACGTCCGTTTGCTTGCGTTTTGGAGACCAAGAAAAGTGGCGGCAACAGCCTCAGCGCGGAATATCAAATTGGCATTTGGGCCTATGCAATCTTCAAGCGATTACGACTTCTGCTTCAGGACAACGGAGTCGCACACGAACAACTGCCATGCATACCATTACTTATTAGTAATGGCGAGCGGTGGGAGATCCATCTCGCCGTCCAGGATGAGGAGCATGCCACGGTATGTATCGGCTCCTGCCACACTTGCGACTCTGCTGAAAAGAAATAGGAGATCTGGAGGGTAGGAGATATTGGCAATGCTCGTTTCTGCAAGGGCATTGATCAGATTGTTGCAGTTCTTCAGGTTGTCCTTGACGAAGCTCAGAGAGAACTGCGCCCTTGGTTTGAAGGTCACTGTCTACCACGAATTCCAGCATGATGACTTGGCGTACAGTAAATCACTTTCTATGGTTTTGGGGGTCTCTCATTCTCTGAGTATCGTCAACCCGAAGTCCGTATATTGACGCTCCCTTAACGAGCAGCGGTCTGGTCCATAGATAACTTAGCAGTGTCTCGCTCAAGCTTCTAGCGCGGTGCGATGAGATGTGGAGCATTGTACAAAGTCGAGAATACTGGTGCGATCTCGAATTGAAGCAAGACTGAATTGTGGAACTTGATCGAAAGCTCTGGAAGAAAGGCGGGTACTCCCGTGCGACTGTTGCAACGTGGACGCCTGTGACCTTCAGGCCACCCTGCCGTTGATCTTTCTTACCTGCATGTTGTGAGACCCACCCATTCGTTCTGATTTGATGAATGACCTTCGTGTCTCAGACCCCGTGCAGAAGAGGTGATGGACCTGCCAAGCTCGAACGACGCTCCTTTCAACCAAGAGTTCCAACGCGACGCAGGCGTCGACCTGTTTGAGGAGTTCCTGCAAGAGAATGCGTGCATAGACCCAACTCAACGCTCTTTTGATAAAGCTTTGTGGAACGGCGGGCAGCAGGATCTGTCCGGCGATGGAGTAGACCGTGAAGTGCAGGTGGTGGGCGATCTGCCACAACAAGACCTCGATAGCAATCCAGAGCCGTCCCTAGAGGATCTGACGTGTACACTCGAGTGGAAGACGGTGATGAAGACGACACGAATTGGAATGGGCACTGAGGAGGCCGTACCACTTCAATTAAGTATGTTCTGGGAATCAACTCTACGCAAAAGGGTGGATGAATCACTGTCGATAAAACACCCTGTGCCAAGAGATCGTCCCAAGCCGGAAGCCATATCCGCAGTCATATCAGTGAGTAAATCCGGAATTCGTGCTGTCACACATGAGTCTGCAGGCTTGGAGGACGGGTGGTCGGCAATCGAAGAAAAGCTTGAGTCATGGGCTTGTCATGCACGGGCAGGAAGCAGCCTCACGGTGGCGATCACCTTCCGCTTCAAGCCCCGGGCAGCTCCGCGAGCTGCGGTCCTTCGAGGCCGACAAACAGCCACAAGGCGTCAGCGTGACGAACAGACACTTCAAAGAGACGCCGAGGTGCACTCCACTGGAGAGCCAGCTGCTTGGCGGTCTATTTACAGTCTTTTTGCGCTGTCCTGGCCGCCCTTGCCAAAACAACCAAGGCTATTGTTGGAGGGATCCATATGGCGGGAAGCATTACAAACTTGCGACGAACCACCTGAGGCAACTTGTGGAGTACGCGAGCGGAGGGCACAAATTCGAAGGTCACAACGACGTTCCCGACAACGTGACACAAGAGCTTTACGCCGAGGCTGATCAACGCAATCGAGTCCATCCGCAAGCAATTAGATCACCAGCTACAATGTTGAATACGCAGACAATGGCTTCAACGCCCGCCGCTACTCCTACCATCTTACAAAGCTCGCCGGGTGGTACTCCATCCTCGTCGATCTCTGCTCCCAGCCAGAAAGAACGCTTGGAGATCCCCGGCTCTCATGAAGGTGCAATTTTGGATTATGTTGACTGGCATCAACGCCAAGCAAGTTCTCCAGCCTGGATAGCTGAATTCGCCAAGGCTGGCGACATTCTGCTGAATCAGTGCTTCACATTGGATCGTTTCTACCGTTATCGCACCGCTGATATGCTGGTCACTAGAGGAGTCAAGGTCGGAGTGGCAAGTTCCTTCCACGACGATATCCCTGCCTGGTTGCCTGGGTACTGCTGCAAGTACGCAGAGCGGAACAGTTCCCCTGCGGAAACGTCTGATCCTTGTCAGGGATGATCTATAGATAGTCCGTAGTTGACGAAATGGTCTTGCGCGTTCTTTATATCGCTTCCGACAATACCAATAGCCCATCTCAGAAATTCTCCAAAGTGACTAGAATTTTCTCTCTGCTTACGCCAATGACGACGAACGAAAGCTTTCAGCTGTGAAAACAGCTCTTCGATTGGATTTAGATCCGGCGAATACGGTGACAAGAAAAGCCATCTTGACCCGGCTGCAGCGCAAAGCTCTTTGATCGCTGAACGGTGATGGAAAGATGCATTGTCCATCACAATCACGGAGCTCGGCTCCGGCCAACGCCCGCATAGAGGCAATAGCTCTGTCAAAAAGTGATTGACAACCTCATGGTCGGTCGATCCCTGAAAGATCCTGGAGTGTAAAAGACCGGACTGTGTGTACGCGGGCAAAATTTGATGTCGTTGTTCGCGGTGAAGGTTGGCCGTTTGCACTGGAGTATATCCTCGAGGTGCCCAGCCAGTACGTCTAATACCGCTGGCAGTATCTATACCAGACTCGTCAACAAAGACCAGCTGGTACGACTTGTACTCTGAGAGAGCATGCAAACATGCGTCCCGCAGCTCCGGGTCTCGCTCGTAGGCCACTTCCCGATTTCTCTTTCTTGACCATGAACAAGCTTGAAGCGATCTGCGAACGCTGTAATCGGATACCTCAAGCTCGAACTCATCCCAAATGAACTCCACCATTTCATCAACGTATAGATCCGACTTCTTGAGGAGCCGGTCTAACAGCGTGTCAAGAACATGCGGTGGAATGCATGATATGCGGCCACCGTGGTTTTTCTCCAGTGCACATGGTGTGCCATATAGCGCAATATTGGTACGAACTCGAGTGATCGTGCGAGTGCTGCAACCCACGATATTGCCAATGTCTTTATTCGACAGAGAGCCTGATTTGATCATGTCAGACAATTGGCCTCGCTGGCCTCTCGACAAATTGGGCGCCATAGTTCATCGTATCAGGCAGGATTCCGGGGATCGTGGCACAAAGCCGGCCGAAACCAGCGCCCAAGGCTTCGCCGCCATAACACTTATCATGTATGATGTTCAAGAATGCAATAAATAGGCTATAAGATCAAATATAGATGTCTATGATTTAAGATTTATATATACTACACTACATTAGATTATAGGCTTGTAAGAGCGGCAATGTACTTATCTCTATTTATGGGTGTCGTTGAAAGAAGGAATAGGGGCGCGAATGGGGATTAACAACGCGCAGGAAATGGACACCTCAATCGCCGGTGGCTGTAGTAAGAGAAGGATCAGATCGTAGTAGAGTGGTAGTTGAAAGCAGCAGGTGGCCGTACGTGACAGGGTAGAGTTATATGACCCATTTCCTAGCATTGTTCTATTTTGGTAGCTGACTTTGCGTTAGCGGGCTGTCACTATATGCAGCCGTCAGTCTGTCTGCCAAGTATAACCCACCTGTACACTGTTGCTCTGTACAACCCGCTGAGAGATACAGCGCTCAGAAGGCCGTGTGCAACAGTACCACATCAACGTTGCAAGTTCCTTTTCGCGTATCACCAGGATGTGACTGCTTTGGCTCCATCGTTGGCGCAGGTCCCCCCAGAGGCATTGGCTCGGATCTCTCACTGCGACTGTATCAGCCACGTAGAATCTCTGATGTGTATGAGACATAGTATAGTCCGAACGTGTTGTAAATGACGTGAAGTCTACGAACAGGTTTCGTGAAAGCGAGAGCAGGTGATACAGCATTGCTTGGTGATTGACCCTCTCAACAGGGTGACCACCCCGTCCTTCCTTCCAAGCTAGTTTCCTGTCCCTTGAAAGGTTGTTACTGCACATATCTAGGTCTCGTATTCTATCTGCAATGAGAAGAGGGTCTCCAGTCCCAACGACACTCACATCCAGCAGGTTTCCCTCAAGTACTAAGGTCCAATGCGGCTGAGATACCGAGACCTCCTCAAAGCAGCCGTAGCTAAGCTCTGGTGGTGCCCGAAACTCCCCGTAGGTGCGCTCACGTGGTTGACGCATTCGTCCCGGCTCGTCCAGTAGAGAACTCCTATTCCATGCTTCCTATCTCTTGCGAAACGCTATCCGGTACGATCATCATATTAAGGAAGCTTGGGATGTGTGTCAGAGACAGTCTCGGATTGTGGAGTTAGATGCACTGGGACTCACTCTTCTCGCTGAAGTCGATCATCCAGGTATCAGCTTCGAAATTCACAAGTGACCGATCGTAGAGAATGTCGCCCTCAAGCTCAGCTCGAAATTCGTTTTCGTTGCCGTTGTCAGGATCGAGGGCGGGAGTGATCGTTTTGAAAGATGTAGAGAATTTCCCGTTGATGAATCCATCGTCCTGGTGCTTGTGATATACGAGAAGTCGGCGCTGATGATACTTCGAACGACCCCTTGCTTGTTCAGCCTGCTCCTCTCGTTTCTTAATTTCGCTCGCCACCATCGCTCGGAAGAGGCGCCGATCTGACCATTGCAATCTCACAACCTCCCAAGGCGGAGACCAGAAGAGAAAATTGACCTGGAAGTAAGCCCTCCGTTTGATGTATATTGTTAACATGGTCTCTAACACTCTGCGGAATCTCTGGAAGCGAGCCTGGGAGCGAATGGAATTTGTAACGAAGAGTAGTATCCGTCAAAGTCGATGGTGCCACTGCTTCGTCTCTGTGGATTTCCTGTGGCGCAAGCTGGCTTTCGATGTATTCTGAACAGCCCTTGCACAACGCAGCCACATCCCTCCCGATTGATAAGAATAGCGCTGATCGCATTACAGTGCAGTACATAAAGGACGATCAATCAATTTAGCTCATCCGAGTCTGTCACCTGCGTGCACAACCGCTCCGTTCTTGTCAGACTTTTTTGGTGCAGGCTGGACCTGTCCCCAGATCCCCAGCACAGAGGATAGCTATTCAGAGTGACGGCTGCTCGAACTGTCGTGCGAGGCCTGGATTATGTATAAAGGGTGTATACAGGCCTGCAATTTTAGGCGCTAGTATCTCACACGTCTCCTCTTCAATTTCGACATCCTCTTTGGTGGCGCTTCGGTGTCAAGTCACGACGTGCACGTAGCAGGAGACGAACAAAACGAGGAGCCATTTGCGCCTAGAGAGACAGCAGACACCATCTACGCCACATCGTCGAGGATAAGATCAGAGCTCACGGGGATCCAAGGCGAGAACAAGAACAGCGAAGGATCTGTCAATCCAAATTACTCGGCCCTATGTAAAGTGATAGTTTCGGAAGACTCAACTTAGGTCGCAGCCACTCGGGTACCGCCTGCGCTTGAAACTACATGTACGGCATAAGCCTTATCCCTCCTCACAGTACTAACAGCACAACACAGTACAACGTGATGGACACCCCAATTCGAATTTCGGCGCTTTCACGTCCTTACCAAGCCATTGACGAGCAACATCGCGGACAGAGGTTGACTATCAGGATCTGCATCACGAGCCGATTCGGCCGTTGTCTCCCTACGGTGAACTGCCCGACCCAACGGTTCACGA
>JASUXV010000093.1:0-15450 GCA_030411845.1 Friedmanniomyces endolithicus | reverse complement strand
ATGGTGTTCTTCAACGTTAGAATGCTGTTTGCAATGACCTTTGCAAATGAATTGCGATTTTCCTGGGCTAAGGGCGACGAATCTTGGACCTTGTGCCAAGATGCACACGCGTCGTGAACAATACAGATCTGATGCATAATACCTTCACCAGGAAAGCTGAACTTGCCAGCGTCGCGCCTCGGATCCGCACTCGAGTTAATCATCGCGATTTCACTATTTGCTTGTCTGCAACGATCGAGCAAACCTCGATCCATACCAAGAACCCATGCGCGGCGAATTACCCACGTGTTTGCTTCGTGGATCTTTGCAATCTCCGCTGGGACGTCCAATCTTGGTAACGGTGCAAGCGCCCTCTTGTGAGCCTCTTCCTCCATCTGGGCTCGACGTTCCATATCTGCGGCTTCCTCTCCTTGCACCTTGCGTTCTTTCTGCTGAGCGGCTTCTGTATCTTCCAGTTCTTCATCGTCGTCCGATTCCAAGCCCTTGTAGAATTGGTCATCGAGATCGAACTTATCAGCCACAACTGCAGGTATTGCGTAGGTCGGACCTTGATAGTGCTTCGTCTTCGGGTCCGCGTCGCTTGTCTCCTCGAGTGACTTCTTCAAGTTCCGACGTAGGTGTTCAGTCCCGGACCAATCCAGCAACCGCTGATCCGCTGATATCTGAGGGCCACCCAGGTCCCCAGCCGGGGGTGGGGCAGCAATGTGCGGAGCAGTGTGAGCAGTAGCCATGTTGAGGATGGGAGGATCAACGGATAGTAATCACTTGGATGGCCGATTGAGCCGATCGAGGAAGGGTTGCGAGATGTGGTAAAGCCGTGGAAGTTGGAAAGGATCAAGTAAATGCAAGACAGTAGTGATTCCCGGGCCGGCCGGAAACGAGTATACGTGAGAAAGTAGGGCTGTAGATTTGGTACAGTTTGCTTGGCTTACAAAGTTTCAGATGCCAACCAGTCTGTCAATTTGAATCGGGGAGCATATTTATACCTGAACGGCCTCTGAGAGGCAGAGGATAAAGACGGTCGACGGATTGTTTCGAGATGCTGAAACTCTTCTTTTCCAAAAGTCATCTCTCAATCCTCTGCAGGATCTCGAATGCTGCAATGCGTGTGGTGATAGGGAGGATACAACGACGATCGAAGAACGATTTCAGGATCCTGGAACCCACTTTTTTCGAACGAAGTCTATCAATCCATTTCTGGATTACGATTTCTGCACAGTCTAGTTCACAATCCGACGACAATCGTTACGGGCGAGACATGATTCTTACGCTGACCGAATACACGTTGAATATTCGAGGGTAGCTGGGATCGACATTACTGCAGAATTGGTTCGTGAGGGCGTAGCGATTGGAGAACAGGGGATGACCAGTTCTGTGGTATCGCAAGTAAGTATGAGAGGATCAATGTGTGCGTTCTTGACGTACTATATTCATTCCTCGGTTTACGCTGCAGGAAGCATGGAAAGAAGTCTTGGAGGCCTTACCATCAACCTAGCGTGTGACATGGCAGACCAACAAATAACAGTATGGCGCTCGCTATAGACATCAGGCACTCACAAGATGTCAGGATAGTAACATTTGTATTCCGAAGGACGAGAGAGATGACAGACGAAAGCGATATATAGCGACAACTAGGAACATTCACACAGAAGATAATAAGCTTACTGTGCGTGAGTGATTGAGTGGAAGACAGTGAGATTGCTTGTTCAGGATGTGACATCGTACATCGCTGCTGTCGAGTAAATTTGCATTCGCTACGAAGAGCAATCTCCCCCTTCGCGACGTACCCGCTTCCGAAGCAACTCTATCTGTCGGTCTTTGGCACTCGACATGTTCAAAAGCATTCTGTACGACGACGGGGTGCTCTATCCAGTATTAGCTGAGAGACAACGTGTGGTCAGCCAGGTCGGGTTGGCACGTACTGCTGGGCCTGATTTCGACTTGTGCAGTTCGCAGCTGACTTCTCGCAATTTCTCTGCTTGTTCGAGCCGCAGAGACTGACAACGAAGCAGCTCGCTGTTGGCGACGTGCCACGCAGCAGTCCAACCGTGACATTCCCTTTTCAGGGATTCGATGTCCAACATTAGGCGGTCGCGCTCCACGCGCATGTTGTTTAAGGTCTTGTGGTGGCTCCGGCGCTCTGAATTGAGGATGGTGTGAAGGCTATGACGAGAGCTTGATAGAAACGGGTCTTGAGTGTCGGGGTCTTGGATGTCGGGTTCTTGAGTGTCGCAATCAGTAGCATCACGGCTATGCTTCATGGCATGTAGGTGAGGATGTACTGGCATCCCGCGTGGCCCGCTGAGGACTAGCGGCTTTGGAGGCGCAGGGGTGTCCATGGTAGGTAAGGTACCCTGAGCAGGTAGTAGTGATGGAATGAAGACGTTCGAGGGCATCAAACATACATTTATATACATAGCAGCCGACACCAGCCACGCCTTATTTAGCACAACCCAACAAACTCCTCGATTTCCAGAATGCGTATATCGGACTCTCTACACATCGTCAAGTTTACCCACCTCTATGTGGCACAGTGGCGCTTCGCCCGCCTCTAAGAGCGAACTTCATGACCTCGAGCTCGTTGTTACGATCCCACGGCAGCGCCTAAGTCGCAGCGCTTAAGCAGATTGGCCAGTATTGAGTTGCTCCGCTGTAAGAGGGAGAGCTGAAGAGAAAGTCCGGCATGCTGCTTGCTCGCTGTCCGCATGATTCGCTTTGCCTTCGCGAGGCATAGCAGTGCAAGCCCGAAAGGTAATGGCAAGACTTGGAGTGTATCTACACACTCGCTGGATCTGGGATAGATCGAGCCAAGAGAGCGCACGTTGGTCCCCTGGCAATGCAACGTCCTTTTATGTAGACAAGATGCTCCGCTGAATATGCCCGACCTGCCCCTAGTAGATTTCCAACAACTGGAAAGTGCACCGCAAACTGCTTTCGTATTTCCGAAATCAGTCCACCAGCACTCACTTTATCGTTGGAATGGGATAATAAGGTAAGATAAGGCAGGAGTGCTTCACTCAGCAACAAGTATTTTACATTAGACTGAATATGGTGCAGAGCTCGACAACTGGACTTGAGAAGGCCTTTCAGCGTCAATCTAGGCCTCAACGACCGACACTGTCGACTGAGTCTCGAATCGCGGCAAATAGACGGTCACGCCTACTGTTAATTCATTCATCACCCTCATGGACGAAGCATGTGAACACTGTAGGAGCAACATCGCAGGGTCAATCGCCCACAAAGGAGACCATTCGCCCGCATGAACCGCAGTCCTCGCAATGGATCGACTTCATACAGTTGGGAAAGCTTGTCCAGGGAGATTCTGAGCTTACTGTCTGCCTGCGACGAAAGGAGAAAGCTCGTCTTGTGACGTTCAAGGAAATTGGACAGAACATGTCTGACAAAGTCCGACTTTACATCGGTCTGCAGTGTGGCAGTATCGTCACTGCTTCGGACATAATACAGAGCGATATAGGCTACCATATAGGTAGTAACTATACTCGATTCACTCTTGAAGAACTCCTAAGCACGCATATGCGGATGGACGAGCCTCACATACAAGGAATAGCCTCGATGGTGCGTGCAGCAATGATCTTGCGGAGTGCTGTGTACTAAGCAGAGGGTAGATCTTTCCTGCAATCAAATATCTTCAGTCTCAAGATCTGTGCCATCGGAGAATTAGCGCGCGATCAATTAGAGTCTGTGGCACGACTGGGTTGGCACTGCTTGGTAGGCACGATTGCGACTTATCAAAGTTGTTCGCTAACTGCAGTCTAAGGTGATTGCGAGGAGTGCGAGTCTACGAAGGGCAGCGGTGATGCAGCTACAGGTGTAGACCTTGACGACTTTGGCTTAACCCTCCTGCAGTGTATGGAAGGCTCGTCTCAACCAAGCGATCGGACTGCGTTAGACGTGCGTCAGGAACGCGCAACCAACAAGGTCTTTGGACTTCGTGACCCTGAGCGATGGAGCGGTCACAAACAGCTGATTGACTGTCTTGACGACTTGTTTGGCAAGCAGCGCAAGGTGCAGATGAAGTTACAAAAGCCAGTAAGCAAAGTCCTAAGAAGTGTTGAATGTCTTACTAACAATAAGATAGCATGAATATCTCACGTGTCCAATGCTGCCTGGAATACTAATTCCACTTACTGAACTTGCGTCTCTTGAGTGCTTCGCGGTCTGGCATCCTATTGGCTAGATTGCAGACGGCATAGCAGATAAGGGATGAACGTAAATAGCGCGGCAGGCAGGTTTCAGGTACGAGGCACGCGCCGCATGCCCCAGATAGAGTGGCTCCTGCGCGTTGCGAGCGCTTAGATTTCATAGAACAGCGCCTGGCTGCGGAGGGAGGCGGTATAAGCGCCGAATCTGCTGCAGCAGCGATACATAAATGTACCTGGCAGTACTAGCTCCCATTTATCAGGCTCTATATGCAAAGACGCATCCATCTCACTCTTCATACAACTCTACTACTATGGAGAACATTCCAGGCATGGACTTCAACATGTCTCATTTCACGAACAACCTTGCGCCAGTCGACATCGTGCCTCGGCCGCAAAGCCAACCACTGTTCGACACACAGGTGCAGTCGTCGCCTTACCAACCAACGAGCCAGTTCCATCAGCCAATCTCACAACCTATGCCAAGTCTTGGATCAAACCTGGCAGGATATCATGACCGAATGGATCCTACGATGGGAATGAGCGTCTTAGCATCGCCAGACCAGATCAACCAGCGGCTGGCCAAGTACGTTTTGATGGTGAAGCTATGAGATGTATGTTAGTAACAAGTGGACAGGCTCGAGAATGTCGTGGTTGAGATGCAACGTCGATGCGCCCAAGCAGAGAGTGCCTGCACAAACATGGAACGCGATCTACGGCATGTGCAGGAACTGGCTTTCTTAGCGAAGTGCGCTGCGGTAACGACGGAGAAACGCTGCGTAGACCTCACTGCTTCACTTGCTAGTACCCGGAGCGAGCTAGACCGTCGTCGGGATCAATATGTGGAGCTCTTGGCCAGTGTGACGCTCCTGGAGAACACCATAAACGTCGAAACAAGCGAGCTGCGCAACTCTTTTGAGACAATGTTTCATGCACTCTGCGGCCTCATTCGGCTCGCAAGGAGCCAGACGACTTACCCTGGCGGAACTGTCCTTGAGGAAGAGTTCGAAGAATGCTTAAGAATGGGCGGTCCTGAGGATTAGTAGACGGGTAGGAATGGGATGATAAGTGTGACGTACAGATTGCAAATGGTTAGGATTGCGATACAGGAATTGGGAAAGGGATTTTCGGATATTATCAACGGCGTATCGTGGGCGCTTTCATTCCTTTCCTATATAGGCCCTCTGATGGCTCTGCAGACAGCGCATACCCAATAACGCCAAGCATCACGTCGAACTTTGAGCTGGGTCTCCCTCCATTCACAACATGTCCCGCCGTCATTGGGCTAAGTCTGTCCGGTTTAGCAAAGAGCTGGTGTCCTCGATATCGCGCGCTCCGCATGTCTGGGAATACTGCGCTATTGTAACATATCATGATCACGTCACATCATGCAATCGATGCACTGACTCAGTCCTGCTTTTATCGGCACCAAATAACCTTTGTCGTCACGGCCGCTTACTTGCCGCTGAAGTTGAGCACGTTCTGTACAGTTCATTGGACGGGAAGATCTATAGCACGACGGACAACTATACCAGGTTCACACGGGTCGAGATCCCTAGGTCTTGCTACGAGGCTTCGCGACTACTCCAAATCATTCGTCGACGGCATTCGCAGCAGATTTCTGCGCCTAGCTCAGCAAGTGAGCGGCGCGACGGTTGGTACAACCTGGTGGTCAGAACGCGCAGAGTCTATCGCAGTTAGAGAGTTGAATTATGGATAGGGTAGCCGCCTGCGGAGGACTTGTTCGCGTAGCCGCCCTGCATGGAGAGTGGGCTGAAAGATGAATCGCTATGAATGGGAGCTAGCTAGAGTGTCACAGCTAAAGCTGCAATGGAAATTCGAAATCTCGCATTTGGGAAACGGGAAACGGTAGATCGTCTTACTAGGGGCAGGCTTTCAAGTATTATTAGACGGTCCAAGAAATAGATTATTCGGCTCTACATGAACACAGAGAGGTTACATAGACACAGCACATATAATGCTGCAACTCCGTCTGACGAAACAGTAACACAAACGACGCGCCCAAAATATCCCATCTTATGCGAAATTATGCAGTTCCTGCCTACTACAATGGCTTTGGTCGCTGGGACTGTAACTGGATTTGTGGTTCCTCTCGACAATTTTCTACCATGCCTGACCGGTCCGTTCGGGACAATGCGTGCTGGAGACAACGTCACATATGAGTAAGTACTTCTCGTCTATCGCGAGTCTTAGCAATGCGCTGATAGCCAATAGAATACTCCCGCCTTACAACCAGACTTGTAAATCAGTCATAACGTTCTCCAACCCCGAGTTTCTACCTCTGGTACTTACAGCGAGATCACGCAACTGCTCTGGCCAGCAGCTGGCCCGCGTGGCCGTCCCTGAGACTGTTGACGACGGATTAATAACAGTTCAGTGGTGAGTTAATGTCCTAGATCCTGGCATCCTATTATGCTTATACTCTCCTAGGCAATGCTCAGGCCAGAATGGCAATTCTTGTGATTTGTTCAACATCGTGGGTGGTGGTAATGACGCAGCGGCTTACCATCTAGAGCAAGTAGACGCAGTCATTGAGGTCTCATGTTTGGTCGCCAACGATGCAAATGATGCACATTAGGGCAGGGGCCTAGAAGTACGTGTAGCTTCCAGTGCTCTTGAATAGGACTGTAGGGTCGTAAGTTACGCATAGAACGTACGACCTCCACAATGCTGTGAGACGGGTTCTACAAGCAGCAAATATAGATGCCTACCCGCTTAGTACACGCAAGTACAAGGGCGAACATCCCGTGCGGGAGGTACGACTTGCCACTACGCATACGAAGGCGAGAAGTCTGTATAGGCGCATCTATTGTTAGAGTTCCACAACGCAGTGACGGGATCTACAGCAGCAAGTGTAAATGCCTGCCCGCTCAGTACACGCAAGTATAAGGGCGAACATCCCGTGCGTGAGGTACGACTTGCTACTACGCATACGGAGGCGAGAAGCGTGTATAGGCGCAGGCATCTATTCTTGGAGTTTTCAGATCTTTGGAATGGGGACGAACATGCCGCACGGGAATTGCTTCATAACCGCCAGCGGTATGTCGTAATTGAGGCGTGCATCGCTTTGAGATCCCGCGCGGCGTATCCGAGCTGAGCCAGCAACTGGCCTATCACCCCGCCGACCCTACATTGTCAGTGGAAAGTCAGGCTTCTTGTGACACTTTGCGTTGGCCACCAAAGGTATTCAACCAAAAACCCGATGTCTACAAGTACATGCATGAAGTCGGCAACGCCCACACTTGAATCGTCATGCAACTGCGCGCGGTTCGGCCCGAACCCAACTTCCACATCATCCACCCCAACTAGTACCCGATCTTACGCTCCAACGCACTCGTGATCCAGTACGTCGTGAGTCCATCAATGGCGATCACCTCGGCGATCGTACTGGTCCATTTTGCTTCACCTTCGACAATGACGACGAACTCATCTTTGAAGGAAGTCTTGCCGTTTACACTGCACATGGTTAGCCGATAACAGTTGAGCTTCTCGCAGAGCACTCACCTGTCGCGTCCGAACCACTCCCACCACCCCTTTATCAAGTGCGCCATACCAAGTGCTTCATTGTCTTCGACCCAACTATTTTCCCAGAGGACGTGTACCATGGCACGATCATCTACAACCATTCTCAATGTCTTGTGCATCATCGTCGCAATTGGCTGGCCATTGATTGTATCGACACACATCTGTTCGAATTCGGGGAGAGTCACGATAGTCGGACTCCACTCAATCAGCCACTGCTTCCTTCCAGCGATTTTTCGGTGTGCGTGGATTTCTTCTGCCTCCCACTGAACCTCACTGCGGTCGCTTGGAACATATTGTGCAGACTGAGTGGCCATAGAAAACGACGAGCGTTGGGCGGTGGGCGGTGGGCAGTGGGCGGTGGGCGGTGGAGGGTGGATGGTGTGCAGTGAGCAGTGGGCGGTGGGCGGTGGGCGGTGGGCAGTAGATTGTGGATGGTGTGCAGTGACCCTGTCAAGTCGGTTCGTTGGTGTTGCTGTCGGATCGCGATGGCCAGTGGTGCTGTCAAGAGAGCTTCGAGAGGTGCTCAGGTTGGGGACAGCTTCGAATACATATCGTGAGTGAGGATCGAGAACGGCGCAGTACGGCTTACGCTTCTAGGATAGGCCCTCACTTGGTGCTGCTATTTTGCGATCGCCATCGCAACTCTGGCCTTCGTGATCCAGTAATTCGGCAACAAGCGTCTAGGCAGGAGTCTGACTGATGGTCACTGCCTCAGTACTCTAATTCTGAGCTGCTGATCTGTGCCTCTGGTCAGTCCAGCCTCGATCACCCAGGGTGTCCATAGGTCATTGCCTCACCCAACGCCACTGGGGGTCTCGATGGAACGGCACTCTATTTCTGAGCTGCTGATCTGCGCCTCTCGTCAGTCCAGCCTCGGTCACCCATTCATTCGGAAACCAGCGTCTATGCGGGAGGGTGTTCATAGGTCATTGCCTCACCCAGGTTGTGTGGCACCTCAATGGAACAGTACTCTATTTCCGTGCTGCTGTCCTGCGCCCCTCGTCAGTCCAGCCTCAGCCATCTACTCATTCGGAAATCGGCGCCTATGCGGGATGGTGGCCATGGGTCATTGCCTCGCCTAGGGTGTGTGGCACCTTGAACGAACAGCACTCTATGTCTGTACTGCTGTCCAGCGAATGCCCCTCGTCAGCACGGACTCGGTCTTCCAATGGTTCGAAGATCTGCGCTGAGGCAAGAGGTTCAGCGTGTCCATTACCCCACTCATCATCCGTGGGAACGGCACGCAAGCAAACAGGATTCCGCGGGAAAAGCATCAACATACACGTGGCATCGCCACCGTCCGCAATTCGTCGTCATTGGCTGCGCAGCTCTATACGAATTCGTGTGCGAAGCGCTCCTCTAGTCGAGTCTCAATGCACGACTACCAACGGACACTGTAACCGCGCAAAACCTCAAGCGCAGGCATGGAGAGTCCACGTCCACTCGATTCACGACACAGCCTCGTGCAGATGTGAGTGTATGGCCTGGGAGCTCTCATCGACTCATTCACGATCCGCACCTTCACGACGCGAGCGCGTACTGGTACGAGTGCCTGGCTGAAGAGTCGTCATCCGCTGAACGTGCGACGCTGGATCTTGTTGGAAAAGGTCTCAGGCCACCGAGCGTGTGACGCAGGGACGTGTTGGTATTAGCTCCTAGTGGAAAACTCCTCGTCCGCTGAATGTGCAACACAAGACCGTGTCGGCATGCGTATCTGGCGTATGTACCACAGACACCTGCTGGCGCTGAAATGGTCCGTGAGTGCTGCGGATCACATGGCCATGACAATCATTGGCTGAGATAGCTTACTGAATCCAACGGTCGATGCCAATCCCACAGCCCGAAACGGGCACCAGGCTGGATGCACTGCGCCGCCAGCTTCGCTAGAGAGTTCTGCGTTATCAGGCTCTCGATGTCTGCTGACACGCCATACAGATATGATAAAAAGCCAGCTACCTATCTCGTCAGATGCTTCACTCGCTAGCTCCTCCCTTCTTGGTCAATCTCTTTGGCCCGAAGCCGACAACTCACTTCAAACGGATTCACCTCTTACAGCCAGTATCACCGTGTTTCGCCGCACACTCTATCTACGACGCCTTCTTGTGGCGAGCTTCCACCAGTCTCCGACATTTTCCAACTGCCGTCACCAGAATCGGCAGCACCGCCACCAAGATCACCTCGACAAGCGCTCGGTCAATCACCACTGACGATGTGGAACGACCTTGTGACGGACTTTGTGCCTGAGTCGGATGTCTGTACGTTCTTCAACGTTGACCACCAGACTTGTGGAAGCATGTGGCCGACAGCCCTCATTGTCGAGATTCGAGCGCTGGGACTGCACCGCTGGACTCGCCCATTGTATTCGACAGACCCCAGCAACAAGCGCCTGGATACATTCGCGAGACCCCACTCCTTCGGCATGATACACTAGCCGAAATGCCACCAACGGAGTCGGCCGTCATCTGTCCCGTTATTTTCGACGGGCACCGGCAACGAACGTCCGGACGCTTTTGGCAGCCGCTTCCCCGTTTTCACGATTCATTTGGCTCAGCTGCTGAGGTTGCACTGACGGAAGCGCCCACGATTGTTCCTGATTCCTTCTACAGACACGAGCAAGAAGTCCCTTCCAATAAGCGCTCCACCGAAGTATGCATTCCTGCTGGTCAGTATCAGGAGCTCATCGCTTTACTTCGGCGAAACCGGACTCGTACGTCGCCATCACGCGCAAGTGATATCAATTTCCAGCATCAACCCGGTCCGCTCCTGAATTCGCAAATATCTCCACTCCGACTCTCAAGAGGCCCGGGTTATACGTTGGCAGACACCAGTGCGACTGCTATGGAGGGTATGCAGCTTCCCATCATCCTGGACGGGTCCAAGGAGCTGTTCAAGCTCACTATTGATGCTGGGCAAACCTCTGCCAACGCTGTTAAGAAGTTCATCGACCAGTTCGGACTCGACATGGACTTTTACCCACCCTTGCGAGCCATATGTGACGCATGCATCAGCGGCACCTCACGTCCGGTCTGGCAAGTGAGGTTGGACGACTCTTGCGACAGCCTCAGTGAATACAAACAGGCTGATCTGACGAACTCGACAACATGTCTCGCATCTCCCGACACTCGAGAGCGCACACTCTTGATGGAACGCCTCCAGTCCACGCAGTTCAGATTCTGTACGACTTCTCGAAGCTTTGTCGCCGATGTTCGTCCAGTACCACCAGAGCCTCAGAAGGGACACGAAGGACGCATGACCTCGTTGGCACGCTCGACCTTCGATTCCAGCGCACTTACGCACGTTACTCTCCATCACATTCTACCCAGCGTGGCCGACCACATCGGTCAAGATATGATGACAGCCATGGTCGGGGGTTCAATTCTCACAGCGGCTCGCATGGTGCATCCTCACCCAAGGACGTGTACCTGTGAACGGGAGGCTATCAACGCGAACGAGCCACTCCAGATCGATCTCCACCGCCAGCTGCTCGAAAATGAGCCAGCGCAAGGTAGCACCAGCATGGATCAGCTCCGAGGCCGAACCAGAAGGCTTTTCGATTGGCTCCAGGAAGCCTTGGTAGCGACACATCCAAATGCGGGGGTCTGGCTCCGCGATCAGAAGCTCGATCCGACCCTGGAGTCCGCCATCCATTGTATCAACTCTGTGCTCCAGAAAGCAAGTAGCGTCGTCGAAGATCGTGACAAATGGGTACCGGAATGGATCTGGACCAACATCTTCGCAACATGCTTCGTCCCTCCCAAAGATGCATCCATGGTGGAAGACTTCGGTTCTCAAGAAGGTACGATGAGTACTCACACGCTCAGCTCGCGCGCCACCCTGGACAATGACACGATCACAGGGACGGGGTCTTCAGTACGGAGCCCTCACGCGGTGGACGAGATTGTAAGTCTTGCACCTCTCAGGAGTATGTTACGCGTCAGCAGTCCACTAGCACTCGTGACAGATCGTCCCATAAGTCATCATCCTCGTCGCGGGAACGTACGCAAAAGTATCGATTACAGCACCCTTCTTCACCCACAAGACGAGTATCTCTTTGGCATGACATGTGGCGGCCCTGAAACGAGGAGACCGAGGAAGCGGGCACGTGGGACTCCGAATACTTAGTTTCAGAGACATGGACACGACCTTCGACCTCAGTCTCGACAAGGGCCTCGGGACCGATCATCCATGTGCAGACTGTAATGCGTTTCCCTAGATGAATAGCTACTATGAAATCATGACACCTGACACCTGACACCAACGCTCACTCCCTTAGCTTTAGCCACGCCTCAAGATCAACTCGAGAAGCAAGGTCTCCGAGGACTGGAATTTTGAGGAGTCCTTTGATATGTAAGCTATCCTGATGCACGGACGTGGACGTGGAAGTGCTACCTTTCTTCTCTACCGACAATTCCCGGATCAGCATGTGGATGAGTCTGGCTACTGCCCGGCTTGCAATCGCAACGACCTCTGTTTTGCGTATTGTTGTAGGCGTCAAAGTCGGCGCAGGCCTTTCATTCCCTGGCTTTTCATTGCCTGCTAGGAGAGCTTCCATTCGGTCAAGTCGGACCACAACGTCTGCATGATTCTGTTGAAGTGTTGACACCAGTGTAAACAGCTCCCAATCGCTGACCCTTGGCAGATTTGGGCTCTCGCTTCGCGCTCTCTTACCTAAAGGCATGTCTTCGAATCGAACATACAGACGATGAGAGACGTGCACAGCACAACCTTATGTACTTGCTATCGCCGCAATCTCAATCACGAGACCACGTAACCGACGACTGGATTCAGAATTTGGGAATCCAGCGGCGGGACTGCCAAATCTGCAGTGGCAGCGAAGTACAAACGACAAATCCATATTTCGTCGATCGTCCATTTCGAAAAGAGAGACGACAGATCCCACACGGGAGTCACGAGCTGCCACAAGCTGTACTAACAGCCAAAAATCATGATTGCAGCGATCCCGCACGGGAGGTCCACCGTACGGAAGTTCCAGCCATGACAAATCACTTATCCCGCACAGGAGCCGCGACTGCTACAGGCTCTACACAGGTCGTGAATGCAGCGGTCCCGCACGGGAATGGACACCGCACGGGAGTTGACACCGCACGGGAGTCCCAGCTATAACAATCCACTTCTCTTGTAGTCAGCTTACTCAGCTGAATTGAACAGACTCAAGATCTTTTCTCCATAGGCGTCAGGAGGTCATCATACGATTCCCGTGCGGGACTTATGACTGTGTCACTAGCGATCCCGTCCGACGAGTAGGCGTGGCATTTTAGCATCTACACCCACATTGGACAAGGTTGCAGCAGTGTTTGCTATAGGGTACTTCGAGTTTAGATGAGGTCTTAAATTGTTTTTATATACAGCAGCTACCAGATAAATACCAATCAGTGCGCAGCCACCATCATGTACTCCATCTGTGATCACTTTCCCAGTACGAAGTGAAATCTCCAGCCGTGCATTCCGGCTTACGAAACCGATCCACAGAATACTCGCGACCATGCTGTAGAGCAAAAACACCCTTGGTCGTCTGGCTCCGTCACTAGAAACACTTGTCCCAGATGCTAATTGGGTTCCGGTCTGAATGATCGTTGTAGTCGTGTGGTTCCTCAATTTCTCCGCTGGGGACTGCATACCCAGCACACATCCCTAGGTCTGTACATTCCACGACGACGAGTACACCCCATGCATTGGTACGTTCAAGCGGCCAGGCGGCCACTCGTATCTCGCCATTGAGTCCAAATCGCATCTCGGTTGTGCCGCTGAGACAATCGAAGTCCCATGGACTCTCGCACGCTCCCCCGAAGTAGAGATCAGCGACAGTCTTGTGAGGGATTATGCTTCGTTCGCCGAAAGCCCAGCTCATTACTTTATGGTTGGCTTGCTCCAGACTGAGACCCTCGGCAAGAACGCGGCGCATCAGTGGCGTGTAGTAGCCAGGATATCCGTGAATGATGGCGTAGCGTTTGTCGGCGGTTTTGTTCCGCTGGTCGTTTCTATCCTCGTCGCTGTGAGCTGATTTGTCGGCTTGATCTTTGGACGGGCGCGCTCCTGCTGTGGATTGGAGAGCTGGGAAAGCGGCCATACTAGCGCGTATATCACAATTTGGCGGAGCAGACGCTGGTCCTGAAGTGATTGACAGCTGGGATTTATCTGGTATAGGCTTAGTGAGCTAAGTAGTCTGCGTGTAGTATTGTGAGGAGGTCAAATTGGTAGCATGTGAGAATGCCCTTTTAAATGCTCATAAAGCAAGTTCGAGAAGGCGCAGGTATACAGCCGCCCGATACTGTCGTGCATCCCAACAAGGCTGCGGAATAGCCGCAGCACGGCAGGCGAATACTGGAAAATAAAATCTTAATCGCAGAAGCTTAAATCAGAGGAAGTATGGAGGTCACAGACGTGAGAATCGAATAATTGAATCCGATAATCGGAAATCTGTAAATCTCTTCCTAACGACACAGAGGATGCAACTGGAAAGTGGAATGCGGAGTTTTATTTTTAACTCTCGGGGCAGGCGGCTGCGTTTTATGCATGTACCGCCCAGGGCATGTATGTCGCTTGAACCAACGTGATCGTTGACTGCATGCAGATCACATATAAATGCCTGGAGCCCATTATGGCTACACATGTGTCTAGATGTCCTCTTCCAACTACGCACTCTTCAATTGACCACGCACTTCACATTCCTAAGCAGGCATATTTGCCTGACTACGCACATTCCATTGGCGACGCACTGCACAATGCCGACCAAGCTAGACGTAGACAGCGTTCTCAACAATCTTGCAGTAAGGTACCGAAAACACCCCCGCCGCGCGTCCGACAAAGAATGGGACGTCCGCAACATTCTTAACTTTCGACTTTACAACGACGAACCCCAGTACCAAGTCTCCTGGGAGAACTGTGTTCTACCGGAATCGGATCTAGTGTGTGTTCTGGTCAACGATTCTCCGTTGGGCAACGATGTCCAAGAGCTACACCAAATTGAATATGATGGACTCGAGGAAAACAAGCTCTTAGTAGTCTGGGACGCAGACTGGGTGGCCGCGAGCGAGCTTAGTCGTGGGAAAGGAATGCTTGCGCATGACTTCTGGCTTGCGATCTATCGTAAGTGCCTGTAGATTTGGGAGCGATTTTATGACAGGACTAACTCATCACTAGTAAGGAAGGGGCTTGAAGACTCTGCGCCCCTGAAATTGGAGTAAAGTGATGTAGACCACGAAGACATTGTAACAGTACCTTGGGACCAGCAGAGTGAAGGCTTTGGATTGATGGGTAGGCTTTGAATTGATGGGGTTTGGAGCATGCGAGTTGTCTGGCGTTGTGGATAGGTGTTCAACAAGCGTTCGAGGTAGATCAGTATGAAATGGTTCACTCTCTCTACCCATTTCCAACGATAACTTCATAGACGGGTCACTTGCTGGAGGATTATGGTACAGCATGCCTGAAGATCTACAATACACCCTCGACCGCCAGCAAGACAGACGATGTCCGTCTTTGTGGGACTCGATCACCTCAGAGTCGGTGAGGTCGCTGTTGCCTGCTATGTCGCTGTCGGGTCCAGGGATCTCACCCACACGCGTAGGAAGCTTAGGCATGCATGCTCTTTCGGTTGAGGAGAACGCTCTGATTCCGTAGATGGAGCTATTAGTAAACTGATCAGAGACGCGACGCATTGTCGTTGCGAGGAGAGTGGTGGATGGTGGATATGACAGCGTCGATTTTAGCGCAGAGTCGCGATCAC
>JASUXV010000092.1:0-16587 GCA_030411845.1 Friedmanniomyces endolithicus | reverse complement strand
TTGTGCGTCCGACCGCCCAAGCCTCACGAATGTGACGCGCTGGAGGACTTCGAGTGCCACGCTTCAGGCTGTGCCGCTTGTTCCAAGTTGACTAGTCCTTCACCAGCGACCTTGGTCTCCTGCGCCGAAGGGAGCCATAAAGCAAGGGCGCTCCGGCGTTCACTCTACACTGAGCATGGCAGGGTCTACGAAGTCCCAAGGAAGGGCATCAAACATAAGGTTGTGGTGGAGACGCATCCTGTATTCCGGATGGCACGGAGCCTGCTTCGGGCTGCAGAACACGCCCACAGACGGTATCGGGGAGGTGACCCTCACATTCAAGCCCCGGCACAAGCTTGCCTTTCGAATAGACCACTGCATAGCTGCCAGTGTCTTGGCTGCCGTCCATATCCGGCGTTCCAGCAGTACACAGACCCAGCTCTTGCATGGTATCAAGCAGGCCACTGCGTTTCGGCTACATCAGCGATACGTAAGAATCGACAGACCCCTCAGAGAAGTGCCGATGGTGCCAATGGTGGGACTTCGTACGTCCGGGTCAAGGTTCTATCCCATCCTGAGCAAGTCTTTCATCCACAAAGCCGCAGTCGAAAGCTTGCAGGAGATCTTCACGGCCAAAGCAAGAAGCGTGGGACGGGTCATTGTTATAGAGAGCCCGTCCACAGGACGGTATCGTTGGCTCGCGATGATAGAGTAACTGAGAGAAAGGAGAGTACTCACCAGGAGTGCAAAGTCACCGTAGTCTGGGATTAACCATGAGCGGAAACGAAGTACTTGTAGCAGGCATCCAAATTGCGAGAGCACTTCAAGTAAACGACGTATCCCTACGTATCCATTCTCGTGCGTCGTAGACTGAAGGGTTCGCCTAGTTCATGCTAGAGGCGATTGTGATGACTTGTCGATGTTAATTCAAGCCTCACGCAAGCACGGGGGGCCCTCAATAGCTAAATGAGCTGACATGTACCTCTTCATTCAGTGGTGACGACGTCATGGGCGAAATTCGAGTATATAAAGCTGGTCCATGCTACCAATGATCTTCATTGAATTATGGCTTTCAACTTCGAATGCAAGATGGGACTATCTGACATGCTGAACGAGGAGGATCTCAAGCCTCAAGCTCACATTATCGTTTCCCTGGTCTTATCATCCAGTTTATTGCAGTCCGACACTCAACCCGATCAGACAACCATGCCTGAGGCCGTCGACGTCACTGAATATGCTCCTGTTGTATCTATACTACACTGGTCTTGACACCAATACTGAATTCCGATGAAGGGCACACCTTTCCTTGATTACGATTGGCTTCTGTCGCAGAACAATGACCTCCTTCGCCTTGTACCAGAGCAGAGGGAAAACTCGCAGCATCAAACTGTCATCTTCAATGATGTCTTGCAAAAGCTCGGCGAGACCACACAGGCGAAAGACCGGATAGAATGGCAGCGTCAAGCTCTTTGGAGCGACAACATACGTCTCAAGGGCGAAGTAGCTCAGATGCAGCATGCTTTGGCTCTGGACCGCTTTCAGCATGCTGAAGATTGCAAGAACGCTCTCCTTCAAGACGAATTGAGGAACTCATTACGACAAGAAGCCTTTTTGCAGCGCGACTTCACGCGTCTCACCACCAAACACCTCGCTCAGATGACCCGCGCATTGACAGTAGCAGTACATGCGCCAGAAATCGAAGTAGCTAGGCCTCTCTTTGCTTCAAACTACGAAGCACAACTTGAGGAGTGTCAGCGGCTTCGCGAAGGTCTGCCCCGAGAGCTGGACTCGTCGCAGCAGCAGCATCGGACAAGCTTGCCACCTCTGGCCCCAGCATCTATAGTGCACGCCCAACCATCAGGGACAGGACATTCGCGAGCAGCGACACAAGACGATGAAACCGGGGTGAACCAGACTGTCGTAGGAGGTCATCTATCACAAGACCCGACGATGTGCAGTTGGGCTATTGGGACTCCTCGGAAATACCTGAAGGCCAAGAATGGTAAAAGAAAGGTACCTCAGTAGACGCAGGGCGATACCAAAAACCTGTATGTTACTATCTTTAGCACTGCTGAAGCTGTAGTGGATAAATTTAGCTACCTCATTCGGTGATGTGCATTGATGCTTGACTTCACGTGCAGTACAATGATGCTTGACTTCACAAGCAGTACAAAAGGCTGTCCTCGACATACTATGTTTTGCCAATCCACGATATCGCAATCCAAATGATTCTTTTTATTGCTGTGTGCATGTTCTACTCTGCGTGTGGCGCATCAATCTTCCAGGATGGTTCTCTCGGTGGCAACTGCGCAAACAATGCATGCCAACTCTCACTTTCCGGCAACTTCTGGAATCCCATTGCAAGCAACATTCCCACCTCTCTGTCTAGCCTTACAGCAACACGCGACACTAGCATGGCTACTACTTCGGCTTCTACTATCCACGGAGAACTCGAGAACGCAACGCCGACATCAAGGCTTGGCTCCGCCAACGTAACGCATGAAGTAGCAGCAAGCTCAGCCAATGTAACACACAGAGTAGCAGCAAGCTCGGCCGTAGGTATTGTGACGGCGTCAGATGAGTTTTGACTGACGCCGAAAGCTAAACTCAAGGCTACCAGACGCCATTGACGAATGTGTCCTCGGCAGACTTGACACTAAGCGTGTGCGGAGCGCCGGAAAGCCATACGAGTTCCACAGGCATTGCAATTAGCAGTCCTCTCCTGGCGACAAGTACTCCCGAAAGCGTTCACTCGAATCTCTCTACTACGTATCCGTTTCCCTATTCGACTTCAACCACGAATACGAGCTCGATCACGCAAGCTATTCAAGTCAGTAGTGCTCGTCGTACTATTCGCCAGGGAGAATGGTATAGTACTTTGCTCGCGCTCCTCGGTATGTCGCTACAGCACGTCTCTACTCTTGAACTATCCAGTATCAGACCGTGCCGAATGGCGATTGGGTCGATTGCCCAGGCGTCTGCGACGCCACGTGATATTTTAACAACTACGACGACGTCCACGACAACATCTACCACAACGTCTACAACAACACTTACTAACTTGGCAATCAGATAAGGTGGTGAAGAAGGGGAGGCATCTGAGAAAAATTAGGGCTTAGGTGTTGGGAGGCGAGAGGATCTTATTAGTCACAGCATGAATAGAATGTAGGGCAGAAGGAAGGTCTGTTATCAGTGGTTGTGAAATAGTGCAGATAGGATTTGCAGTCACATTTTGTCTACTATTTGCTGTGGGGTCAATCTACAATGAGGGTCTTCGTACCTTACTATCAGTGCAATGCTACGAACGAGGATAAGTTACATCAGCGACTCAACGACTGAATCTCCCCTCAGAGCTCCGAGCGACACAGATAGGCGTCCGATAAGGCAGGGTGGCACGCCGACAGTCGCTGACTCTGTAGTCTTCTCCACCAGATGATGAGCTCGAGAACGCAGATGCAGCTAAATAGGTCGCTGCAGAGTCCGTCGGAGACGATGCTAAAGTGTTGGGTAGCTGACTTAGAGGATATGGACTATGGTACGACCATAACGTGTCGTATGTCTGCTCCAGGCCATGAAATACAGACACAGGTATCTCAGCCACTTCCTCGTCGGAAGGCGTCGGAGACACGCAATCTGGCCTGCAAGGCCATCGCACCGGCTCGGGTAGCAAGATACTCGCCCGCGGAGAGTGGCGGCTACCGGCCTCTATTTGAGGCCGGTCCTAAGCTCTGCACTACAGGCGTTCCAAAGACCACTTGTGAAGTCCCGACCCGTTGGATAGGTGCATTGGCAGTTGATTCGTTGAGTTGTTCCTCGAAGCTTGGTACAGCGACAAGATTTGCATTTCCGCATCCTCTGGCAGGGGTGGCGTCTCGTCCGCTCGCTCCAGTGGCTGCTCAAGCTCTTGCTGCTCGACAGCGATGTATGCTGTTAGGGTCTTCTGTTGAATTTGGTGGTAACATTGGGGGCCAGGTTGCGTCAGCAATGTTTCCCACTGCACCGCTCGTCGGTGGCCGACAAGTAGCCAGAGTCCACACAACAAGATTAAGAAGACGGATATCACCGCAGCTGTCAGTCCCGAAGCTTGAGCACCGGTGATGGAGCTATCCGGTAACGTTGTGTCCACATTCACATCGCTTGTAGTGGTAGACAGTGGGTCTTGAATTGTCTGAACAGAGACTCGGCGAGCGAATTGAAGTGCGATATTTGGTTCGGACACTCAGCACCGTGCCAGGGTACAGTCGTGCCACATCGGTACACAAAGAACTTCCGATCGCACTTAGCAGACTTGCATCGGTCCTGTTCCAGCTCGAGGCACGTGTCGAGTGTGGCCTTATGACCGTGATGTTCTGCATTGGATGCTCTGGTGTAGGGTGCACGCTTTAACATGGGCGGATTGGTGCCTTTTGATCTCCTGGCTTCAACTCATCGGTATAAGCGCTCACTGGCAGCGCTCGAGGGCGCCCCCAATGACGCCGCTTCGATGCTTACGGTCATTGTACCTCGATCCAATGGGCATACATACATCTCGCGCCGGACTGCAAGAGCAGTGACGCCACATATTTCACACAGAACTTACGTGGCACAGGGAGTGGCACAGCAGCGCGACGCATGTTCGCTCATATGAGCCCGGCGGTTATGGTTACACTGCCGCTGCGGCATGGGTTCGGGCACAGCCGCGCTGAGCTTGCGGTTGGACCTCTCGAGGTTGAAGTGAAGGCACGCCAGGCGGAGAGAGCAACACTGTACACAGCACTTAAAGTAGCAGACGATGGCAATGCGCTGGACTCGTTTTATGTTTAGCGGCAAGGCAGTGTCCGGTACTATGTAGAGGTGTCTATTGTCACCTTCGCAAGCCTTCGCAAGCATTCTAAGCGAAGACTATGTCACAAGACCATTTCACCCCATTGGCTGAGCACCTTTGCATGGCCATCTGGCCTGGGCAAGCTTCTATCCTGCCGTTCGGACGCAGTGAGTTCACCGTTCTTGTGTTGGAGGGCATCGCCACGACGCGTGGGCGAGCAGACGTCCCACATTCAGCCTCCTCATGAACAGGGGACAATTCATCTGACGGGTTACAGAACCCGGATCATTGGCCCGCCTTCCGAACTGCGGTTCTGCGATTCGGGTGGACAGCATGTCTTTGCACAAGAGATACTACTAGCGGCGGATGTCACAGACTCGGCGCGGTTGAGCGGTGCTTCCACCAGGACCAGTCCGTCAATGCTAGGTAGCGTCCACTTCACTCGCTTAGAAGTCGAAACAACAAACCAGCATCCCCCTAGGCAGATGTACCAATATCGACACATACTGTCCAAGCCCTTTAGCTGTATTTGAGCTGAGTTTCACGCAGCTGTTGCTTTGATTATTTTGTCAAGATCAATCGCACTGAAACTTGTTTGGCTCTTTGCGCGGGAGCTCTGAAGCAACGGACGAGCAGCCGGCTCTGGTGAATGCGGGGTGGGTAGAATTAAAACAACACCAAGCGGAAGCTGAGACACAGGCTGTAATTTAGTCACTGCAGAATCCAGCCGCGCACGAATGCGGAATGCTTCTTGGAGCCCGCCGCGTACTCCACTGCCTTTCCAACTCACCAGAACAAAACTCTCTCACCCGCTTTACCATCGATGTTACAACGCCGAGACACACAGAGACTTTAAGAGAAGAGTGAGAAGATGACTAGAGTGGCATATCGTAGATTTGTAATGTTGATGAACGAGAATAACGAGGAAAGGGTGTCAATATTTACTCCGGGGTCCGTGACTTGCAGTTACACAGTAGAGTATATAGAAGTACGAGCAAGTCCTTGCGCCGTGAATCAATATGACCTGTAGATTACAGGGGTTGTCGAAAGCGTGGAGGGGTCGCAAGTGCGCAACGGACTGTAAAGCCTCTCAGAACATGGGATAGAGAGGGATACTCGAAGGAGAGCGAAGAACGATGGGGCACCCGACCTGAGAAAACGAGTCCCAACGTGAGTCTACAGATCTGGATCTGCCTTGTCTGCGTTGTACGCAACGTCATAAGCCGGGCCGTGACAGCGGCACGTTGCACAGACCAAGTTTTGCCTGGGGCAAGCGTCGCAACACTTGCCCAATGCACAGCGTTATCTGGGGTGAGGGCGTGACACGCTGATACGTACTCACCAAATCTCACACCACATTCCTCAGCAGACCAGATCAGAGAGCTCAAGACTGAGCAGCGCAGATTCGCCCCATACAAAACGGGAGACGCAAAACCTCCTCGCTGCCGCTTGGTTGACGTTGCCTGACCTTCCACAATTGGTCACTAAACACTTGCTCGCGCATCTGGTTTCGAGACGCCACCATTGAAACGGAAAGGCGATGCACCAGAACACAAAGTGCGTCGGGTAGGTGTGTAGTTGGGAAGTCTGATGTTGCGAACCTTGCTCGGAAGGGTCACGTGGTTGGTACTCGGTTGGCCGAGACAGTTGTCTAAGACAGTCACGTGTTAGATGCACGTGGATCAGAACCTCTCTGTGAAACGTACTGGGTAGTAGTTGAACTTTCATTTGGTTTCCAACATGAGTTGAAAACGACTATCTTCTGGAGAAGCACTGCAGCTGTATACATAAGAGATTCGTATCTCTCGTACGAGACTGATAATCAGTCTCATCACATTGACTGACTACAGAGCGGTTCGATACCGGCATCCTCCCCCACTCTCGAAGCTATATCACTGCTGTAGGTTAGCTATTTTCCTCTTAGCGAAAGGCACTGCATACCCGCCACTACTCCGTCTTTCCCCACTAGTTTTGACTCATCTCGTCTCCATCATCCCTCGAAATCGAGATCCTCAAGACGCTACATTCTCCAACGGTGCACTCAAGTTGGCCATTTACGCCAGGTAGCTCATCATCACTCCATGGACCCACACTCACATCATCCAAACCTCGGCTTGGCACCCTTGTGCCGTACTTGTCGACAACCGACAGTCTTCCATACAGTCCGTTTGGGGAATCGCAACGGTAACGCTCGTCGACCTTGTTACGCCTGCAACAGGCCGATCTGCAACCCCGGCTTCTCTTCTTTTGGCGACATGCGAGGAATACACCTTGAAAATCCTGTATGCTACTGTCCAAGCTATCCTCTCAGTCGAGTGCAAGTCGCCAACGAGAACGATCAACAAAGTATTCCACGATCAGTCTTTTTCAGATGCGCGATCGGTGGTTGTGACTTCTTCGATTACATGTCGAACGAGGCAGGAGGAGTACTGGTGCTGCCAGGTGGGCGTCTAAATGAAGCATTGATGACTTCTCTGGGGTTCTAAGACAGGAGGGTTATAGAGCCTGGACTTGGGTAGAATAGTCGAGGTAAGAACGATAGCTGATAAAGCGTCAAATTACATACTGACTTGTGACCTTACATAGAAGTTCTACAGTGAGTCTTGGATGGATAGAGGTCCTCCTCGATCACCGGTCTACCATCTCAGACAACGCGGCGACTCTTCCGTTGCGACCTTACAAGATGCGTGCGTTGCCATGTCCGTAACACCGTCCTCGACCCCTTTGCCGATCCTGTCGCGATTATCGCCGTGTTCATCTCGTCAGTGAAGCACACACGTACTAGATAAGAGCAGAGTGGTTTTCTGCGTCTCAGTTTGGTGGGGTTGGCATATGATTTACGTATCGGCGGCATGTCGGGGGCGCTGCGGAGCGCTTCAGATTTCCAACGCCTTCACTTTCGTTTCATGTCTACAGCTATATACGGAAGCGCGTGGGAAGAGTCCAAACAATAACGGACGACAGCTTACTTATGGCGTCAGCCTTCAACCGGAGTCCCACTTTTGAGCAGCAAGACTTTAGCATCCCGAACAGTGATCTACAAGAGTTGGCACATCAGGTTCATAACATATGGGAGTTGAGGCCCGGCCCTCGCATCGCGATCATCAGATTATTGCGCGGTGGCGATCGATACCTGCATCGTGCAATATGGCGAAAATCTTCAAGGCACACCATTCTTACGAACTTATATAGGCAAAGGTCGTTCATCTCTATGATTCTTTCATTGTCTTGTTGCTGCGCAGAATGAGGCGTGACAGCTGAGCAGACGTGTACCCGTAAACCGCCTAGAGTGTCAATCAGGGGTCGTCGATTTCGCCATGAGCCGTTACGGAAGCGGGGCGCTCTACAGATGAGATGTCACTATTTCCGGCCGCGGTTCTGATTGGCTACAAGCTTCACCGGTTTGTCTCCAAAGGCTGTATATGTACGCACCCTTCCTCGTTGGTGGCAACTTGGGATGGGAGGCCTCATTGCACCATTTGCGTTCGTGCGGGATGCCTCGCATGACCCTGAAACTTTTCAACTTGCAAATTGACCAAGACCTGAAGTTGTCAAGCTAGGCTGTTAGCCATTGCAGCAGTCAGCGGCAAATGCTCTTACGGACTTCCTTGCCAACCTCCTCCAATGGACCTACATTTCAAAGTTCTAGATATTGTCGACGAAGCTGCAAGAGCCGCTACGGCGCAAGCAAAGATCACTCTACGAAGCTTGCCAGAATCTGAAGGCGTGACAGCTGCCCTGCCTGGATGGACTGCTAAGCTGATTCGCAAGGTCAAGACATCATTTGAGACCGTTTTGGGCTTTGCTTCCTACGTTGGGCATAAGCTAAAAGCTTCAGCCCAATGGGTCTACAATTTGCCGCACCAGGTGATCAACTCTTTTGCGTCGGCCGTGCGTACTGTAGGCAGGGCAGCCGTGTTCGCTGGCGAAGTTATCCTTATCTTGGTCACTGCTCTTATCCTCCTCCAGATCACAATCCAGATCTACCACAGGATATGGCTCCGCTATGCAGATTGGAGGATGAAGGTCAAGGAGCAACGAGCGTGCGAGGAGCAAGAAAGGGCGCATCTGCTTGGACACGAGGAGCACGAACGTTACGCGCGAGGACAAGTAGAGCGAGCCCGAAAGTAGGCCGAAGAGAGGTCTCATGCGTTAGCATTAGCGCGAGAGGCGGACGCTACAAGGTATCGGATCTGGAGAAGGGAATGTGATGGCGCTTTCCAGCCCCAGACAACAAGTTTCACTCATTTTCCGGAGCCACCTTACTGGCTCTGCGAAAAGGACGAATGTGCTTTACAGAATCGCTATCTCAAGGCCTGTGAGCATAGTCTGCGCAGACTCTTCGAAGCCGCGGGCGACAACTTACGAACAACACTGGCTGACGAAAGGACAAGATGGCATCCAAATGGCGCGACGGGATCAATGTTTTACCGCCTACAGGAGAAACCTCTCGGTCCAGAGGTCAAGAAGAAAGCCGAAGAGCTGAGCCAGATTTTGCAAAAACTGATTGACGAAGTTGATGGGAAATAAGATGTACGCACGATGGTCAGCGCTCATGGTACGGACCAGACGGCACTTGGCGAAGGACGCCGACGCGGAAATATTGGTACCTGTAGATTTCGATCTTCCCGTTCATGTCGTTGGGCTCCAAGTTGCTCGCGCCTTCGGCGTCTGGTATCTATCCTATTCCAGAAGTATCAAGATTTTCATGTTCCAGCACCCGCTTTACATCTCTCTCACACGCTGGCGCATGTGTCGCCAGACCTCAGTGGTGAATCTCAATTACCCATTCTACTAGCCCGTGTACATCAAACGATCGGATGCAGTCTCTCTGAGCAATGAGCTTCATCGAACATCGATTCTACTCGAAGCTGCTGTTCGTGTTGACATCGTCATTGAGGGTTGGTCGCCGTTCCCAGACGGTGTATTTGGATCCTGTCCTGTGAAGACAATGACCCTAAATTCATCTAGGCCATGCTCCTGGTGTTGTGACTGGTCTAATGCCAAAGAGCCTCATGTGGGATATCCTGGCCATAGGTTCGGGCTCACTACTGAACTGAGTTAGTCACATGAACTGTTGTACCACGTTCCAGACCCGAGGGGAAATCGTTGCAACCCGGGGTCTAGCTTTTGCGACGTCCAGTGTACATTGCAGGTTTTGCTGGATCTCACCCTTTTGGAGAGACCAAGAATTCCAGAAACGTCTTGCATTGTACAACTTACACCAGACTTTGGTCAAATTCACCCTGTTCGACGAGCGTATCGGCGACGTGAGTGAGCTACTCTGTTATGCCTACGACAACACATCAGAGCGGCTTGGATGTCAGGAGCGGCTTCGAGATCTCGTTCTTCGTTACGTGGCATGCCATATAGAGAGGGCTCATAAGGATCCAACATTGGTCATGGCTATGAAGCGTGAAGATTCACTCTCAGTGGATTTGATCGACTGCCTCGTGCAAAGACTGGAGTGAGATGTTGTGACGGGACTGAGGTCTACTGGTGAGCGAACAGCTCAAGATGGGCTTGGAATGAGAATACGTCGAATAGCTACTATCATAAACGTGTCAATCTCCCCAACTCGGGCATCTGTTGTTGGCTTGAAAGGTTTCCGGAGTAGAGCTGACTACGCGTTGGAGATGCTAATCGTCCGCAGGACGTCAGTCTGGACAGTACAGATGTGTCATACACTCGTGGGCTCAGACAGCGAAGGAAAGCCCGACGGTCAATGCAAGAACGCTCTTAGATCCGCGCCTTTGCCCAAGCGCGGAGACACTACGCAACCGGAACATATGAAACCACTTGACCCAGTGGAGCAATGACGCGAGCCTTTCGTTCCGACTGATCGGGCTCGAGAAGATGACAATCCATCCGGGAAACTTCGAGAAATATGGCAATGACGAGGAAGATGTGATCAGGTCGTGCATGAATCTGCTACACAATGTCATCCACCGTTTGTCTCAGGGTCGGCAGCCTCTTTCCCTTGGACTAGAGTGTGGCAGTGGTACTCTTGCAATGCACATTGGGGCGGTGTCAGACTGACCGGAACTTGCGGTTTTCGGATCATATACGTTCCTTTTCCAGCTTTGCTCAACGCGGGCCGGTACGTACCCGCGTGTTGGAGCATAACACTATATGTGCCGCTCGACTGTCCCAGATCAGAAATTTCATCGTGCGACAGACGTAAACTCCGCCTTCGGCCTAGCGTCAAGAGCCGGCTTGCCTCATGCTGGGACACGTAGTCAGTGCGCCATTTGCAAGCCTTCGGAAATAGATCACTCCCCACAATCGTTTTGATCGCACAGCTCTACGGCCTGATCCAAAGACGTACGCTGACTGGGTAGGACACACATCCGTACTGGCGTGACAATGTTGACCCACTAGTGGAGTGCGTGGACGTTCTCATATGTTGGGGATACGGAACACGAGCGGCGGCAAATTGTTGGGGTCAAACACACGGCATTACTCCACCTCCTCTCCCGTCTCTGGATAGTATTGTGGTTCAACACCTTGGGGTATTGATGAGCCTGGATCCACGTCTACCTACTTCTTGGCGTTTGCCAAGTTCAACTTGTGAGCTTCGTCGGGTGCAACGACCACTCCACGCTCTGGCCTCTTCTCCTTGGCCACGCTCAGGCAGATATCGAATAGCGTGCAGACCGTGGCGGCATCAACAATGGGATCCGATAGGTCGTCAATCGTAAGGGTACCGGGCTGCAGCTCTAATAGGTTCCTTGCATTCTTCTTCTTCAGGTCCATATCACTTCGGTGGCCGGCGTATGAAGCTGTGGAGCAGATCTAGACGGAGCCTCACAGGACGTTGTTGTTCGGTGGAGAGTCTGCCTTGGCCCGATACGGCCATCTGTCGCAGTATCAGTTGGATGACATCCGTATACAAAGGGACAGCATTGCTCTTTTCGGAAAAAGCCATGGGCTTGTGCATGCGCTCGATTGTGAGTATGTAGTAAAGCAGTCATGATTTGAATAGATTACTTCTAGTGGCATGATCCTTGCCGCGGGGGCTGTGGATTGAGCGTATCGTCGACCGTTCGTGCAAAGTCTTGGACATAACCGCAGTCTCTCGATATGTGTCAGTGTCATGTGACCTTGTACCATTGCCAAGGGAAGGGAAGGTGAGTCAATCTTGGCCCGATTGCCTAGCGCCTTTGGAGAGGCTTCCGATAGCGCACCACTTCTCAAAGGTGTCGGGTTGACTCCGAATAGTGAGAATGTGAAACCGCCCGGGGCTGTGCCGCAGACCTCACCGCATCTCGGTTCATGCCGCCTCGTTCTTCAGACCGGTGAGAATATTATCCAATCACGACAAATGTGAGCTTCTAGCCCTCATGCCGAGACCTCAGCTCTTGCGCCATCAGACCACCTGGGAATACCGAAGGCGTTCAGTCATGAGGCATTGTAGGCACACCACCTCGACGCAACACCTCCAACAAACCCTTCCTAGTCGCACGACAGCCGCAGTAGCTGTGTCCGTGATTCAGTGATAGGCGCTATTTGTTGGCCAGTCGCACAGTTGTGAACAGCAGTGTGACTTGTTGATGCATCGTTTCACCCAGTGGATGGCCGGACAAATTAGATGCGATCAACGACCTGCGTGTCAACTCACGTGCATGCTCTCAGCATATGAGGACGGAAGCGCCTCATCTGTTCGCTACAAATAATCACTCGGCTCCAACGCTGCAATACAGCGTCGTCTTCGCTAGGTAGCGCAATGGACGTCATTTGCGAGGAGTGCGAGCGGACTTTCAACGCGGAAGAGGCGCTCGAGCAGCATCGCCGCGACTCGCCGGCCCACTCTGTCAAACACAATTGCGAGGAGTGCGACCGCAACTTCGATACAGAGCAGGCACTGCAGCAGCATGTCCGCGATTCGCCCGCTCATCCTGTTGCGTACGACTGCGAGGAATGCAATCACAGCTTCGACACGGGACAGGCGCTTGAGCAGCATCTTCGCGACTCGCCCGCACATGCTGTCGCGTACGACTGTGAAGAGTGCAATCGCAGCTTCAACACGGAGCAGGCGCTCGAGCAGCATCTTCGCGACTCGCCCGCTCATGTCCCTTGTGAGGATACAGAAGAACTTGACCAGTCATTCGACATACGACCGTCCCGTCATCAAGATGTGTCGAGCTTGCTTCGCCAGTACGGGCTGTCGTTCGAATTCTTTCCAGTCGATGATCCGGATGGCTTTCTGAAGGAGCACGACACCAGCGTCATGGGCAAATTCACCTGCACCAAATCGTCTTGCCCATCCTCGCGGTGGACCAGCAAGAAGATAGCCATTTCGATCCGACAATATTCTGGTCTACGATATAACGCGCGAGTCTATTACCAACGATGTCAATCGTGTGATTCTCTCAGCGTACCAGAACTGGACAATTCCTACGCAGAACGAGTTTCGTATCGACTTGCTAAGTGGTCGGGTATCGCTGTTGAAGAGCCGCCTGACTCTGGTGGAAGTAGAAAACCACATCATGCGCGTCTGTGCGAAGGCTGCAAGCACGGGCACTGCCAGCAGAGTCGCTAGTGAAGCCAGGCTTTGCTATGCAAGACGGTGAAGGGGGTGATTCAATGCAGACGAGCTGACGTTTGAAGTACCTACTGTATAAGCTGCGTTCATGCAACTATTATCGGTTTCTATCACTCATTAGAAGTGCGGCATCAGTGTGACGGAGTCCCTTGAGTAATAGAGCGCAAGGTAAGAGACACTCTATACTTAACGTCCGTCTCCGTGTGCCTGGACACCCTGCGTGCCAGACCAACCAGACCAATTTTCGCTCTTCATCGCATGTCCGGGCCACGCGCTTCGTTTCTGCTTTCCAAGAACATCCAATGCTCTTCTGGAACATTGAGGTAATGGCGGTGTTGAGCTCGACACTGTTGGACTTATCGATACAGCAGGTATCCACCCAGAAGTATCTCTGTCCATCCCGCCGAGCTTGCTTTGCGCAGAACTCCAGCTTCTTGTATCCATTCTTATGCCTACCGGTCCCATTGACGATGTCCGCGTAGCTCACTTCCTCTTCGTCCGCTCCCCAGGTATGTGAGAGAATGGCGTCTGGCGGGATGTCATCCTCATTCAAGTCCTTGGTGATCTTGAAGCCATCCTCTTCTAAGTGCAATCACGTTACCTTGCGTAGGCATCCGGCGACTACTCCATGTTGAAACATCAGCAACCTCGTCGTACCATCTCATTCTAGGTTGCGATCTGCGATGAAGACCATTCACCTGTGGTTGCTGACAAGGGTTTGAAAAGCGTTGATCGAAATCACCCGCACCCGCACGTGAGATGTCTTGGCACGTGACTCGGAATAGATCACGCCTGAAATGGTGAGTCGCAAATGACAAGCACGGAAATCACGAAGCAGCGCTATCGTTCCGCTTGATTAAGTAACAGTTACAGACACTCTGCGTGCGTCGCAACCAGGCTCTTATGTATGCATTCAGATCAACACCAACGCCAACCCAGAGGACAAGGCTGCTTGCCGGCTGCATCCCCGACCACCAAGACTTCGCTAGGTTTGGCGTGAATATGTTCGCTGTCGCCTTCTCGGACTCTTGCTAGCGTGGAGCGCTATTGAGGGAACGTGTATCTATTGCCTGAAAGTTCTAGAGGCGTTCGCTGAGTGCCTCGCAGATTATGTTTGATATTCGCAATGCCCTACAGTTCAGTCAGTCACTGCGTCGTTTGGTATGCAGATTTCGACAACATAAGCACACCTTTACCGGCGCATGGCTGTTGTTGCACGTTCTTGAGAAGAGGGCCAGCTGAACAAGGGCGGTGACAAAAGCGAGGAGGTTTCCGTTGGGGGGGGCACGCTGCTGCCTTGGCTTCGAGCGTTCGTCATTTAGGAAACGCGGGGCTGGGCGCCAGATTGTACTGGCGCCGACAATATAGCTATTGTTCGAAAGCTGCTTTCGGCCTCTCTGTATCCAAGCGCCATGGAGAGTGTTCGCAATGAAACGTGCCCCACAACATTCCGGTCGCAGCTTGCTGGAGGTATGTTGCTGGTGGCACTCAGACGATGGCAAGCAACTGACCTGTCCATAGTGAAGAGAACTCGCACACATGAACGTCAATTACCGCGCAAAAGTGTGCGCTTGGCTGCATCACATCAGAAGAGCCCTTCACCGGAGATTGCCTACAGCAAGACTAAAGGCCACAACTTGCGCAGCGGCATCCATCGAGAAGAAGTGCGACCATCTGCAGAGATTATGAGAAGGATAGTTAACATGTAGTGCAGAACAATACACAGCAACGGCCAAAGCCAGCCACTATGAAGCGACCACGGATAATGAACGCCCAAACCGCACCTGACCGAAGGCCCGAACAACAATGCAAAAGACGGCGATTGCTCGCGGATGACTATAGACCTGTACCGTGTTCCACTAGCCACCTGATCAAGGACGGAGAGCATCCGGTTGCATATTGGGCGGCAAACAAGCGGTGGCCCAGGCAGTACATTGAGAAGGACAGAGACATGGAGAACATACTTGCACGAACGAGATCGGTTTCGTCAAGGAGCAGGAAGAACTCGGGAACGGACTCTGCAACGCCTAGCTCGACGAACCAGGGCGAGCAGAAATCAAGGGAACAGAAGAGCGCGGAGTACAATAAACCACAATATACCACTGTTCTTATAACCAAAGGGGTGTTCGTGGAAGATTCTCCACTGGGCATCTCGACGAAGAGCCGGCAAGAATGCAGAGAACTGCTCGATCAAGGAGAAGGAGGAGGAATTCCGGAGCACTCATTGTTCCGCGACGACCTCTTCAGAGCAACCTGCAAGAAGATACAGGATAAGAACGAAGCACGAGTTATCCAAGATATCACAAGGTTGATTGTTCCATCAGCAGAGACACTAACTACATACGGGGCTACTCACTTGCAACTCCTGGTTGAGAGTGTGAATGAAGGCTGGAGTAATTCCGTCTCCATCACGAAGACACGACCGCAGCCGGATTATGCCGTTGTACAGCCGAGGAGCGTTCACACAACAGCAACTTGATAGAGTGCACCCAGTTGTTGGTGATTTCAACGACCAGTCATTTTTCATGGCCACGTGGTACATGTACTTCCCGTTCCTGACCTCCGAAGTCAAATGCGGAGCTGCCGCCCTCGATGTCGCCGACCGTCAAAATGCTCACAGCACAGCGATCGCGGTACGAGCGGTGGTGGAGCTGTTCCGGGCAGTCAAGCGCGAGAAGGAGCTGCACCGAGAGATTCTTGCCTTTTCTATTTCGCACGATCGTCGGAGTGTCCGCGTCTACGGGTATTACGCTGAGATTGAGGAGTCGGGAACGAAGTACTTCAGCCATCCTATCCAAGAGTTCAGTTTCATTGCATTGGACGGCAGAGAGAAATGGACGGCATACAGATTCACGAAGAATGTCTACGACAACTGGATGCCTAAGCATTTCGAAAGGATTTGCTCCGCTATCGACCAGATCCCCGCCGACATTAGCTTCTCTGTTTCGCACTCAGAACTCAATTACACCGAGCAATCATCTGGCTTGTCGCAAGACCTCAGCACATATAGCATTGCTCATTGCAGTGCCGGCTCTGCGTCTGCAAACATATACGGAGACGCACAATCGAGCGTCGATCAGGAGCCTAACGTAACCCCGACTACCTCAGTGACTGGCAGAGAATCCAAAAAGCCAAGGAAGGAAACTGCACGACGAGCGAGGAAATAGTCGGCGGCGGCGGAGAACGTGAACGTGGTCGGGCACGTGTTGATGGTGTAAGTCTCGGAAAAAGTAGATGCCTACGTTGCTGGTACCATCGC
>JASUXV010000091.1:0-16656 GCA_030411845.1 Friedmanniomyces endolithicus | reverse complement strand
GCCCGTGGAAGTCGCTGGTCCGAGATGCTTCTATGCCAACCGGGCGCTACCGTCATCGATCTCACATACTACGACCCTCGACAGAGGCGAGCTCCGAACAGAGGGCACGTTACAGTGCAGTTGCACAACGCCAGTGGGGTACGTCTCAGGGACGTCATATCAGCGCTCGATGCCGCCGACGTAGCAAGGCTCTCATCGCCTAGCATTGCTGTCGTGGAGCCTTCGTATTTAGCTCTTGTCCTTGGGACAGCGGCACGGACGGAGAATCCTGGGCCCTGGCAGAATAGCGACGTGCACGACAGCTGTCGTGTGGCGATGCGGGGGATCATACTTCAGATCAGTGCCTTGCAGGCTTCTGTAGAAGCTCTGCATTCGGCATTCAGAGACTGGAAACAGCAAGGAGCAGAGCGGTAAATGAGCAAGAACAAGGCAGCTGGATATCATCCGATCATGATCGTGCCTCATCAATAAAAGACGGACAGTTCATGTAGCTTGGCAAACTGCTTGTTCCTCGGTTCGCGCGGCTCAATGGGTGAGATTCTCCGTCATGTAGGATGGGTACCATAGCAGTAGCCTTGCTAGCTTCATCCACAGTGATCTTTGGTCGGAGGTGCTTCCGTTTGGTGCTCCTCGACGTACCAGGGATACTTGGCTATGCGGATAGTCACTAGCAACGTGGAACTATGGACCTTGGCGTTTTTGCTGTCCACCAATCATCCAACGGCCTGCCTTTGATCGTGGAGGTGGTTCTCAACCAGAGGATTACGGAGATCGACATCTCAAGCTTCGTTGTGAAAAAGCAAGACCAATTCGGCATGGCTGCTTTAGGAGCGGTGCCCACTCCTGCAAGTGACGCCGCAAAGTCGGCAGGGTTGGAAACATAGGCTCAGCAACGAAACCGGACGCTGCCTTCGATATGTCATTCACTTGCAGATCTCTTAGATCCGTCATACTAGGCGTGAGAGAAGTGAACGAAGTAATGGCAAAGCATACACAGTAGCGAAGCAATATGACACGCTACTAGCCATGTAACGTCGCCGTTTGCGTGCGCGAAAACCAGCGCTACTCGTGTTCCAGTGAGGCGCTTGAAGAGCCTTGACATCCCTAGCCTCAAGTTGACCAGCTCATAGCTCAACCCAGAGTCTTTCATTCGGAGTCTACCATAGACGAGGAAATGGCATTTTCGCATGGCCACACGCACTCAACACCGTTTTCGGCGGATAACGTACACATGCCTGCTTGTCCGACAGAGCTGGAAGGGGACGTACAATCCAAGCATGTTCGCTCTGATGCAATCGGTAGCCGTGCTTAATTTTCTGACATTTCAAAAGTTGCTTACCATGCAAAGTGAGCCAGTGCTGATGTACGAGCTGTCCTGGAAGTGGCCCACGGCTTTGGTACACCCCAAGCCAGTATTCATGAATCAGCTCTGCCGCGGCGAAGATCGCGTTGGCGGGCTCCCACGTCTCCTCCCAGGCGACACAAAGCTGGGATCCTGATCCTGCCGGAGTGATTTGCCGTGCGAATCGGTACAGCGGCCATTTATTGTTTATCAGACTGCACATGAGTTCGGTCTTGGACAGTACGCTGTCTTGCCAGGCGATTCTGTACTTCTGCTCGCCACTATCATGGCAAAAGCCCCCGACAGACTTTATTTCCCATTCCTTGCTGCAGTTGAACCGAGGTTCGTCCCTGACATCGATGCAGAGCTTGCTGAGCATGTCGCGTAGATCAGGAGAAGCCATGATGCTCGAAGGACAAAGAAGGTGATGCCTCCATCAATGGATGCAAACCTTTCTTGTATCAAGCGACGTGGTAGCGCACGATTCAACGATGTGCCGCATGTATACCTGAAAGGGAGTACATCACATGGGGGTTCACCTGCACATGCAGGGGCTAGGATCGTCTTGGGACACCAAGGGCGTACACCACCCACGACACCGTAACCAGCGTCTAAGTGGAACAAGCATGTGTTGGTGGAACAGCAGCCTCCGAGGCTGACTGTCCATCCCATCCGTGCAGCGTGCAAAGGCGTCCACTCTAAGCCTGGCGACATTGATGGAATCCAGTCAATCAGAGGGCAGCGTAAACAAGCTCTGAGCCATCGCTGATACATACAACCTCGCAACAGCGGGCGCTTGCCACTCCCGCCATTCATATGACTCAGTACGTAGAAGATGCTGATATGCGTACGCGAGCACTGCACGGTACACATACATCCGCCAAACCAGCGACATCGCGTCGAGTCCCGCCAGACCCAAAATGTTGTTACGAAAGCTTCAGAGCCGTGTTCCTCACGGAACGCACAAAGCAATGCTTCACGACTATGTCACCTTCGAATATGCGGTTTCCGACTACCAGCCTATCAGTGGTAGCCGCGAATGCAAGGGAAGGCAGTATGTGTATCGACATTATAGCGTCTATCGATTGCTAAGGAGAGAGGATTGCGAGTTGAGGCCCCATCGTCTTTGGCTCCAGAGCAGGCACGCTCGACTAGCTATGAAGAGAAGACATGGGGACGTATAATGCGCAGAAATATCAGAGGATCATTTTTACGCGGGGCTTGACCATGACTGCACGCTAGTGCTGGTGTTCGCCGAATGTGAAGTGTAAGTACCTGGTTGTGAGTTCCGCCACTCATGGTCTCCGCGACACCGGGATGAGGGTTTATACATCACGCGAAGCGTCCAAGAGTAGGGGCTTGTGTTGTAGTGATGTACAACTCGATATCTACATGGTCATTAACGTTAGGTGCCAGCAAAGTAGCCTCGTGGACTGTCGAAAGGTAGAGTGGCTCAGCATTAGGAGCCTAGTCAAGTACACCACCACATCGTTTGTCTCGTCACGCCTCGCCTTGTTCAAACTTGTACGCGCTCTAGATCAAAAACTTCCACTATTTAAACCTCGAGTCCCTTCTTGGTGGGTCTCGCGGCTTTCATGGGCGTCCTGCCAGTCTTCACTACCGCAGCTCACGTCTGCGGCGACGGTGCAGTCTGGACTCGCTTGGCGGGGCGCTTCACATGCACGTAGTCGCTGTTTGATGCGGACGACGCCGGAGCTGATGGCGGCGAGTACTGTGCGTTGGGGTTCGAAGCGTTGAGCTGTGCTTGAAGATCTGCGATGTCGGTACGGAGCGGTTGCAAGGCTTGAGCAGTGCTGGACGTAGTCATTCCTGATCCCGCAGAGAAGGTAGCACTGGTCGCGTCGTATGAGAGATAAGGTGTTTCCTATGCCGCCGTCAGCACGTATCCGCGTATTCATCTTGTATGATGACTCACGAAAGCAAGCCGCAAACCATAGTACAGCGGTCGATCCGCGCGTGCCTCTTGCGTGCGCGACGTTTCCACGTTTCTCAGCAAGTCCTCATCCTCGTCCGAATCAAACCAGCCAGGACAGAACGCAAAGTACGCCCAAACCAATCCACGGACACTAAAATCCTCAGGAAGCGGCTCTCCCTCTTCAGGTTTCTTCAACCACAAGCCTTGCTGAGCACACTGTACCAAGTAATCAGTGACAGGGCGAAGCTGGGCAAGGCGATTCAGATAGCCTGCGATAAGGGCCCACTCAATCTCGTCAGGCCCAAACAGAAGGCACAGAGATATGCTCAATTTCGGATCAATCTGCGTCTCTCGTTTCGCCAGGCACAAGATGTGGATAAAACAAAACATGATGCCAACAAACGCCAGCGAGTTCTGGAAAGTGGCGATGCCCGAAGGACAACGCATCGCCGTATGGAGAGAATCTAACGTCATCCGTTTTGAGACTTGCAAAAGACGCCAGTTCTCTTCGCTCTTGGCCTCCGGTGCACCTGATCTAATTTTCGATGGAGGGGCCACGTGGTGTGTTGTCGAGTGCGAGAGCATGATATGCTCGTTGAATCGCTGGATAGTGAAGTCAAAGGCTGCCCGCAACGAGTTGGTGTTGGAGCCATATCCTAGCAATGCGGAGATGTTGGCCACGGCCAAGGACACGCCGCAATCGCGCCAGCTGAAAGCACCTGGCTGTTGGAGGAAGGACATAGCTGTATTCGAGGCTTGTGCGAGCTCGAATTCGGGGGCTGCAAGGAAGAGTAGAGCGTGTAGCTTGCAGAAGCTGGCCTCCGAGAGCAGGTCTGGAGAGCATGCCGGTTGAGCTACCCCTGCCATCGGTATACAGAGCGTACGTAGAGAGCCTCGGGTATTTGGGAATGGCACTACACACGTTAGAGACTTTCCGTAGCAGGCAAACTTCCGGAGACTGGGCCGCTCAAGGATTGCAAGATGATGATACAAGCGGCCGATCTGCGGGTGGCGGTCCGATGCTTTGATGTACCAAGAAGCTGCAACACGCCCCCACTGCGCATGGGCTTCCTTCTCCTCCTACATGGACATCCTGTACCGGGCCAAGTCTCCAAGGCATTCAATCCATGTGTCCGAGAAGATGGGCGCTGTCTCGTAGAGCAGCACCATCATCTGATAGGCGAGAAGTATGAAAGACAACATGTACTCCTGAGACGATGGCCTCCGGCTCCGGAGGACCTCGAGGAAGTCATGTATTCCATATTTCCACATGCGGGCTGGCATGCTATACATTGTTGGCAACGCTTTGAGGTCAGGAGTTGCGGAGGGATGCTGGGTGGCCATAAGAAAGTCGTGATGCTCACACAGGTATGTCCTGTGAAGAGCTACCGACTCCTGCCACTGGCTGTTGTCCAGCTGAACCGAGGGGTTCTTGGCTTGAGCAGCATCAAGATTCACGCATTTAGCCTCCGCGATCATGAGCCCAGCATATATGGCCTTGATCTCGAGCCTAAGCTGCTCCTCGGAGACTGGCGAGCTGTCCGGCTGCAAAATCAGGCCCGACCAGCGCCCTGCTTGGGCAATACTGAGAACGGTAGTATGATTGGTTTTGGGTAACGACTCGACACTCGGTGATGTCCGGGCGCCCATACAAACGGTCGAGCTTAGATCCCGATATCCAGCGCCGCACGTAGACAACGGCTGTAGCATGGATCTTTTTCTTGACCGGTAGGTAGAGTCATGCCATGTTGACTGTCGATGTGCATCCACACCACCTTGGTGACCGTCGATCTGCTGCTTTCTAAAATTGGCTGGTGTGCATCGTCAGTTAACAAGTGGAGTGTCGTAGCTGTGCGGACGAACCTTGTCCAGAGCGGCACCTATGCTCTGCATTCCTTCTGTGGACGCCCTCCCTCGAGGAAGCAACAGCTGTACGAGAATCGCCCACCCTGCCGCTTAGCGAATACCTAAGAGGTTCTCCCTGGAGCTCCGTACTAGCTACTCGCTTCGTCACTGCGGCCCGAATCGCCTCTCGCGTCGCCTCTTCTGAGTCATAGGGTCGTCGATGGTTTTCAAGAGACAAGCGAGCTATGTTTACGGTAGCTGTTGGTGTTTCAGGCGATCCAGGCGATGCTGGACTATCTGGAGGCGTAAGGTGATTGCCGTGTGGGTCCATCGATTCAGCTGATGATGCAAATCTGTCGGATAGATCACCCGAAAACTTCGGGGACCCATAGACGCCGGGATCATGGCGTGTGTCTTTGCTGCAAGACATCAGAAGAACGTTGGTTGTACACTGGGGCATAGCTCGCAAGACTAGCTTGACGGCTTTAGATTTGACGCCGGTATGGTTGAATTGCGCTCTCGCCGATGCAGCCAGGTGTTCGCCCGCGTCGTGAGTGCAGTGAGTGTACAGTCTCTGGATCTGGTCGGCTGGACAGTGGCAAGGGCAGGTCACGATGACCAGAGGAAGTTAGCAAAGCAGTCGCGAGAGTGCTCAGTTATGAACGGCGAGGAGGAGGGGGAAAACAAGGAGCAGATCGAACAATTCCAGGCTTGAGCATGCGAACAGTGCGTTGCCTGAACGCCACTGATGTCTCGAGACCTCTGCTCGTGATAGGCGGTTCGTTCATGCACACGACAGCCCCTCACCACTGGTGTACAAGGGCTGCATGAGCACTTTGGTTCAATCATGACTACCTTGCGGAACGTTGGTGTCCATAAGCGCACTTGTGCTATCTGTTGTCTTTCCTACGCCCGGCGAAGAGGCTGTTGACTTTCTCGCGATCATCTTACATAGTAGGGCCCCAGCATTACAAGTTTTTGACATCAACCTTGAGGAGCCGACAGTGTTGCCTCGTTCCCCAGATCGAGAACGAGTAGCGTCCGAGACGTGGCATGAACGTGAAGATCTTCCTTACCCAGTGCACGACTCTCCAAAAGTAACCGTTGCGCCTACTACAGCTCGTCACCATCTAAGTGATCTCTAGTCTCAGTCTTTTCCGGAAACTTCGCGAAGCAGAACGACTTGTAGAAGTAGGACTGCCCGATGTACAGGTCTTATCGCCCGGCTTGAATAAGAGGGCAATTGGCACACAAGGTTTGAACGGCTGTACTTGTGTTGTTATGCTAGGAACGGCCATCCTGTTGGCGTGTCCGGCGCCTCTCCAAGGAAGCTATGAGCAATGGAGATTGACGAACCGAGACGTTAGACAAGCAAGCAGAGACCACAACGAGGACTCCCTTCAAAATATTACAAGGCTTCCTCACTTCAGGTACAGCCTCGGGCATTTTCAGCCAAGGTCCGCAGGGCACTATGCAAAACGTCATTCAACAAGTTCAGAGACACCTCTCCAGCATGGGTTATGAGATGAGACCTGCGTTCTGCCAGGAGACCAACCCAAAAGCGGCAAGAGCACCGAATGGTGAAATAGTCAGCTTTCATAGCAGATCCCGTAACACACGTTCGAATGAGGCGGTTAGAGCGGTGCTCGCTCCCCTGCCGGGGTCAGCACGATTGAAGCAGTAATGAACGGGCAGTGAGTAACGCTCAGAGTGAGGTGGACCTACAGCCCCTCACAGGCTCACGAGATCCACTCCGCAAGTGTAGGTTGGATAGAGACGTCTATGAGGTCGGACGAATGACTGTGGCTCTGAGCAAGTGGTCAATGAGTGATGCTTGACAGGGCTAATAGACTTGGACTAATCGAAAAAGAGTGTTGCTGAGCAGGGTCGTACTAGCCATAGTGGTCAGGAACCCAAGTTGAAGTAGAAATAGGTCTGCGTGATACAGGAAAAGCATGCTTGCTGCTGAGCCGTTTGACATTGGCGCGGTTGCCTTCTTCTGTTTCAATCACAGTGGTGAAACGTTACACCGGAGACTTCTGGAAGCCTCAGGTTGCGTACGGAATTGACCATATGCTTCTTCACTCTTTCTAAATCTCTCACACTCATTGTGTCGTGCAACCAGGATGGCCTCCAGCACGCTTACGACTACTAAGCAAGCTATCATAGCTACGACTTGCACAGCTCAAGCTATTGCAGGCACAGCTTACGGGATTACGGTCGTGCCTTTGAACCCCGGATCGTGGTGAAGGGCAGCATAAGCGTTACAGCAGAAGAGGCAAGGAACCAGGGTTCCACGCATCGCAGGTTCGTGACATTTTTTAAGGGCCCGCAGTATATGACTTCTTGGAGAGTGAAGCTCAAGGCATCCGCTTGGGTCATCTGTTGATGGAACTAGTCCACGGCAGGTCATCTGATCAGATTGACCCGAGCACGCAGGAGGCTATCACGCTCGGTGCTGCTGTGGTTCACGCCGTTTCGCGGACGCAGATGGAGTCTTTTAAAGGCTCTGGCCCGTCGGGAGGGGGACGAGGATTCGGCTTTCCCTGGGGTGATGAGAGGCTCGATGTGGAGCTCCAAGATGCTGCCGATCTACTTGCTTGCATCGACCGACGACTTTGACGTAGCAAGTTAGAACTGGAAGTCACGAAAACACGCGTGATTATGACTCACGGAGACTTGGCGCGACGCAATATCATCGTCCAGGAAGACGGACCCATCTATATTCTTGACTGGGCGTCGGCTGGGCAATCTCCAGGCCATCGTAACAAGCGCCTGGGAGATACCACGACCTTTGCAATGGCGAAAGATCTGATCTTGAGTCATTGGCACCACAGTTCTCTTCTATCCTGCACACAGAGCACCTGCTTCGACCTTCGTCACAGGTTTCTGCTCCTGAACAAACTGATATCGATCACAGGTCGCATCCCGAGCTAGACCGGAATTGGTAGCGGCGGTCAAGGACCGCAGCGATGCTTGGGGTTCTTGCGCACGCGTCGGCTATCCCGCATTGACTTGAAGAGCTACTTGCGCTCCATCGCAATGCGGCGATCTGTTTGGCTATACCGCCAGTTCTGCGGTTTCAGAGGACGACGACGACGAGGTGGTTGACCATATGCTTTGGTTATAGGAGGTGAGGCCGAAGTTTGGAGTAAACCCCCGCAAAATCGCTCACTCTTGGCATGGGGGCTGCGACAAGGATCAGCTACGCTTTGCTGCAATCCGCCTTGTGTTCCGTTGGCTCAGATGTGCAAGTTTCAGCGTGAAGTTAGGAAGCCAGATTCGCACACCATTATACTGTAGCATTAAGTAAACATGACTCTACGCAGCATTACTATATGTGGAGTTGTAAACGGGACGTAGGGCATGATGAAAGGAATGGTTCAGCGAACCGGCAGACAAACGGCGCAGCGGACAACGTTCTCGTAGGAGGTCGACGGCGCCAAGGCGGAGGTAGCCATGCATAGAGGCATTGGCCGATTGAAGAGCCTCTCGCTGCAAGCTATACCCGTGCCCATGCAACCCTAGCTGATGGCACATACCAGCTGCATCTCTCCAGAAGCTTGTGTAACGCCAGCCTTGTGCCTTCCTGTTCGCACGATTCAAGCCGGCTGTAACATGTAGCACAACATCAATGTCTATCTGGAAAGGCATTGACCGCGCCGCATTCGAACGCGACATCGCTGAGCTACGACGAATCGATCGCTACCAACAAGCACCGCCACAGAATCAGGCCTCTTCAGGGTCAAAACCGTCAACGAGCGTAGACGATGCGTTTGACATCTTCCCAATTTCCGTGGAAATACAGCTCGCCACTGATCTGGCTATACTAGCAGCATGGCAGCCAGCTCCAGCATTCGTGTCTGCTGCCTCAATCCACCTTGACCCTGATCTCCACGGTTTGGTTGTGACTCTTTCGGCGAACGAGGGCATAGCAAGCGTAGTGCAAGCCGCCTTTACCAAGATAATGACGCTGCTTAGGACTTGTGCCACACGCTATACGTTGACAACTCAACCAAATATACACTCCACTGACTATTCCAGCGCTGTCAAGGGCGAGCTGTTCAAGCGCCTGCCTTGAAGTCGTCGTCGAGTTGCACAGGAATCGCATATTTGGCCGCCTCGGATCGCAGCGCTTCATTCGTCCGAAGGGGTACCAGCTGCGGACGCCTGTACAGGTTGGCACCCGCATCAGATTCGCGATCGTGGATGGTGAGGCTGATGCTGAGGCTTTCAAGTCAGTGAGTGCCGCTGCGATCTTGACCATGGTGTTCGCGTAACGTGCAAATCCCAAGATGCTCGTGTATCTGACGTTCGCAATCATAAGTCCGTCTGGTCCTTCAGAGGATGTCCCATGCCGTCCCAGTGTCCCAGGTACTGCATGCGACAAGGCTAGAGGGTATGGCTCATAATAGAGCCGGCAGTGCTGGATTGGTATCGGTCGCACCCTGATTTCTGGACGCCTTTTTGGGGCGAGGACTGGCGTACAGGCCATCATTGGAGTGGTCTGTTTACCGGGGTTCGTAATTCAGATCGGATCGAGGATCGTCTGAGGATGCGTCTGGTCCTCTAGGTCACCGATTTGGACTGGCGCATGACTTCCTACGCGTTTAGGGCGTGGGGACTGCCCTGTTGATCATTGGCGGCTGGTTCATTATGGTTGAAGTTGGCTTTTCGAGGAGGGATTCGGCAATGACGTCTCACATTGGCGGTGGCGTAGGCTCAATAGTGAGGTGAAGGTCCACGAAATTCATGGCCTGTGGGAAGACCAGCTAGAGCCGGCGGTGGCGGCAGCATCATTGGGACTGCTGTTAATGGCGGCATTCCGAATGGCTGGGAGCTGCAACAATCTATTCTGAGAGTGGAGGCCAGCGTAGCGGGGACATCGGTTTTCAGTATGATGAAGGCACGCTGGTTTAGCGAGATAACTTCATTGAAGAAGACAGGTTCGCCCTGACCTGCTTGGAGAACAACTTCGCGGAAGACAGCATCGTGAAGTCAGAAAAGGCTTTTCTCCGCGGTGAGCGGGCAGGCGCTTACTGTCCAGATATGCACCGAACACGGCGGACGAGCACTATTCGACGACATAAGGACACTTCCATAGAAATCGCCGACAGACCTGTGTATTCTGCCCCGAGTGCCCTTCGAAGCGCCTGATTGCTCGCTTGTCACTCTAAGGTAGAGCTTTGAGGCCATGAATCTGATCTGACAGATGTGGTGCTATCAACTCCTCATCCCGCTCATACACGATTGGCATCCGTCTGCACCCAAGACGAACCACACACCATTCCAAGAGACAGCGCCGTTTTTGCATGCGACTGTACTTGTAAATTCATAGTACATATTTGAATTAGAGGCCTACATTCAGAGCGAACCCACCACACATCTACTTTCCTCCGACAGAAAGAGCTCCCATCTTGTCTGCCAGCACCAGCGGCACCTCATTTTGGAGATTCGCATTTCCGGAAAAAAAATTGAGAGCCCGCGAGCGGTTCCTTGCTCCCACTGTATCTTTCCAAGCCTGCAGCAGCGCTTCCCTCCTATCATCTTAAGCACAAGGTTCACCAGAGAGTAATGCAAAACGCTTTCGCGAAGTAGAGACGCAGGATCTGGCTGGTGAGAAGAACCTCGTCTTGCAACCATTTCTCCGCCTCGATATAGTCGTCTCTGAGGTATACGCTAGGATGGAAAGCTCGTATGACTGTCCCTTCGTGGGAAGTTGAGTTGCGCCAGAGTGTAACGGTGTTCTCTGTAGCCGCAGAGATGCGCGACGAACAAAGACACTGGAGAGGCCTACACTAGTATGAATATGCGCTACATGTCAGCACCAGAGTAACCTTGGGTGCTTTGACTGTCAACATCCTCCAGAAAGTCTGTTGTGCAATATAAAGATCTGCCTCAAGTTTTGCGAGTCGTCTTGCATATCCTTGGAATGCAAGGTGTTGATACCGGGTACGGAGAAGTTTTCCAAGGGATAGTTCTATGTGCCCCCGGAAACTTCTTCCGCCAGACGCTCGACTTCCCGCAGCGCTGGACAGCCGACACGTTCTCTTACACCATCTGCCGACTCATCTCCATATAAACAAGCGATAAGTGCAAGTAAACCCGACACTAAATTGCTGCACAGCATTTTAGCGCGATAAATGATCACTACGCTTAGATCGTTAGAACTAGCGCGGATGAGGGCGGACTGAAGCGGTACCTGAGCACAAAGTGGTGGGAGGCAAGGATCGATCTGATGTTCCATCAATCATCACCCCTTTGCCTTTTCGATTAGGCTATCTCCAGCTTGTTGTTGCTCCTTCTGGACGGACCTTGGCTTCTATATACTGCTTGTACACCATTTCAATTTCTTGTCTGCGGTCGTTAAGATACAACGCCTCGCATTATGGAGGTCGACAATTTGCTGAGGGTCGCCATTGGTAGCAGCGGGCTGGCCGGCTTGCAGTCGAAGAAATCTATCCAACGCCTTGAGCAGATCTCCAGTCTGCGCGCCCGTGGCATCAGTAATAGTATTGATCTGCCTCAGCTGGCGGTCTGCGGTGACCAGTCATCTGGCAAAAGCTCAACACTGGAAGGTCTCACCAACATACCTTTTCCACGTGCCGACGGTGTTTGCACCAAGGTGAGCGCCTTTTCATGCACTGTTCTGATCCCATGGCACGCTTGACCCGGTCGCACTAACTTTAACGTATTAGTTCCCGACTGAAGTCATTCTGGAGCACTCCGATGAGCAAGAGAGCATCACAGCTACGATTATTCCACATCCCTTGCGGTCGGATCATGCAAGGGCCAGACTACAGCAGTTCCATGCAAACATAGAAGACTATAGTCAGCTACCGCAGGTTATCAGCTCTGCTGGTGCCTTGATGGGCCTACGCGGATATGGAGACAACCTCACCGGACCTGCTTTCGTTGAAGATGTCCTTCGAATCAAAGTAGTCGGCCGTACTGGCCTGCACTTGAGCATCGTTGATTTGCCGGGCTTGATCTCAACGGCGAGCGAGGAACAAACGGAAGAAGATGTTCAGACCGTGCAAAGAATGGTCGATTCGTACATTCAGAAGCCGCGTACCATCATCTTAGCGATTGTTCAAGCAAGCAATGACATCGCGAACCAAAGCATTATTAGGAAGTCGAAGCAGTACGATCGAGCTGGACAACGTACTGTTGGGGTAATCACGAAGCCGGATCTCATCAACAGAGGCACAGAGAGCAGAGTCGCCCTACTTGCTAAGAATCAAGACACCACCAAGCTGCAACTCGGATTCTATATGCTGAAGAACCCAACTCCTACCGAAATGGAGCAGGCGATTGTGTCCAGCCAGCGCTCAGCCAACGAATATCAATTCTTCCACTCATCACCATGGAGAGAGCAGAATCTCGATGCCGGTCGTGTTGGTATAGACAAGTTGCGAGGTGCTTTGCAAGCACTGCTAGATCAGCACGTTGAAAAGAGCTACCAAACGTTCGCGAAGAAATTCGGGCCATGATCAGGAGCACTGAGCAAGATCTGCTTGGACTTCCAAAGGAGCGTCCTACCTTGGCTCATCTTCGAATGTTTCTGTCTGAGCTGGCAATGCAGTATCACAGTCTCACATCTGCTGCTCTTAGTGGTGACTATCATACCACCCATTCAGACTTCTTTGCTACCAATGGCAACGACATCGGCGTAACCAGGCTGAGGGCGTTGGTCCACTATCTGAATACCGAGTTTGCCGACGAGATGAGAGAAAAAGGGCAATCATTCAAGCAGACCAACTCAAAGCGCGCACCGAAGCTAGAGACAACTAGTCTAGTGGACAAGAAGAACGGTTACTGGGCGAAGAAGAAGAAGAAAAACACGCCGATGGCATGGCCCGTTGATGACACACCACCTGATCAAGACACCTACGGTTCGACCACGCGGCATGACGATTTCGTCCCGTTGATACAAGCGCAGGAAACAGGCGAAGTTCTCCACGGGCGAGATAGCAAGGGTAACGGGCAGGTATACGTCAATGAAGCCGAGTTGAAAGCGTGGGTCAGAGAGGTGAGCTTCAGCCTACCAAACACAAATGCTAGATACTAACGCCGGATGCAGACTTACTTGAAAACACGCGGAAGGGAGCTTCCAGGCAATTACAATCATGTTCTGCTGACTGAACTGTTTCATCGTCAGTCGCGCAGATGGCCACAAATTGGTGGAAACCATGTTGATGCAATTTACGATAGCATCGTCACCTTTGTTGAACAAGCCGTGGCCCATCTCAAAGTGGAAGATCACGTGCATTCCGAAATTTACGATGGCATGAGCACAAAACTACAGGACAATAAAGCTGCAGCAGAGACAGAGCTACATCAACTCTGTGTCGACGAGCAGCAGCACCCTATCACGTATAATCATTACTATACAGACAACGTCCAGAAGTCTCGCATCGACCAGACGCATCGCATGCTGGAGCTTGCATTATCTGAAGTTGACTTCGATGGCTCGGGATTTGCAAACAACGTCATCAATTCAGCTACTGTACTAGCAACACTCCAGAAGCATGTCACTGTGAACATGGACGAGCAAGCATGCTCTGAGGCGCTGGACGGTCTTAATGCGTACTACAAAGTAAGTTGGAATGCAGATGCCGTAGGCCATACTGTTGCTGACTCTTACAGGTCGCGCTAAAGACCTTCGTTGATAATGTTTGCCGCCAAGTCATCGAGCGCCATCTGCTTTCCGGCTTATCAGGCCTGCTTTCGCCACGGGAGGTTGCTGGATACGCGGACGATGAGCTCACTCGCATCGCTGGTGAGCGGCCAGATGTCGCTCTAAAAAGGAGACAGTGGCAGGAGCAGCTTGAAACATTTCGAGCTGGATTGAAAGACTTGCGGAAGTGAGACCACTTCCGTGCTTCGACGCATAACATTGCATGCAAGACATTGAGAAGAGTCGTATGTACAGTTGGTGTTGGGGTATTAATCGGAAACGCATATACGATCCTTATCACAGGAACGAAATTAGCAGCGCCATTATTCAGCATAGCCAGGGTGGCCTGTTCGAGACCACTGTTGGGAGGACAGACGCGCTTTTGAGATAGTATGCGTACTCCACGAGCTTGAATGAGGGGTATAGAAAGGTTCACCTGAGGCCCGAGAACAGTGCGTGAGATGGCATATCTTACTGCAATTGTGGTCTCGACCTGTAGTATGTTGACAAGCCCTTACAGGGAGAGAAGGACACCCAACGCAATTTTTTGGTAGTTCAGTACTACTGCTGCTCACATTTGGCGGAAGATCTGATATCATCCAGGTGCTCCAGCGAGTGGCAAGGACACGCCATGCCAAAGATGGTGTGTCGAATGCGATTACGCGCTTCTGTTTGTTGGCGACCTACTACGACGTCTCGTAAAGGCGAAGGATAGCACATTGCCCCAGCACATCATTGATCGTGTTCTCCAGTGTGAGCTCCTGGAAATGAACGATCTGTTGTCCATCCTGGAAGATGCACTTGATTCTCTACGTGCAGATGGGTCTCGTAACATCGTGATTGGCGACTTTTCCCAGGCACTTGAGCAACACAAGGCGGCTGAGGACTCTATCGGTACACCTCGTCTTGTGTTCTCCTTTGAATGCCCAAGGGATATAGCCGAAAGTCGCTACATGTGCCGGTCTCATTCTGGACGTGATGCTGACCCAGCTGTCTTTGACAAGCGATACGAAGACTTGAGTCAGTTGGAACGCCCTTGTGGTAGAGTACTAAGAGAGAAGAGCGCTACTTGTAAGAGTGGGAATGCAGTGATGATTACTATTTTTGTATTACAAACGCCGCCGCATCAGGCAAAATAAACGTTTCCGCGATGTAGGCCGTAAAAGGTATGAATGTCAAGCGATTATTTCCATGATCTCTAGAGATCTAGCAAGTGAGGGTTCACCAAAAAAATGGTGACAAGGCTAGCATTGGCTGTAGCACATGTGGCAAGACCCTTTAACCCTGAACATCCCACATTGGTAAAGATCTTTGAGTAAGTTTCCAACAGAGTCCGGTCCAGGACTTCTTGGTTGAGCAACGTTAGTTACGTACAGTCTTCACCTGGCACGCCTGTCGAACAGCATTCGAAAGCTCTTGTGCACCTTTAGCACATTGACTGATGTGCTCCACATCTAACGTATGCAGAGGCACGGCTTTCGTCCATCGTTTATGGCTGCGGAGGAAATCCACGACCACACGTAACTCTTTGCAGATACTCCGGAGATACTCTATATGTTCAGATGTCCGAAGCTCTCCCAAGAACTTTCTAGAATCGGAGTCGAGAGCTACGAAAAGCCTTCCATTCGTCAGCAAGACCTCATTCGTCACGCTCAGTCCTTGCGCCATACCACTGCGGTTGTTCGACTCTAACTTGACCATCCTGCAAAGCCCGAAATGAGGTCCAGTACCAAAAACTGACTGTAGCCTTCATGCACAGTACATGTAGCGAACACAATCTATCAGCTTTTCTAGCACGCCCTCATGCACATGCTAACATCGCAGGCAGACCGGGCGCGAGCACGCGCTCTCCACGCTGTAGACCCATCGGTTCCTCGATAGACGCGGGACCGACTTCGGTGAGTGGAAGTGTCTTATGGTTAAGAGCCAGTCACAAGGCTCGATTCACATGTTACGTGCGGTTCTGTGATCCTGCCGCGCGTGAGAGCCACAATGTCAGCAGCGCGACAGTGTGGCGAAAAGTAGATTGCATGTCCTTGTCTCAAGCTACGCGACAAGCGGTGGAATGTCTGGTCTTTGCGAGTTTAACCTTGTACGGGTATATGGACCGGACCGTACACACCGTGCACGTCTTGGTCCCACAGAGCCGTAGGGCTCGCGCCGCTTCAGCGTAGAGGAGTCCGCCACGCTAAGCCCGACGCGGCAGCGCCAGGCCGGATCGTGATCTGCTCGGTCTGCGTTGCACGCATGACAACAACCCGAAACCCGACGTCACAAAGCCGGGCCGTCACGGCGGCACGGTGCACCGGCCAAGTTCTGCCTGCGCCAAGCGGGGCAAGACCTGCCCAGTGCACCGAGATCTTTAGGATGACTGGCGCTACCAATCTTTATCGAGTCTGGAATCGTACTCCGAGAAGATTTATTTCGAAATTTCCCAACGAGCGAGCAAGTGCAATGAAGAAAGGGTTCGCCGTGATCTAACCCCTCAGATTGTGCCTTCAGCAGAGCTCTTGTACCTGGTTGACGGTCCGAGAGGAGATGTCTGGAGATTGGACAAAGTGCGGTCTGCTCGGCGGTACTCAGCCAAGGCCGGACTATGCGTACACTGAGCGGATCAGGAGTTAGTTCGGCAATCCCTAGCTTGACTGTACGACATCCACTTTCCGAGTTGCCGATGGCGGCAACCAGCGCTGGACGCAACACATATGAGGTCGTGCAAAGTTGAGCTGCTTTGGCGTTTTTGGTTTGCATTGTGACACAGTTGTATTGGGCGGCGCTACTGGTCACCCCATCAAAGCATCGGGCATGAGATCAGCTGTGCCGATCAACAGGGGTTAGGGTTAGGGTTAGGGT
>JASUXV010000090.1:0-16929 GCA_030411845.1 Friedmanniomyces endolithicus | reverse complement strand
AGCTCTGTCCTCCAGTGCCCAGCGTAAGTGGTAGAGCTGCCATTCTGAGACGTAGATGCTCTACCTTGTTATCCGCCGATATGGCCGACTCACTTCATCCGTTTCCCGGAACGTTCCGGGGTCGAGTTCGGAAGACGGGACATTCCGGACTCTGTGAGCCGTCGCCGAACCACCATCAATCGCACGCACGCCCTCACGGGCCATGAAACGCCAAACATACACCAACCTCATTTCTTCACCCACTTGAGGACCTCCGTGAACTGCCCCGTCACCAAAACCTCCCGCTCCGACCCAACCGGAGGATTCCCTCCTCTCTCTCTCAGCGGCCCACTCCAACCCCCGTCCTCCCATTCCGATTCTTGTATCCCGCCATCCACTTTCCACGTTGGCTGGAAATCCCACGCCGGCAACATCAAAGGCAGTCGATCAGGCATGCTTTCCGGCCAGTTTTGCTCGATCAACGTCATGAGCTCGCCGTACATTAACCTGTAGCCTTCACCCGAGAGATGTAGACCATCCGTCAGAAAGGACTGTAGGGTCGGGTTCGTGGGTCTGTCCATTGAGCCAGGGAAAGGTGCGGTAAGGTGATCGTGTCCAGCGTGGGCCAGCATAGATCTGTGGATGTCCAGGACTGGGATTTGTAGCTCATCCCCCAGATCGCGTATGGCCTGGGCGTAGAGTGCGGTATTGGCCGCGGTCCGTCGCAGGGTTTGACCCAGGGTCGGGTACTTCTCTTGATCCGCTCTCAGACATTTCCGCTCATCGATCGGCGGCGTGGTGACCAGGATGATGTGCACATCGTCCCCGTGAGCCTTGACACAGGGATGCTGGACCATGTGCCGGAGGTTAGACGTGAAGTCCTCGATGCGGACGTGCTGTTCTGGGCCTCCTGGAGAATTTTGGATGCGTGAGTCGTTTGCACCGAACATGATGAGGAGGAAGCGCATGCTGGCTTTGTCCGGCAAGGGCAGGCATAGCGGTTGGGCGCGTAGGGCTTGCCGAGTGTTGTAGCCCGAGAGGCAGCGGTTCAAAACGTCGAGACGGCGGGAGTAGATGTCGGTCAAGGCGGCGCCGAATGCGAAGGAAACATTCTGGGAGAAGGACTGTTGGAGAATGCTGTCGCCGAAGAGGACGAAGCGATTGCCATCGCTGAGGATATATGTGGGTTGCTGTTCCTGAAAAGCTGCCACGACGGGGTGAAGAGGATGGTCGGACTCGGAGGAGGGAGTATCAGTGTCGCTGTCCATGGCGACAGGGTCCTGCTGCAGTAGCTAGCCGGTGATAATGTCCCGCTATATGCGTTTGTGAGAGATGTGTGATCGAATGTGGACCGTTCCCATATTTGAGATGGTTGTTTGATGGGAGGGCTGAGGCTGATGATTATGATTGAGAGGGTAAGTGAGTGGTTTAAGTTGATAAGCGGGACGGCAACGACTTGGGTTTGGTATGGCCGTCTTCCCGCTGCAGACTCGCCTGGCCTTCCAGGTCACCGTCATCGTACCTCAGCAATAACAAAGTCGGCGGCACTCACCACTCAACCGTGCCGCGCTTCCCCCTCCACCGTGGGAATGTTCCCCGTCGTCATCTTTAATACGTGTGCCGCTTCTCTATACACCCGGTGTCTCCCAAGCAGACTGGGTGATAGTCTGTACCACGATGGGACTTCTCGGAGACAAAGAATCTCGGATTGGTGTAGAAGCTCGACAAGACTGCCGTAGGAAGCGGGCAATTCCGGTCGTGATTCTTATGTAAGGTGGGTCTCCGATATGGCGTGAGTATGAGGTGGCGTAGCTGTTGTATCGGCAAGCTGTGGCGTATGTGGCGCTGCGTCGAGTGCCGAGATCGGACATTAAAGCGATGAGCTGATCAGGTCAAGCTCCGGGGGAAGCTGTTAATTCGAAGCGGTCGCCGAACGGTGCAACAACCCACGTGATCAAGACCCATACGGTTACCCCAGGTCGAAAACACCCCATCTTCCACCTCACCGACCTCATAATGGCCTCCGCCGCCTCCGAAGCCACCTCTCTCCTCCCCTCGCACTTCCCAAGTTCCACCAAGCCGCCCAAACCGTCCCGCAACGTCACCTTCAACCCCCAAGTCTCCACCTCCAGCCGCCGCGCCGAAAACCCGACTTTCCCACGACAACCCCCAGTACCGCCGGCACTCTCTCCTCTCCCTTCGTCTCGGGTCGCGATGGCACTTCCCAGCCCTTGCTTTCCGCTCTCAACTCCAAGCTTTGCCCACGCAACAGCTCTGGCGCTCTGCTGCAATATGTGCCTCAAGTCCCTGCTAACAAGACCGGGCCCCAGCGGACGACGCGAACGGCGCAGGAGCTAAGATTATTGCCAAATCCGGAAAATGACGGGGAGGATGAAGAGAGCGGGAGGGAAGCGTACAGCCAGTTCACGCGGATCATGGACCCAACGGCGAGGAGAGATGCGGCCAGGCTGGAGAAAGACGATCGGGTGAAATTGCCGAGAGTGACGGCGTATTGTACCGCGAGCAGCTATAAGGTGGATGACTTATGCGCTTTCTGCATTCTCCGGACGAACCACGGGCGCTCTAAGCTCTTGTCGAACGACTGCAAACCTCTTAACAATCTTGTGGTAGCTATTGCGGTCATGTCGCTTCCATTCTAATGCTCTGGCTCGACGACGCTTCAAGTTTGGATGGCGCCTCCAGAGACCGAGGTACAAGTTATTGCCGCGTAGGTGCCTGCTGTTTGATGCATCGAGGACCGCTTGTGTAGGACGACAGCAGCTAAAGGAAGGCAGAGTCTTTACAGGCCTGAAGCCGTTGCAGGACGATCGCAAAATGTGATCAAGCATTGCCTTCTTTTCTTCCGGCGTCAGAAGCTGCTGCTTCGCTGCTTTCTCCTTTCGAGTTGGGCGGCCATGGGCGCGATGCCATCATATACACTTAGGAACGCTGCCCGTATCATAGACAGCTTCAGGTGCTGGCGGGCTAAGGCCAGTCATACTGTGTTTTCGAGCGCTACGGTGTAAGGGAATGCTTTGTGGATAGTAAGAGTACGCGGGAGTAGGCTCGGAGCAGCAGTATGACAGCTCGCATTCGCGGTGTCTCCGAATATCATGGGTTCGTGAAATCCGACGGCAAGACGGTCTGCCGTGAGTAACCGTGATACATGTAGGCTTATGCTAGTCCTCATCTTCACATGCCCACGCCGTCCTTGCCCACCAAGTCCAAGGTTCCATTCGAGCTACCGCTTCGCTAGGCCTGAACCCCACGTTCGACTTACACTGCTGCCCGAATCTACTTCCGCAAGTCCTCCAGCCCAGCCTTCAAGTTCGCGAGCTTCTCACGAAGCTGTTTTTCCTTTTCCACGACGCCTGGGCTTTCTATTGCGATACGTTCGAGCTCGTCGTCGGTGTACATTGCGACTATTCTTGGCGAGAAGATGTCGGGCAGATGGCGCAAAAGATGGCGCTCGATGAATTGCTTGCAGACATTGTCTACGAAGGTTTTAGGGCCTACAGATAAGTGTCAGTCCAAGTATCCGAAGCATGCTAAAATGGGATGTCAGAGAAAGGGGCTTGCCTTGTAGTAAGCACGCAATCCCTCCAGAGCTTGCGAACAAGCCTGCTCGTCCATGTTGACAACAATATTCTGCCGGATAGCAGCAACAAGCGTTTCAGCGCTCGTGTTGCCAACCGCCGTGCCTTCCAAATCATCCGGATCCACGTTCACCTTTTCCATTGCTTGCTCTATCGTTTTCTGCGCATAGTCGAGCCGCGACTGCTGCACGTTGTCGGTGTAATAGTGATTGTATGTAATTGGCTGTTGCTGCTCATCTGCACACAACCGCATCAATTCTTCTTCCGCCCTTGTCCTACTCTCCTGCAGCGCACAGTCGATCCCTTCCTTGATACCTGCGAACACCTGCTCCTCGACCCTCAAGTGAGCTATGGCCTTGTTCATGAATGTGTGAATGTCCCGATGGTGTCCTGGACGTGCTCGACATGCTCGCTCGCGATACGTTGCCACAGCACCGACTGCTGGTGAAGAAGCTCGGTCAGTAGCACATGATTGTAGCTGCGGGAAGCTCGCGGCCACGTGTCATCAAGTACAACTGTGTGCGTGGCCATTAGTGTTGTGCCATATAAGACATCTTTTGAAGCGTGCATACCTTCCTCACCCATGCCTTCATTTCTACTTCGGTCACGAGCCTCTGATTTGTGTCCGATAAGGTCGCGAAGGTATCTACTACATCTCTTGGCCGACATCTGCCGGGTCTGGTGCAGACTCCTCGTCGGTAATGGGTGGGACACGGAAAACCCCTTCCCGACAATTCTCTACAGACGCGAAATGATCGTAGACGTTTGACGGAAGTGCCGGGATTGCGTAACCGTTCCAGCCTGCATGCTTAGCTTGGGAAGCTTTCTTCTTCTTCTTGAGGGAGAAGATCGACTCAGGACTTCTGATTAGTGGGTCTGCGAATCGTGAATGGACCAGCTTCAACTTCTCGCCCTTTTCTCTCATGTAGTCGGGAAACTCGGTGTTGAATTTATGAATCAGCGCTCGGAGCCTGGTCGACCCAACTATGGTACCATTAGCTGTAAAGAACGGAGTATGACTGGTGTGGTAGTCGCCATTCAGAGCCACTGTGGCAAGACTGTGATCTTGCATGGCGAGGTCGGAGAGGAACATGCGCAGGTGGCTGATGGTGGGTCGCTCAGGCGGCAGCAAAAACATTTCTTGTTCGCTCATCTTGATTGTGGACTTGATTCCTCGCGGACCTTAGGTAGCTCCTTCTCGATATATCGGTAATGCTGGGAAGGAGGTCTGGAGCAGTCATCCAATCCGCCAGATTATTCGGTATTGCTAATCGTGATTGGCGATGTTGGTGGACTGAGACTGCCGGATTTCGCCGAAAGAGGTTCCAGCCATTTGTGGCCGCGAATCCTACATCACCTTGCGCAGGGGCTGTGCGTGCGCTGCTTTCCCTCGTTCGTAAATCCAGTATGAAATGCGGCATTTTCAGCTCCCCTGCTCGTGCAGAGTGGAGCACCTAGCGTTGGTTGGATTCAGGCGCAGCCATCAGTCCCATGACCGACTGCCGCCATAGGCAATAGCACGCATTATCGCACCCAACAGTTGCAGCACGATTGTGTGTGATCAGCGGGCTATGGAACGCATGTGCCAGGTCGGGTGGGGCAGATTAGTGCTGTCAATGTTGCATCGAGACGTGACCGTTGCATCCGCCCATACGGCCGTATGGCGGGCGCTCCTCGTCAAGGAATACGATGATGCAGGCGCCTCATTGGATGACGAACATCAGGAAGCTGGCACCGATGTGTTGCAATCGGCGCCTTCGGCGATTCCACACGCACGGTACAGGCCGCACACCCTGTCCACGATACTGCCTTGATATTGCTGAGACACCATAGCGAGTAGTGACGCACCGGTACGGTATAAGATTAAGTGACGGCGGTCAGAAGGCCGTTAGCAGCGTGGGGGCAGTGGAGGCTTCCTGTTTCAGACAAGCAGGCGGCACAGCTCGGCTGCGCCAGGGTCGTTCCCAGCCGGGCGTCGTCTCAGGGGTGGTCGTTAGGAGCGAGCCGCGGGAGAGAGCGTGAGGTCTGGCATCGAAAAGGACGGACGGACGGCCTACGCATGGTCAGAACGGCCATTGCGGCGAATGTGGTCGGTAAGACTTACGGCCGCGTCACACACCAAGCGGATCTGCGATCCGGTGCAGAAGCCCAGCAGGTCCGACGGCGAGGGCAGAAGAGTGAACGAAAGCGCCGCAGAGAGCGAGGTGTGCGAGTGAAAGAGAAAGATGAGGCGAGGCCTGGGCGCAGCGAGAAGTTATCTAAACCGCCGCGAACGGGCCCCTCAGGCACGCGCGCTTTCCTGACGCAGGTGCGCCCGTTTCCCGACGCGGAAGTCCCGTCAGGGCGACAACTCCGTTTCGAACATGACTGATATCCACAAATGATCCCCAATCGGCCCCCTAACCCTAATCGTTGCACCAGCCCTCACGCCGCAAGAGAGTGTTCACTTCACCAATCAAAATAGTGCCAAAGGACTGATTGCATTCGCCGGGCGCATCTGGATCACGTCCCAATGCTCCTGAATACAGCTCTGATTAAATATGTGTATGTCCGTAATCGCCAGCGGCTGAGAGGTCAATCTGTCTACTCGGAAATGGATCCACCCATCTGAGTTGTCAAAACCAAGATGCAAGATCGAAATTGTCTTGTTCTGCCAAAAGGACGACAGGTATGAGATTGCCCGCAGCTGCACCTTGGCCGACTGAGGGATTGTGCTGAATGTAATCCGCCAAGACGAAGGAGCCGTAAGCGAGCGTCAAGTTCTTTACGACGTAGAACTCGTTGACGAATTGGCTCCATCGTTCGGCCTGCTCCCACGTCGTGATTGCGGTAGTGTTGCAGTAAGTGCCTGGGAAGACTTGAGCTTCGGGACTTGAAGTAGAGCTGGAAGTGGCAGTAAAGGTCGAAGATAGCAGGGAAGGTGACGTTTTCCGACTTGAGAGACTGAACCCCGCCACTGGAGTACGTTCGAAATCAAGTGATTCATTTGGCATGTCACTCCCTCATATTCCGTATAGTTGAAGTCGCTCCCCCACATGATCCCGTAAAGACGACGCAAAAGTGCGGTCTTCAGAGTAAGCCAGATGCGGAGACACGTCAGGGCGCAGGCAAGTGGTGCTTTTGCTACTTTCCCCTAGTTAGGCAAGAGTCTTTGGCCCCACCGGCAGACACAGTAAAGCTAGCGAAAAGCAGGGCGAATAGTCTCACTTGTTCGTTGCTGCTCTGCCCGACGGATCTTTGTAAGGGAACAACCCACCATTCCAAGCATCTGCGAACCCGGCACCTCGAACCCATGGTTCAGTTCTCCCTGGACCTGCCGGACCCGCCCCTTCCCAATTCAATGACTTGACGATTGCTTCAGCAGCTTTGAGATACCCTTGTCCAGAAACAGCGAAGCCTGGCTGGCCCTCGTACGCCTCGCAAACCTTTTCTGCGTGCGCTAGTGCTCGGATCATCTTCGAGGCGTGACCGTCGTCACAATAGGTCGTGATCCGCGCAACGGTATCTTTCCAACCTCCCGCCCCTAAGGGACTTTGCTGATTGACGGGTGTCATATCCAGGCAGGGCGACCCTTCTGCAGCGTAGAGCAGGATCATATAACGACCAAAGCTCTCCAGTAGGCGTGCTTTGGCTTCGTTTCCAATTCTCGGAAGCGCTATCAGTGCTGACAGAAACATTGCAGCGTTCAATGAGTGCATCAGGAAGAAGTCGAACCTAACAGGGTGTGGTGGCCTCTGAGCTCCAGCAACAAGGAACACTGTCGTGGATGTCAGCTTCTGTCGAATTTATCTAGGTTCGCAAAACGCTACCTGAGGCATTTAGTAACTCAGTTGCGACACGATTCACATCCCCAGATTCGACACTCCAGCGGCTGGCGATCCGTGTGATCTCGAGACGAGCATTCTGTAGAACGCCGTCTTCCAGCCTCTCGAACGTTGAGAAGCTTGTAGAATTCTTGATCTTTTGCTCACAACGAGCTTCGGCGAGCAGTTCAACCATCAGGCTGCCTCTATGGTGATCATTGCCGCTGCCCTCTTCCGCGTCATGGAAGAAGGGAAACAGGTAGTCATCATGGTGGATGCACGCCTGCGCGAGCGCTTCTGCGACTATTGCCGACTGTTGGAACTCCACAACCAGCCCGAGGTGGATGAACGGGTGCACGAATCCTAGATTCCTTTTCTAGATCTTCCTTGTTCCCAGCAAAAGGAGACCACGTACCCATGAACATCCGTACCATTATTCTACGGGCGATGTATGTATCAGAGAACAGATACGAGTCGAGCACTTCCTCAATCGGCTTGGATTCAAGCTGCGCCTCAAAGAAGTGCAAGAAAATTCCGTAGTTCTCTTCGTGCCCAAAGGCGGTCTCCCAGCTTTTGAGGTCGTCCAGCTCGGTGACATTGCCTGCTGCATCGCTCGGCTGAGCACGCTGATACGCGCTGTTCGCCTGGAAGTGCGACTCCAGATCCCTGGGTGTTCCTCCTAGGGCTAAAATGGTGAGGGTATGGTGGGCGATGTTGTTCTGTTTTGCGCAGTGAGCTTCGGGTTTGTTGAATGCACAGAAACGGCACTTACATGCATGAACACCCCATCGATGCTCTCGTGAATGAAAATGATGTGGTTCTTTCGATGGTTAATGTTGAGAATGTCATTTGCTTTGAGTAGGGAGGATGAAGATCGGCCTTGCAGGTGCGAGAGCTGGGATACGCTCTTGGAATCTAGTTGGATGGCGGCCATGTTCGCCAAGATTGGACTCTTGGATCAGAGTCCACGTTCGTTGATGATACTGTAGTCTGAGACCTATAGGTCGACAGCCATCTTATATTATCTTATTGCACTCGAATCCGTCCATAGAATCTGATTATCAATTCCTATACTCCAATCGAGCCACATGCACCGAGAGGCCAATTCTGATATGAAAGCCAAGCTGGAGTAGCTTCCCAACACTGATTACGTAGCCTTAGAATGTCCGGTCTAGGCATGCTGGCAGCATCCTGTTCGTCAACAACGGTCGCGCTACTACTGGGTGATGACCGACTGTGCCCAGACTCGGCGTAAGACTGCTCCGTCTTCCGACTTCCATGCTTGCATCCAGATCTTCCGCCTTCATGCAGGTGATGAGGGGGTACCCAGTGACACTAAACCCTGTGAGACTGCGGACGCCAGATCCTCCGCTTCCCGATCGATAGAGTCTCGGGCGATACGCTGATCCGAGCGGTAGAGGCCGAGAACGTGCACCGGATGCAGGACCTTTCGCTCACTTGACGCAAGAAATGTTATCAAAGTGAGGTTGTTCGGGACAAACACTATGAGCAGGGGTCTGCCATATCACTCTGACTAGCCGCGGTTTCACGTCTGCCGAGCGTCGGCAACTCTCGTTGATCAATCTCCTGCCAGGTGGAACGACCCGCCCTTTCATCAGGGCAGAGCATAACGCAAGACTAGTATGCCTGATGGTCCACTGGGCCGTAGGTGTGGTAATGATACTCCAGACCTCTAGGGTTACGTTCCAGTCAATGGTCAATCAGCTTCAGTATTGCCATTTAGCCGCAGAGTGACTGGATTGAAAGGAAAGGAAACGACAGCAGACACGAGCTTACCGTAATATGAGCGATGGAATGCATTCTGCCGGGGGAAGCATCATCGCATCTGCTAGGAGGCCCGGACGGTGAGGGCACTCTCTCCGCAGAGCAGAGCACTGGGTCTAGAGAGTTGATTAAGAGTGAGTGGAGTTGGTCATCTCACAACGATACGTCAAGCAAGATTGCAATCGCCCTGTCCACATCTGCGCGACTGTATATGAAGCCTTGAGTGTGACCTGCGATATAATTGTACGCTTCTCTCTAGACTACAGAAGCGCTGCTCGTCTGGCATGCCGCATTGGCGAAGCTTCCAGCAAAGGCTATATGCGTGCCACAAACGAAGAGTACGACTCGTGTTCCAGGCATGGGCCGAGGAACACTGCCCGCGAGCAAGAGCGAACGGCCATTAGGCCGGCTTCACGGTCCTCAACGACATGTATCGCCCCGAGTCCCAGTGCCTATATGCTTCCACACCAGCCAAAACGTCGACGAAGCGATGTTGTACACCCAATAGCTTGAACACCTAGTACGGCATTGCGCCAAGTAATCCTAGTAAACGCCACAATCGAAGCACATTGGCATGTAGATTCTCAATGCTCACGTCTACGAACCCGCAGCTCTCGAGAGGCGCTTCGTATACTCCCTCCTTTTGCGTGTTCCCGCGGTGCGATAGTTGTAGCGCATCACATATTACCTGAGGATACGTGTGATAGTCCGCCTCGTGCATAACGAGGATACTCGCGGGTCTAACTACTCGCCAGAAAATGCGCATTGCCTTCGCCGGATCGTCTGCGTGTACGAAACTCTCCATAGTATATATTCCATCGAAGGAGCAGCTTTCGAAGTCGGAGAGGTCATGGTAGTCTCCAAGGGAAACATGAACTCGGTTTGTAGTCTACGACTCCGAATGGTACGCTGAGCCTGCTGGACGTGAGTGGGTATCAGATCTATAGCATGTACCCGCAACCCATGTTCTGCCATATACGCGGCAACAAGACCAGACCCAGACCCAGCGTCTAAAACCGTAGCGTTCTCGTGAAGGTCCAGCCGATCGTAAAGCTTTGCCTCCATGCGCCGGAATGCTAGGCCGATTGGAAACGGCCAGAACGTATGTGCTTCCTAGTACCCGCAATGGCGGGCGTTACCTGGAAGCAGTCTATAGCCGAGTCGACACTCGAGAGTACCGTAGTATTCCTGCACTGACGGAGCCGCAGATCTAGCATTGGACATAGGAGTACCACTCGACTTTACCGCCGTAATGCGACCGAAGCTCGAATGGACAGAGTAAACCTGTGACGGGCGCCAGACTGGAAGAGACAGGATAGGGATCTCATCCTCCACCGAGCACATAGCCCGCTTCTAGGCACAACCGCCGCCAGAGACAAGTGTCCCTACACACACGGTACCATGCCGTCAAGGTTCCAGATGCTCGAGCTAAGGTTTGGCCGTCGAGTAGGACAATATCATCAAGAAAAGTTCGTTCGGGAGTGTGGCGACCAGGGCGAGCTGCATTGCGGAATGCGGTAACGACGACACCGCAATCGTTGACGCTGTTTCGTGAGGCGCGGCAGAAGAAGAGCAGCGGTCGTAGAAACCGTCTGTCGACATTGATCGCTGCATTGACTGTAACGTTACACGACCGTGAGTGCGCCCGGTACACAAACATCAGTCGCCCCAGCAACTCGAGGTAGCAGCATCTGTTTTGACGGGCCGGAATCTGGGCCTCCCCTTCGTCGCGCGTCTCTTTCTCCATGACTTTCTCTGAGGCGTCTTTCGAGTTAGATTAACGATGTTCGCGGACAACAGACAATCCTCCCCTCCAACATCATACTTTCGCTTCCATGGCGAACGTCGCTTTGGCAGCGTCATGGGGGCAACCGCTACCGTCTGCGTTGCTCCTCTGCGTGTGAAGAACTTCATGAGAGATGACTCAAGGGAAAGGCCTCATTAACCTATACTGAGCGAACAATCTTTGCGCATCGTAAGTCACAGAAGTGTATGGAACGAGATAGACTTCGATCTGGGGTGAAGGCCACCCGGCCGCGAACAGCATAGTCGCTTGAACTTTTGCGACACTCCAGCCGCTAAACTACTTCAAGATCCGGTAGAGCTATAAGAGCGTGAGTCATCTCTATATTTAGACCATGAGCGGGAAGCGCCGGGCATGCCCTGGTTGCGCATTGCAGCTAAGCCGGATCTAGCGATCAGAAGCAGCAGAGTTTACATCCGAGGACAGACGCGTCCCAGCCGCCCACACATCCTGGCTGTTGTATCTAGGAATTCCTCCGTCCATCTGTGAATGCCTTTGCTATATCGCTACGTATACGAGTCCTCATGATGGCCAACGAGATGGACGGGCTCGAAGAAGACGCCGCGATGAGCGAAATAGATTTCCTGTGCCAAGAAAACAACGCTCTTCGGGGCAGACTGGAAGAGCTCACGAAGGAGCTGGCAGACTCAGAGGAGAAACGAGTCATCCTTCCTCAGGAGATGTATAAACTCCCCCCCTCTGTCCTCCTCTTCGTGATGTCTGACGTGCAAGCTAGGAACGGTACGAAATCCGAGCTTACTCGAATCCGCAACGAGAACACTTCGCGTCATGATGAGAACAATTCGCTCAAGCGAATGGTAAGTCCCAGCGTTGGGGAGAAGGCAGCCGCAACCTTGGTAAGCGCTAAAACCAGCCAGATGAGCGATATGAGCATCACCCCGCACTTTGCTCGAGCCGTTCCGATAAAAGTGGACATAGACACGGCGACAGAGAGTATTAGAATGGAGTTCACCGACGATGAAAGTTGCCCTCGCGCAACTGTCGAAGAGCCTCACGAGCAACATAGTGCAGTGACGTCCGTATCACAAACTACTCTAAATTTCGAGAGTCCGGTAAAAGAGCCGAGACCGAAAAGGTTGAGACGCCGAATCACTCCGGCCTGGAGCACTGTAGAAGCCGGACCTCGCCAGCGTTTCTAATATTGGCTGATGGCGAATTGAAGGGTGACCGTCATAGATCACCAGCAACTGCTTTCACCCTAAACCAAAATGCCCCTAAGCTCAGCTCACCGAGTCGGTCGCCTACCATGCAGGAGGACATCTCCCTAGATGGAGTTGGCGCTGGCGGTGAACGCATGGTGTCAAGCTGGTTGGGATATCCAGTCCCGTCCTCAATTGAGAGACATCCGGCCTTTACAACTGCGGAGACGACCGGTTGCGCAGGCCCTGGAATGCCAGAGTGTGCTGACAGCTGCGACCACTCATCTTCCGAACGCTGTCACGGGTCCGAGGACGATCCCATGGGTAACACCGGGGCGAATGAGATGGGAAGTACGTCAACAGTGAGCGTGTAATCGTCTGCGGATGTGTCACCGGCACAAACTCGGTCGGATCGAACGGTGCATAGCTTGGCTTCGGGAGGGAAAGACGATCATATGACAACGGCGCATAGCTTGGCTTCGGAAGGGAAAGACGATCCTACGATAACGCCGAGCTTGCGATCTCCCAACGAAGGCTCCGACTTGGCAAGCAACAAGTCCATCCCCACATGCGATTGGAGTGGTGGTGATCCGACCAGTTGGACCAAGCCCTCGCCATCGCATCCTGAGCCGTTCCAGACAGCTTCTGTAATGTCTCCAGCCTCACCTGTTGTGACACCAGCCACAGGACCGACAGTGAAGCGGGCGCAGCATCACCGACGCCTCCCTCATCTCCGCTCGGTCCGCCAGCATCTGTGGAGGCATTTGCGGAACGGCAATTGGGGTCGCAAGAGAAGACGCCAGCGGTGCAACCGGCGCCTAACCTAGGTAGTGAGCTTTCTCCCGAGGTGCCTACAGCATTAGCCATGTAATCTGAGGCCGTGGCGGCAGAGTCCGCTCCGCTCGATATGCCGTCGCCGACGCCGCACGGGGCCTTCACAAAAGAGAGCTCTGTGATCGCAACTCACTGTGATCAATGTATAGTGTCCTTCGGCGCGACTCGGGAATCCGCGCTCATGCTCCTCGCTCCGTGTCGGCAGAAGAATCCTTCGACACTTACGACATGCCAAGTGAAGAGAAATGCAGCGTACAGGAGACGTAATCATTGCGTACAGTAGCCAGGAAGAGCGAGACATTCGGCTGACCATTTCCGACGGCGATTTGAACCTCTGCTCCCGCTCGTTGAGCCCCAGTGGGAAGCCACCCTAGATAGATCTTATTAGCAACCTTTAGTCTGGTGGACCTCATTTGATGCGTGCCTCTCGGGTCCGTCAATCCATGTGTACTTGATCGGCCCCCTAGATGTGAACACTTACCCGGGTGCTGAGTTACGTTCCGACTCCCAATACCCTCAGCGATGAATCGACTTACGCTGGCTGGAGGAGTCCTTAGCTAGGAGATGCGAGAGCACGGGCCCCTCCTTCAGTAATGATTGATAGAGCGAGCCGTCTTTGTTCTCTAGTCCGGCAAAGTTTCAGGGGACCCGTACGACCAATGGTGCAACTTAGGGTAACCGCACCTAGCATAGCCTTATCGAAACGGACAAGGATGACCTCAAAGCTGGTAATGGAGAGGCAGAGGATACAAGTGACACTCACCTCGGCGCAGCGTCTATGAATCCTGTCCGATTTGGCGCAAGAATCACGCGACGGTGGAACCAGTTAGCTGCAGGAGGATAGTATTGCATGTGCCCCAATTCACGACGGAGCGGTCGAATCTGTGGTAATGCTTCGAGTATGCAGGACAGTCGTTTGGAACCGAAGGCCCGTCCTGTCGCGAGAGACTGCAGGTGCTGTGAGCCAGTCGTTGGTGCTCCAAGGGGCTCGGCCACCAACAGGTGCACTGCTTCAGTCAGGAGTGGGCATGCCGACCCTAAATGTCCTCCGTGCCTGCCGCAGAAGCCTTACTTGGGATCCCTCACTGAATGTACAGACGGGTCATCACGTCTTCAGCTGACCTTCCACGGTCGACTGCCGCCTGACATGTTCAAGGCGTCGAGCATGGCGGAAGGATAAGCCTGGCCAACCGGGTGTGCCGTGGAGTTGGCAGCGTATCTTGCTATAGCCTCGGTCCTCCTACTAGACCCAAGGTCGATGGCGGGGGGGAGCGATAGCGGATATACTGCCGTAGGTGTCTTCGCACTCTTATGTTGATCCGAGCTTTCATTTGCGCAATGCGTATATGTTCTGGCTGGTCCTGACACAGCATTCTGATTGTATTCCAGGAGGTCCGTCATGTGGATGAAATGCCGGGCTAGATCCGCCATAGAGTTGGCCTCATCGGATGAGGTAAGGCTGGCAAGCGTATAGTCTTGTGCCTCGGAAATTCCTATGACAGTGGTGCGTTCCGCCTCATCATCGACTTGGGTGCGGTTCCGATCTACGTTCAGCCAGTCGAAACGTTGGCAAAGGTTCTGTATGAGCGCGACAGTACGCGAGTCCAGTGTTTCGTTGCTCTCGGTTCGCGCAATGCAAAAGCAAGGATTACGCCTGCTCATTCTGGCGCAAGAGGTTGCCTGTTCGTCGAGGTCTGACCGCGAACAGTTTAGTGCTCTGAACTTCTATGAGCATCGAGCAGCTAAGCTACTTCTGTCTAGCGTCAGATTCATGGGCACAGCCCGGGGTCCATTTTACTGCATTCCTCTCAATATTCCTTTTCCATCGTCCTCGCTTTAGCTCCGACCAGTGCTGTCCTTGCTCCTAGGTGCTCGCCTTCATATATGCCAGGCCACAAATCCGTTTTCATAACCGTCGTCCTCTCGCACTGTCGTGAATACAGAGTGTGACCCGGAGCAATAGCTACACCAAAACACAGCGTGGGCGGTCACTCCACAACGCGCGATGCAGACTCGCTATTGCAGGAGAATGAAGCCCTTCAGAGAGACCTGGAAAATATGGCAGAACGACTGGCAGACTCGGAGGGTCGAGAGGCGATTGCAATATACGAGAGGTAATGCTTCGCATGTTGATACTGATCTATAAGAGATTTGACATGAGTATCAGGGATGCGGCGCGATCAGAACTCACTCGTTTGTCCGATGACATTTCCTTACTCCGCGTCGAGAACGACTCACTCAAACGAGGGGTGAGTACATCCACTTAGCACTTGGGCTACAAGCCAGCATCTGAGCTCTGACATAAGCTGATGCCCACCAGATGCAGGAGTCAAGCTGCGGCTCACGATTCGCGCGCCCAAATTTCGAAGGAGAGGACATGGAAGTCGACTCGTTTCCTATAACAGGGATGATGACACCATCGGCATCCACGTGGATGTCAAGCACGCCGCCCATGGTGGAGTGCAGTACCGCCGGACTCGCGGTGCCCGTTGTCACATATGCCACCGAAGATCTTTCACGAGCTCGTGTCGAGAATGGCCACCGCGGTACGCGTTCGAGTGCCGATCGAGAACCGTCGCTGGAAGACTCTCTAATGGGCGGACATGCTGGACGCAGCCATCCAGCAAGCCCTGAAGTACCAGAGTCGGTCAACAGTCGTGATCCGCCGTCCTCTACGACACAAGAGACTGTGGTGGGCAACCTGGCAGATGAGTTCTGTACTGACAAACAGGAGAGTCCATCAGCTAGGGGAAGATGACTACGGCCTGCTGAAGCAACATATCAAGCCCACCTCGAAGGAGCCACGCCCTATGCCGTTGTCGATGAGCACTGTACGCAACCTCCCAATACCGATTCCGCATCCTCAAGCGTTTACGATGAATCAGAATCTGATTCGGAAAAGACTTGGAGATATCACCGCATCGAGCTCGTCTACAGTTTGTCGAACATGACAGTCCGCTAGCGTCGCTGTACCGGATGCTCGAATTTCTCTGCGCTGATGATTCAAACTAGCTTATGCTCGAAGTACAGTATTTCTGGAGCACGTGCAGTCGACATTCGTTCCCGTGCGGGTAGCTAGCAGATAGCTGTCAGCCAATGGTCAGCAGCATTGATCAATGCGAACATCTGCTGGGGTTACGAAGAGATGGCTCGGAAGAAGGCGGTTGCGACATGAATGGATACGCAGCAGATCGCACGACGCAAGATGGAAAGCTGCGTGCTGAAGTAGCTGGGACAACTATCTCAGCTGCCAGGCCAGACAGAAACGTGATCATTACTGTGACGCATGGAAGGAGGTGTAAGCATGAGAACATCAACTGGACGGCACAGGGACTGCATCAGCTTAGCACTCAACAGACCAGTCGCTGATTAACGTGCCAGAATACCCCTGAATGTGCGAAGGCTTAAAAAAGCTCCTAAAGCCGTTGATAACGGACGAAGTGCCACGATTGCAGTATGACGCTAGGCCTGTCTGTCCATGGTCACCACTCTTCCATTCAGCAATGAGCGTGCGCCTGGACATGTAGCTTTGCAAGAGCCGGGCAGCCGCGATGCACTACGTATGAGTCACACGGTGTCACGTGAAATTCTGCACGAGAGCCACCCAATCACACTTCAACTGTATCTAACCCAACACTCCTGTATTATTGGCCGCTTGAGAAGGCAACAGCATCCGATCGGCGCTACGCGCACCTTCAGGAATGCGTGCTACGTGAACACCGCTCGCGCTGCTTGCATCCTTTCGACCAGCTCATCATTCCGAATGTCTTCCTTTGACGGATCAGGTAGCGAAGCATCTCTGGACCCGTGCGAGGTCTTCAGGGACGATGTCAATTCGCACATCAACAGTATACGCTCATCGGGATCATTTGCAACGTCGGGCATCATCCGAAACCTCGTTCTTCCGGGTCTATCAGTAGATCCCACGCACCAAATTGGCTGTCCTTTATCCGCCGAGGGTGCTCTCG
>JASUXV010000009.1:600000-916011 GCA_030411845.1 Friedmanniomyces endolithicus | reverse complement strand
ATTATTGCGCTAGTATAGAAGCTAGATCTAGCACGACTTTAGTAGCCTAATTAACGTTAGAAGTCCTCGTTATAGACAACATTAAAGAGTGCTTATTAATAGATAGCCTGCTAGGTATATAACCTCCCTCTAGTACTAATGTCCTACTCCCTAACCTACTAATTACTTACCTATACTATAAGCAGCTTACGAAACGACTACTATAACTCTTTTAGTAGTCCTATAAACTGCTAAAGCTTCTGCTATTAAGATATATAGGGTTAGTATTAGCGCTACGATGCGCTAAGGAGGACGTTAGCAGCGCTATCGTCGATATCGCTATCGTCGTTATAGGAAGCGGCAGTACTAGGAGGACTTAAGGGAGGAATCGGCCTAGGTATAGAGAGTATAGGGCGTAGAGTTAATAGTAGTATTAAGAATAGATCGTTTATATTAGCGAGGTTTCGTAAAGTCTGCGCAGGTAGCAACGATGCCCTTAGGGCGTCTATAACTAATTTAGATTATAGCGCTAACTAAGGAGATTCGTTTATAGTATCGTTAGTAGTATAAAACAGCTATTCTAATAGTAAAGTATATTGTCGTATTAACTTATTATTCGATCCTATAGGTAGTTGTCCGCACTTACTAAGCTAGGCTAGAACAGCCTTAGACTCTTAGTAAGCCTCTACTAAAAGAGGTTAGATAGAAGCTATAAAGCATTCTATTAGTATAGGAGATAGTAGGAGTCTAGAAGTAGAGCTCCTACGGCGCTACCTATATAATATACGTTATAAAACACCTTAGGAATTTAAAGGAGTTAGCAGGAGTTAGAGGGCAAAAGGGTCGCGCACCAAGACTACTAAGCCACGCTGAGATAACTTCTGTGTAGGAATCGGCATCGCGTGCACGGACCGCACGGGCTTCGTCGAGCTTGTGAATTGTACCGAGGCCTCTCTTTCTGGTCAACAATTGTACGGTCAAGGAATCTTCCCTCCCCTTCTACAGACACCAGTACATATGTCCAACCGCAACACACAACTCCAAACACGGATCATGGTACACCAATCTCCAACAGCCTGCCGCATAACCCGCGCCTAAGCTGACCCCAAGCCTAACCCTCCCAGTCCCTCTCAACCATCGCCTACATCCTCGCCGGCCTGACAGCAGGCGGCGGCATCACAGGCTATGTACACCACTTCCCTCTTCATCTCCTCCTCCAACCCCACCACTTCTCCTGATACCCCGCACCCCTAGGTCCGCGCCGGCTCCATCCCCTCTCTAGTAGCCGGCTGCAGCGTCGGCCTCATCTACGCCCTGGGCGCCTACCGCATGCAGTCGCGCGCCACCTACGGCGTCGAGCTCGCTCTCCTCGCGAGTGTGATCTTGGCCGGATCCAGTATCCCGCGCGCGATCAAGACCCAGAAGCCGTTGCCGATTGGGCTGAGTACTTTGGCGGCTGCTGGGCTGTGGAATTTCGGGATGGCTATGGTGAATGGGCGGAGTGCATGAGTGGGGAGTGGGGAATGGGTGCAGATTTGTGAGGCATGTCAGGGCGATGTTCTATTGGACTTGAGGGCGCACTGGGGTGGGCTGCGGCGCAAGGTTCCCTATGGGGAGGTGACGTTAGACGCACGGTGCTTGGTACACGTGCTGTCCTCGACAATGATGATGACTGCCCGCAGCGCCTTACTATCTATCACTATGACGGAAATCTAGTGGCTCAAAATGGAAAGCAGCTCAGAATGGAACACAGCAATTATGCACCCCCATCCGCCAAACCGACCAGCCCAAACGCCTCCCTCAGCGACTCTCCAAATCGCCGTACAGCCTCGCGAATCTGATCCAAAGGCGCAGCAGCGTACGTAGCCCGGAAGAACATCTTGCCCGTATCCGCCTCCTTGTCCGGACAGAACCACGAGCCCTTCATGAGCAGCGTGCCATGCCTCATATTCGCATGGAACAGCTCGTCTTCAATCTCCAGCAGAGTCTTACTCGAGTAATCCGGATGCTTCTCCCACTCCACGCGCATCCACTGGAACATACCCGCTTTCGGCGCCTTCCAGCTCACCACCTCTTTCGGCAGAAACTGCTCACAAGCGTCCAGAATAACGTTCCGGCGCGCAGTATATTCCATCCGGATATGCAGCAGCCAGTCCAGAAACCCGCCGTGCCCCCACTGCTCCTCCAGTATCTTGAACAGCATCATTTGGCTGACACCGCTGGGACTCTGTGTAGACAGATCGGCGTGCACGCTATATCGCTTGCAGATCTGCTCCGAGGCCGTGATCCAACCCACCCGCGTCCCGGGCGCGATGACCTTGGAAAAGGAATCCATGCGCATGACCCGCCCATCCACATCGAGTGACAGGTAAGACGGGACGAGGGAGAGCAAGAACTCCTCGTGGGAAGCCGGAGGTGGGATGTCCGGGGCGTTGGGACCGGTGTAAGGCTGCATTTGCAGGAAGTAGTACGGTTCGTCTTCTAAGATGTAGAGATCATATTTCTGCGCCACGGCGTAGATTTCTTTGCGTCTTTGCAGCGATTGCGTGGAGCCCGTGGGGTTCTGGCCAGTCGGGACCGTGTACAGCAGGACCGGCTTTTTGCCACCGCGCGCCTGCTCATCCCAGGTTCGCAGGACTTCGTCGAGAGAGTCGGCTAGCATTCCGCCCTCGTCCATCCGTACAGCTGCGACACGAACGCCCATCGGTGCGGCTGTCTCGACCATGGCAGGGAAGGTGTACTCCTCGCTTAGTATCCAGTCGCCGGGTTTGGCGAACATGCGAATGGCCATATCGAAGGCTGAGGTGCTGCCTACGGTCATGGTGCAGCTCCAGTCCGAGTACGGCGGGTTGTGCACGAGCTCCGTGTGCTCGACCAGGAAGCGGAGTAGTTGCGCGGAGCCATGTCCTTGACCGTACTGCAGTGCGGTCGCGAGATCGTAGTCTGATGTGCCGTGCGCCATGTCATGTTTACCGGCCGTCAAGACGGCGTGCCGCTCCCCAGTAGCAGAGTTCAAAATCGGCACCTTGAAACTCATCTCCTCGACGGGAAAGTACTCGCTCGAGGGCAGCCCGCCGCCCAGAGAGATCAAGCCGGGCTGCTTCAGAAACTTGGCGGCTTCTTTCAGTGATGAGCCGCCTCGAGTCTTGGCCTCGTCCGTGAGCCTGTGGTCCCATCGCTTTGCAACAGGCTTGTGGACGTGGTGCGTTCGGCCCTTGAAGGCTCCCACATCCGCCGCCGCGGCTACGCCGGCGATGAGCTTGCCAGGGGCAGCCCGTCGCTTGGCGATGTGTCGGACGGTCAGACGATCCGGGATGGTGAAGGTCGAGGTGTCCGTTTCCGGCAGCACTTCGATGGCAGATGGAGGCGCCATGGTGGCTTTCCTGTTCGTAGCACTTTGATGCGTCAACCCGGGGCTACAAGTGCGAATGGCGAAGTCTCTCTCTCTTAACCGCTCGTATTCTTCCAGATTTGCTTGTCAGTCGTCTGACCTCCCCCTCTCTTCGATATGACCACGCGGAAGGATCGATTGGATCCGCTGTGCTTTCTCACGAAATAAAAGAGCAAGGTTGACTTGTAATACTTAGCTGATCAAGCAGATAACACAATCACTGATCAACACCTTACATGTAAATGTAGGGATGCACTACACTGATGTTCGAGGCGGTCAGACATGTCGCAGCAAGGGCGCGCATGTGCTTGGCCCGGGTGTCATGGGATTCAAGAACTTTATCGTCTGGCGGCTATTGTCGGCTTAACAAGCGCGCTTGTCCTTCTGCAGGTACAGCCGAAGGGAGGAAGGAAGTGGATGCTGGCAACAAGCAAGCAACGATGCCTTAACGTCTCCGCCGAATTTCGCGAATGTGAATAGTCCCCATTGATCACCTGCGGGAGTATGAAGCCAACGATACGGATCTGAATGCTTGCCGTTCGTAGCACTCAGCCTCGTCCGCAAGCTGCCTGTTCATGGCCTTGTTCAATAACGACCGAATGTTTCCAAGCAACAGGAGGGCTTCTGAAGCGGTCAAATCCCGCCGCGACTACTTCACCTCAACGTAGTCCAGCTCACGGCGAATGTACGAGACCGGGCCCTGTAGCGAGATCGACGTCAGCAAATGACGAGAGAAAGACGTCCTGTCTTCAGGCGCCCACACGAAAGCATCACTTACGTCGTACTCGTGCCTGCCCCGAAGGGTATAGTCCAGGAGCGCGATGATGATAACGGATCCGTAAATCAGGATGCCCCAATTCATGCCTGCGGCGTTGGGATTCGGTGCTGCGGGAAAGAAGAGGAAGACAAATGCCACGATCAGGAAGCACATGGCGATGATATTGGCGCAGATGCCAAGAGTCCGTGGGACCTCGAAGCGGCTGGCGGGAAAGGACCCCTTGCGCAGCTTGCGGACCAAGACCGTGCCGATGACTATGAGGTACGAGGTGAAGAGGCCGGTTGCTGTGACCGAGAGGATGATGTTGAAGGCTGTCGTGCTGCCAATGATGATGAGGGCCAGGATGCAGGTGAAGGCCAGCGTGACGTAGACGGCATTCGAGGGCACGCCCTTGGCGTTGACTTTGCTGAGGAACTTATGGAACGGGAATCCCTTGTCGCGGGCGAACGCGAAGACCTGGCGTGAGGAGGTCGTTACCTGGTTGACGGCGCAGAAGAAGAACATGAACATCTTTTCGGCAGGCAAGGTCAGCTATGTTCTTCGTTAAGTGAGGTGTACGAAAAGATCAGCCTTCGAAAGAGGGTGGCTCCTATCAACGGATCTGTCACCGTGACTTTGCCCAGCAACCGGCTCGTCTCTTTACCAGTCATATTCTGATCCGGGCAGGGAAGAAAGCGGATGTCCCATCTATGCTGACTTACCATGATGAGAATCAGGACGATGGTAGCCGCTTGAGATCCTGTGATGCGATATACGACTGCGACCCAGGGCTGGCCGCTGGGGTCGATCAGATCGGCACTGACGTCGCCGATAGCAAACATGAAGGAGACGGTCATAATAAATCCGAGTACATCTGCGAACTCGGTCAACACAAGCCTATTTTGTCGAGAACGTTGAAAATATTGAATGCTTACAGTTGATGATTGCCGCGACGAACATCGCCCGCGGCAGAATGTAACTGGCGTCTTTGAGCTCTTCGGCCAGATGCACTGCGGAATCGCCGCCCAGGTATGTTGTCGTGGGGCCGACCATGCCGATCAAGGTTGCAAGACCGACAGAGCCCCAGCCGTTGTCGTCGGCGAATGTGGTGAAGGTCTCTTCAGCGCTCGCACGTGGACCCTGTTGAAACAGTGAGTGAACCTGCTCTGTATGATCTACGCTCGCCAACAGATACATACCATTACCCAGAAGATGACCACGAAGGCGAAGAACCCGAAAATGTGCAGTACGACCGCCAGACCTTCCAGGATTGGTAGCTTGCCAATGGCAGACGTGTTGAACAGGATCGCGCTCAAGACGTATGCGGCTGTAAGAAGGGCGCCATGCCATCCCTGAATGACGAATGAGGGGTTGCACACCGATATCAAGGCCAGTACTTGTTGTGCTCCGATGTACGCCACTGTTGGCATGGCTGCTTGCCAACCTAGACAAACTAGCCAGCCCACAGCATACGAGAGTTGCTTTTGATATTTCGGCGACGCAAATTCTGAGCTGACAAGGGTGTTAGGAAAGTATGTCGCGGCGGGATCGGTGAGACGTACACCCAATGGTACCTATCGTTGAAGGAACTGTCAGCTAGAGAGCATCTAGGTGCGGGAGTGGTTCACCTACTGCCCGCCTGTAGTCGGAGCCATCGACGCCATCTCGGCCTGGAACAGCGTTGGGTCGGACGTCAGTGAAGTGTGACTATGAGGGTTCCTACTGATCAGTACTCACCATCGACAACATCACGCAAAACAATCCCGTTGTAACGACAAGCACCAGCCATATCGCTCCCGCTGTACCGCCATTTGCCAGCGAGAAGATCGAGGTGACGATGGCAAACTCCCAGGTAAGCCCAAGCACTACTACGAATCCGACAATGCTGAAGAAACGAAAGCGGCGCTGATCGATCGTCAGCTGTGTTGCCAGTATTTCGCGACCGATCCAAGGGTACCTTTAACTCTTGTCGTTTTCCCAAGCGTCGCATGTCCCGCTGGTCGTGCGCAGGATCGTAGTTGCGGCCATGGACCTGAGCCACATCACCATCATCTCCAAGAGCTGGTTCCGCGACGACTTCGCTCTCCTTTGACCGAAAGCGTGCGTCGTTCGTGGCCATGCTGAGCGCTTTAGCACTGTCAATGGCACAAACTACGCGAACGTGAAATATCCGTTGGAGGTAGGATGTGTGCGTGGTTCAGACACATACGAGAGACGGTTTTCAGCGATATCGGTTATGCGACTTTGATAAGATGGCGGACGAGCGTCCTGGACCTGCAGCTCGCAACCGATGTCAATCTAAAAGGCCTGGGCTGTTGCGGGGCGGCATGGCTTGGATTAGACTGCATTTGCCCCTGTAGGAGGTAGTCTCTTGTTGGCAGTGGGAACGAGGTTTCCGCGCACGGCACGACGAGCAGTGTGATAAAGCCCCCGGAGATAGAGCTCTGCCGAGCTCCCCATGGCCCAATTGTCTGACTACGGCGAAGCTAGACGCCGGGGCGAGGGATCCGAAGTCTGGCACACCGGCTGGGACCGCGCCGCAGACCTGCAGCAGCGAGATCGATCGAAAGGCTCCGCAGCCGGCATTCCGTCTAGGGTGTGAATCTGCAATTTCGACGAATTCGTTTGGCTACATGTATTTGATCTCCTGTTTATTCCGTAGTAGTGTTGCTCGTCGAAATGTTCACCCTACTGCTTGCACTACATGTAGTTCTATGCAGGTGAGGTGGCTGGCATACGCGGATTGGGCCGTCGAGGTTCGGCCCGCGCGGCCAGGCTCGCGGACACCTCACACCCGGGACCGGACGGGACCGACCTGAAAGCAGGGCAACAACAATTACCACCTCACTGTACATACCTGTAGATACATGTAAAGGGTATGTACACGTTGGATTTGCTATCCAAATCCTAGTAGACAACCGTGAAGTAACATGATACATCTCGTGCTTCCAATATACTCAAGGTCCGAGGGTTATCGCCGAAGGAGGGACTTGTGGCGTCTCAGCTCATACCGTTCCGTCAGCTCCAGCTGTGCGTGCGCGGCACAGCAACCTCTTGCCGGTCTCGTAGATTGCATCTGGCCTGCGAGACACGGAGAGATGTTGCATTGCGTCGCGGACTCGCGGGACGGGCGTGCGTGGGTCGAGCCATGCATACGGAACACAGATCCCGACGCCAGGTGTAGGATTAACAACATGGCTGTTTCTGCACGAGCCTGCTCTGGAGAACGTCTGGCAACCAATCGCTCGCCCGTTCACTACTGATTGTGTAGAGCAGGCGGAGAGACCACGCCGCGTGAGTGGCCGGAGCAATCTTGATGCAGTGGTACAGTAGTCTTAAATGGTGGGAGCACAGCAGCAGTTCACTTCATTTCTCTGGCGTGTTTAGCAATGGATAGCTACGGCTTTACCACCAGCTCTCCGGACGATCGAAGAGCCTGGCTATGGACAATCGGCCTGCTCAGCTGCATCTACAGCTCGTTGTCATTAGCAGCGAGGTTGACAAGTAAATGGGAGCTGCTCTGGTACGACGACGCGTTGCTCGGCGTCGGTTATGTGAGTGTGTAGCATCAACGAATGAAAACCAGCGTCTAACCCTCAAGGCAGGTTTTTGCCTACGCACATTATGGGGCTCTGTATCGTGCAATCTCAGCCGGCCTAGGAGCGGTGACTAGCCAGGCAACACCAGCGGCAATAGGAGCAGCGGCTGAAGTAAGAACGTGTTGCTTGTGTTTCGGCAGCCGCTGACCATCGTCAGAACTTCTTTGCTGCTCGATCATTGTTCCTGCTGGCACATTGTCTTTCGAAGGTTTCCATGGTCGCCTTCACTCGCCGCATCTTTTCGGGCAATCTGTATGGCGAAAGTCTTGCTTGTTGGGTTTCCTTCCTTGCTACGGGCGGCTTCGGGGTCGTGGCACTGCTTGCGAGCGCCGTCGGTTGCCATCCATCTCAGTCACTCTCCAGTGGAAGCTCTGAGCTCTGTCGCAATCAGGTGGGTCTGGTCCTAGCACAGCGGCGTCCTGCTCTCAGATATTTGCGCTGGTCGCTGACTAGGCTCTCACACTTGCAGGTTGCTCGATGGGCAGTCATCAGCACCTACGACGTACTCACGGAGCTCCTCCTGATAATCTTGCCCGTCTGGTTCGCGTCCAAAACCGAGATCTCCGCCACTCAGAAACGGGTTGTTGCGCTCGCCTTCGCGTTCCGGTTGGCTGTCGCAGCATTCAGTATAGCCACAACAGTCACGTACCTGCAATTCTTGCGCGGAGGAACCGACAGTGTTGGCCTTGCCCCAACCGTGGCCTGGATGGAGGTGACGCTGTGTACCAGCCTACTGACAGCTTCTGTGCCATCGCTCCGGTCCTTTTTGTCCGCTTTCCTAACTCGTGGCACGTTCACGATGTATGGGGTCGACACCGTACCAGCGAAATCCCGTAGCGGCAGTATACCGATGCGCTCTCTCGAGCGATCTGCTCTCGCTACCTCGCCGAACACAGACGGCGAATGGACGAAAGGTGCAGGGAATCTAGAAAGCCGGCTCAGGCCTGGATGGATGGAGTACAAGGTGGATATCCAAGGCACAAAAGCGTGGAGGGACGGACGGCCGAACGCCGAGAGCGAAAGCGTTAAGAGCGATGGAAGTGAAAACCAGATGATCATTCGCCGGCAAGTGGAGTTCGAAGTACACGAAGAACGTTGAGGTCCAGAACCAGCAAAATAATCGTGTTCGCCAAAGGGCGCACATCATTTGAGTACGGGGACGCCCAGCCGGGGGTAATGTTGACGTCCAATAATCCACATCAGCTTACCATGTAGTGGGCCTTTTGATCATCTCACCGAGTCGGCACACGGGACTGTAGTTTGTGTGCGACCAGTTCCTAGCCATGCCAAACGCAGTCTTGCTGATGTTTCCATCGATGTGTCGGCTGCGATGCGGATAAGGCCAACTTTGTTAGCAGCTTCTTGGACGGCAAGTAGCAGCGCTGCAGTAGAACTACTGTCACTGACGTCTGCATAGCTGAGAAAGTTCAACGCCGGAATAGCATGACGATGCTCGCAGTTACGAGGGATTCGGATCAGCCCCATTTCTGCACGCGAGTGACAGTGTGAGATCGATGTTCTTGTTCTCCGCGGGCAATCGCCGGGTATGTGGGCTTCGGGGCCAAATTTCTGCCGGCGAAATGTTTTTCCGGCAAAGTTCGGCGGCAAAATCAGAAAAAATTGCAGCGACAACAACATCACCTCTCTCTGGCCACTGTCTGCTTCATCCAAAAGGCAAAAACATACAACAGTGGGTATTCCCCCGTGGTCACCCACCGGAGTACTAATCCACCCCTTCCAGGCTTGAGTACACGAGAGCGGACGGGATCGTCTATGATACTGGAGGTATGGTCGTATGTACCAGGTTTGAGATTACCAACACCTATATTGTCAAATTTCTCTGGCTGCTTCGATCCCAGAGCTGGTCAAAAGAGGCCGTTGGATATTGACGTTTGCATTTGGATCTCGCCGAAGCGGTAGCTCGTAGCTGTCTTCTTGGATTTGCAATGCGTCCTGCTTCATTTGCGTATGACGGCCTGTAGTAGCAACGAACCGCTGGTCAGCGAGGAAGCATCGGATTCACGAAAGATCACGCCGAGAGGCGTCTCTGCGTATGGCTACACGCATCGTCGAGAGCTGGAACATCTGAGTTCGCCTGAGGTATTGTCGAACTGCTGCTGGGCACATTCTCACTCTAGCGCCGCTCGCAACACTCCAACCTGCATTTGCCTAGGCCCTGAGCGACACATGCTCTGAGCCCGCTCCTGATACTGGTGCTACTGGTAGTGATGCTGCTCCTTTTTGCGTGGATTGAGATGAGCTGTTTGGTGCACTGCTTGATCTTCCACATTAGATGCTCCCGGACGGCCTTCTGGTCGGTGCAAGAGGGACTGCTTGAAGACGGCAGGCTGACCGTATTCCGCTTCATGTGCGAAATGCTGGATTGTGGTATGCCGCTGGTCTCCCCGACGTCGACTCGTCAACGCCATTTCCGCGATCGCTCAGAAAGGAAACATCTCCCACAACCACGCCGTGACAAGGGGATATCTCGCCAGATTGCCACAACATCGTTGATAACGCAGGACAAGACGTACGGCGTACCAAGATATCCCGAGTTTGGAGAGCTTATTAGAAGAGAGGAAACCAGCGTTAGTGGGAGATCGCGGTTTCTTACGGCTAGGAAGTAATTGAGGGAATTACACAGCCTTTGCAGCTGGGGTAACGTGAAATGTAAGCCATGAGCTCTTCAGCTGCGTGCAGCGCTTGTACTTGAAGTCGCTCGCTCAAGCCCCGAGCAGCCCTTGACTCCTCAAGGCTGCCAGTGACAACAGTGGCGATGAGTGGAAGGACCTAGTGTCAACACCGTGCTGTACATCTACCTGTAATGAACGCTTCCACCCCCCACTTTGCCTAATACGAGAGAAAGCGCTAGCAAAGGGTATATCAATAAGACCACCCACCAGCGACCCTTCAGAGCCCAAACCTGACCGACAAAAAGCATCTGCGCAGCAATGGACCTCCCGGCCGCCCGGATGCAGCCATCGGAATGACCCTTCACGACAACGCCCACCCAATGCCTCACACCGAACCTCTCAGCAATTTCCTCGCCAGCTCCCACCGCCCAGAAACCAATAAAGACCCTCCTAACCGCCTTCCCGCCATCTTCCTCGCCATCCTCCAGCGGGAAGAGTCTTCTTGCACCTTCAAGCAAGAGTCGATACAGACTGCACGTCCGACCGCGCTACTGTTCTTCCTGGCCGTGGCGGCATTACTACCAGGACTAGCCGGATTATGTTCAGAGCAAAACAGCTAATACTGCTCCTGCGGGCAATCGAAAGCTAGATGGCCGTCCTCCTCGCATAGCGCGCACCACTTGTCCTCGTCCGCAGCGGACGGCTTATCGCTGTGCGGCGCGGCGGTAGTAGCAGCGTCACGGTTCTCTTTACCCGGAGTGTGGTTCGGCTCATCCTCCTCCCTGTCAAGCTCGTGCGCAGGGGACACACCGGCATGATGGGCGTGGGAGCCGCCGTTGAGTCTCGTGCAGTCCAGCGTATCGTGATCCCTGGCCTCGCACATCTCGCAATAGACTCCCTCGGCAGGCGCGCCGTTGAGGTCGTCCTCATCGTCCGCGGCGGCCAGTGGCTCCGACATGCCGGAGCGCTTGGCATGCTCGGCGAAAGTCGGCTTGATGGTGCCGCTGCGCTGTCGAAGTGGCAAGGGCTTGTCGCTTTTCGGCACCTTTGCCGTCCTCTCGCTTTCATTCCTCACGTGGCCATTCCCGTTGCCATCGGTGACCGCAGTATCGCGCCGGAGCTGCTCGAGCTCGTTCTCGAGGTCCTCTTTCTCTGCCTTACTCTCATCCAATGCATCCTGTAAACGCTTTAGCTCGTCCGAATCTGTGACGTAGCCGTTGCTGTTGCCGTGAGCATGCGGAGCCGGCGTGGAGCTCAAGCCGTGAATAATCGCCTTCAGTCCCCGGATCTCGTCGTCCTTCTGATTGAGCTCTTTGTTACCAGCGCCATCGCTCACACCCTTCGCTTGCAGCGAGGCAGCCTTCTCCCGTTCCCGCTTGAGCTCGGACCGTCCGCGCTCCACCTCGCCACGCAAGAACTCTACCTCACCCCTTGCCTCCGCCTCGCCGCGCCTACTCTCTTCTAACCCGTCCTCTAGCTCCGCTACCAGCTCTTCCAACCGCTTCAGCTCACTCACAATGCTGTCAAAGTCCTCCTTGCCAGCTCCTCGGCCTCCGTCAGCGGCCACTTCCTCCCGCAACTGCTCGTTGTGCCTCCGCAGGCCCTCAACCTGGGCCAGCAAATCCGTCTTCTGCTCCTCATATACGCGCTCCGTCTCTGTACTCGCCATCTCGAGGCTATCGAGCGTACTTCGGAAGTCTGCACGGTGGGTGTCAAACTCCTGCGTCATCAAGCTGATCTTCTCGTTTTTTTCGCGGAGCAGCTGACGAAGTTGCGCAGCACTGTGCTCGTCTTCCTCGCTCATGGAGTTCTTGCTCATGCTACCACCTGGCGTCATGCCATCGGCTGGCAGAAGCGCAGACAGCTCCTTGACGCTGCTTTCCATCTCCGCAAGGTTGGCAGCCTGCTCTTCCAGCCTCCTCTCGCGCTCGGCCAGCTCTCTCTTCAGACGCTGGATCTCTGCCTCTTGGCCGCCCGCGCTGCCAAGTCGAGACGGCGAGCGGAGAGGCTGAGAGAATGAAGGTACAGAGTTCGTGCTTGGGGCCCTGCCATTGCTTGTCGCCGCGAAACCCACCGGCGTCGAGTCTTCCTCCGCAATGTCCCTCTGCCGGTGTCCAAGTCGCGACCCAGTCCTACTATATGGTCGTGGTGTCTGCGATGCGGTCGGCCGCGTGGTCGTTGAGGAGCGGAAGTTATTCTTGCTGGGAGTGGTTGCAGTGGAGAGGCCCGGCGGCCTTCCACCCCGCACACTCTGCGAAAAATTCCTGGCGGGTGTAGGTGCAAGACTGGGTGCCTTCCTAAGCGGCGACTCGGGTCTCGGGAGAGAGGGCCGCTTTGGCTTGAAGTTGGGACTCGGAGGTCGTGCGCCGTGCCCTATAGTTTGGGAGAATTTATGCGGTAGCGCTGGCGTAGGGGGGGTATAAGGGTTCTTGCCGTTGAGGGTGCTGTAAGAGGGCGTACCCGGTGTGTTCGGGAAGTAGTCGGTTGACGCGCCTGGCGTGACCCTTTTCTCCGCCCGATGCAGCGGTAAGAAGATGCCCGCGCCGCGGATCACCGTCTTGAAGTACTTGATGCTGTATCAAATCGCGTCAGTATCCTCATCCTCAGTCGATCTTCGACGTCGTCTCCGCGACACTCACCCATCCACATCTCCACTGTTCTTCCCCCTTGCCGCGAACTTCCTATCAAGCTCTACTCCCACAAAGTCGCCCGCCTTGTCCTTAACAGTGCCAATGAATCTGACAACACCGTACATGTCGCCCGGCACCGTTACAGCATCGCCCACCTCCAGCTCATCTCCCTCCATCTTACCCAACGGCGTCGCAGGCTGCTGCCCGCTCCGTAGCGTCCGAAAACTCACCTTCCGGTTGACGGTTGTGCTGGCGCTCAAGCCCGACTGCTGCTTCTCCGCCGAGCTCACGGAATCATAGGATGGGCGTTGGAGGCGCGGTCGAGGAGTTTGTAACGCCATGTCGGACGTTAGAGGGTCGGGGCGTTTCGTCTCGTCGTCGCTGGGAGGCTTGCATGTGGATCGCCCCGAGTAGGAATGATTTTCAATATCGGTAGGGAAGGATGGCGAACCCGGGTAGTGGGTGTCTGGTTTACAGGGCGGGAGAGTTGGTACATGTAGGTTGGATGTAGGGGTAATGAAAGATGTAAACAATCACCGAGAGCTCTGATTCGCCCACACCTCGTGAAAGTCATTAAAGTCGATGGATGTCACCTGATCGAATACACCTGTAAACATACGGCCAGACATGGACATCATCAACTGTATATAGAGTACATGCAAGGTACATGTCCATACGACTGCGACTGGACTGGACTGGATGGAACGGTCGGGTCGCTGACGATACGTCTCTGCTGTGGTAGCGGGTGGACGAGATGTGCTTCATGTGGCGGCCTTACTCCGTCACACCACCAGAACAGGTAGTGTGATCGAGCCGCAGTCATCATCATGGAGGGTGTACAGCCCGGGTTCGGTTCGTTGGTCATCATGACAAGAATCTGCAGCATCGCACAATTATTCGGAAGACCGTACACGCTAGGTATCATTGTCAGCAGACCTTCGCTCTCTACTTCAGAGGGATCGAACCGCCGTGCCAGCAATCGAAAGACTCGCCAGGGCCATCTCATGTCTTGAAACTGAACACATTCTGATACGGACTCAATGGGGCCTAGACATGCCGTCTCTGCAGATCAACTAACAAAAGGGAAGTATCTCAACAGTCATGAGCCCCCTAATTGGAGTGAGAGGCTGCAAGAAGAAGCTGCTGAATCCTGCAGGCAATCTCCTTCGATAGGCAACACGGCACGGTTTTAGTACAAACCGCTCGGATCCGAGAAGACCGTCCGCCTACTCAAGATCACCCATATATCTCATTCTGACTCATTACACTGCACAATGATCCATATGGACCGCTACAACCTCCTCCCTGGACCCGGCTTCTTAGCTCTCTCGTATCGATGGGGCGATGAAAACATCATCGGCACCATGCAGCTTCGCAACATCTTCGTGGACGATACGACTGATATCGCCGAAGACTACGAAACAAAGGAACTTCCGCAATCCACTCTCGATATGTTGGTGGAGCTCCACAAAACCGAACGCCTCACGGGCAGATGGTTCTGGATAGATGTGCTGTGCCTCAACCAAGCGGACATCCTCGAGAAATCCGCGCAAGTGCAGCTGATGGGCTCGATCTTCGAGCTGGCCTCCGAGGCATTAGTCTACGTCGGCCCAGAGATCGAGTCTACCGCCCTCGCCATGGAGTTCTGGGAGAGACTCCGCGTGATCTTTGCGGAGCTTCCCCAGGTCGATGCGGACGGCCAGATACTGTACCTGTCGCACGAGGAATTACTTCGCTACACCGGCACAACGTGGGCGAGTCCCGAATGGGAGGCGATACAGAAACACCTGACTCGGCCCTGGTTTCGTCGACTGTGGGTAATGCAAGAAGCCGTGCTGCCGCATTCGGTCACCTACATATGGGGCAGGTTCGCCCTCACGGCGCATGATATGCGGCTCTTTCCCTACTGGGACATGCGTTCCAGTTTGAGCATGATGTTGTACCAGCACGACTCCAGCTGCTGGTTTTCCGCCAAAATGATAGCGGAGATTGCTTTTCTGCGGAGCAACCGCACGCAAGCCAACAAACACTGGATCGGTGTGCTGCACAATCTAGTCTGGTGGTGCGACGGAGCTCATGCGACGGATCCGAGGGATCGCATCTACGGGCTGCTGGGCCTACTGGGTGGTGAAGATCTTGGTATAGTCCCCGATTACAGTCCAGAGAATACGGTCGAGAGCGTCTATACGGACGCGACTAGGAGGTCCTTGACCAGGCATGGCAGCTTCAATATCATGTACGGAGCAGGTGCTGGATGGAAGAAAGATAATCTTATGGGCAACAATGGTGGCGAGACTTGGTTCAAGCAACCAGACACACAATCTGAGGCTGATCCTTCAATGACCACCTTCGAGACAGCACTGCCATCGTGGGTTCCGGATTTCAATCGTACGTTTGCCCATCTTCCCGGAGATCATCTCAGCGCCGGCATAGGGCATGTGGCGGTCGAACCTGCTGCTTTTGAAGGCGATTTTCTCATCATACCGGGATATGTGGTGGACACCATCACACTTATGATGGATTTCAAGTCGCCTCGCCCACTATCAGGAGAGGTTGCGGAGGTCGAGGAAGACCCGTACACAACATGGTACTTGCGCACCGCACTCGAGCTAATGAAGGTTAGACACCCGTCTCCCTGGTCCGCCTCATTCTATGCATCTTTCTGGCGGACCTTGACGTTCAACACTAGCAACGTGGCGGACGATGTGGCGCAGTTCCCGCCTGCCGAATACGGCGACACGTTGGCTAGTCTCGATGTCGTGAAGGAGAGCGGTATCCTAACCGACAGCTCCACGCGCGTCTCGACGAGCGTGCAGAGGCAGCGCTTTCTGACGACTGCGATGGCATTCGGCAGCTGGCACGCTGTCTGCGTAACTAGTTCCGGATCGGTTGGTCTGGTCCCGCGCTACACCAAGGTTGGGGATGTGGTTGCCGTGTGCCCAGGTGCTCGCGCGCCGTTTGTGTTGCGTCCAACGGAGAGTGAAACGGGCGGGAAGAAAGTGTTTCAGTTTGTCGGGACTGGGTACGTTCACGAGCTGAACGATGGCATTCACGTGGCAGCGTCGAAGGGGAGCTTGGAGAGCATCGTTCTTCGGTAGGACGGCCGCCTCTTCCCACTATAATAAGATCGCTCATGCGCCTAAGGCATCGATGTCTGGCAGTCTTCACATCAAGTGCAGCGCTAGCCAGCTCGCGTCCGCTCCGCTGCACAACGGCCCAGATCATTGCAGCTTTCCCCGATCTCTCGTTAAAACTACGTTCTTCTTTAGCGGCCTGTGAACTCCTTGGTCACGTCGTCCGCTGTGTTTCCCGTGAACTTGCCGAGTGGGTTCTGCATGCTGCCACCCATGATATTACCCAGACCTTTCTGGAAGTCCTTGACGTTCTGCAGCAGCAACTAGAGTCAGTTGTTGCGTTCGACCTGTTACATGCCCATCTCATGCAGCGTTGACACATACCTGCTGGTCCGACGCCGGCATCTGCCCAATGGCATCCTTCATCATATACGAAGCCTTGTTCTCGCCCATGGTCTCCAGGGCCTTCTCCTCCATTTGGCGCTTCAGCTGGGGCGGAATGCCGAAGCTGTGTAGCTTGTCAGCGCGATGATCCTCAACGAGGCTGGGTCAAAGTCGTACACAGCGATGTACCCTCCGACTGCGGCCATCGCGACCACAATGACGGCTAGGAGGTAGGTCGCGGTTGAAGCCATGGTTGCTGTATTTGTTCTTCAAACTTCTTGATCGGCAGTAAGCTCGTTCGAGGCGTAAGATTTGAGAAGAGCGGAGTGAATGGGGCAGATCAAGATGTGATACAGGTACCGATTGCAGTTGGGATAAGGTTCGAAGTGAAGGAAGCAAGTTTGGAGTGCACATGCAAGGCGCACAGGCAGGGAAGGAGCGTTCAATGCTTGCATGTGCCCCACCAGAGCGATGACGTGAATGGCGGGGGGCCAGCAGACCCTTGCCAGAATGTCGCCCAACGAGGTCTGGAACATTTCCTTAGTAGGCAGCATCTTCTCAAGCATCTAGTCCTACACTCCATCGCTTAGCATCGACTTGTAGTCAATCACAAACACATCAGGTGAGTCCCCGCCGCGTACCGCGATCTCATCGACACCAGGCTTCTCTCGAGGCAAAGACCGCAAGAGAGATTGAGAGCGCTGACCCCTTGCTAGATCTTCAATCACACAGCCATGTCTTACGGCGGTGACTATAACCAGGGCGGAGGTGGTGGTGGTGGCGGCGGCTACGGTGGTGGAGGCGACGGCTATGGCCGCCAACAGCAGCAGCAGGGTGGCTATGGTGGTGGAGGCGACGAATACGAAGGCCGCCGGCACCACCAGGAAGGCGGCGACGAATATGGTCGCCAGCAGCAACAGGGTGGCGGATATGGCGGTGGAGGGCGGGATGACTACAACTCTCAACAGGGTGGAGGCGATGGCTATGGTCGTCAACAACAAGGCGGAGGGGATGACTATGGGCGCCAGCAGGGTGGTGGTGGAGGCGGCTACGGAGGTCAGCAGGGTGGTGGGGGAGGCGATGTGAGTCGTCGGATGCAGGGCTTCAATTGCTCGATGTTTCAATGCCGCGAATGTTGCTGACTGACACTTCCACAGAGCTATGGTGGTGGGCAATGCGGCTACGGCCATCAATCCGATCACGGCCGCCCGGAAGGCTCGTACGGCGGCGGTAACCAGCAATCCGGCCAAGGCTACGGCTCTTCCACCGGTACGTCCTACGGCGGCGGTGGGGGCGGCTACGGCAATGATATGTCCGGTGCTGCCGACCACGCTCAGCAGCATGGTGGAGGTGATTCTAGCATGTACCACAACGCACTCGGCATGTTGCAGGGCAGGCAACAGCAGCTTGCGAATGAGCCGTTGAACGAGCAGCAGGCTGTGCAGCAGCATCAGCAGTTCTATGGAGGTGGCGGCGGAGGCCAGCAGCAGCAAGCGACGAGCGGAGGTATTGGAGGTGCAGCGGCGATGCAGGTATGAGCCTCTGGCCGCATGAATGTCACTGGATCCAATCGCTGACTATATGCTAGGCAATGAAAATGTTCGGCGGGGGCGGGGGCGGTAGTGGTGGAGGTATGCAGGGTGGTGCCGGTGGCCAAAGCGCGTTCGTGGGCATGGCGATGGGCGAAGCGAGCAAGCTGTTCAGTAAGTTCCCCATGTTCGGTGAGTGTCACCTGAGTACTAGCTGACGATGGCTCTTCCACCAGGCCAGCAGAGCGCTCAGGGCAATGTCCAGCCTGGGCATACACAGCAGGATGCCGTCTCCAGCGCCGCGCAAATGGCGATGAAGATGTTCATGAAGAGCGAAATGGGTGGCGGAGGGGGTGGTGGCGGCGGGCTTATGTCGCTTGCTGGCAAGTTCATGTGAGCGATGTGGGCAATAGCTTTGACGGCCGATATGAGGGCGAAGGTAGCATTAGAGGCAGGCGAGACTGCTAAATGACAAAATTCTCTTCCCAATATCCCTCCTTAGGGAGGCAGGATAGACTGACGTGAATTGGCCTGCGGATTTGCTTGACGACATTTGATTGCCGTACATGTATGGAAAAGTCTTCCCTCTCTGCTTCCCTTCCTGTCCTGAAGATCCTCAGGTTCGATACCATCGCCCGGAATGGGTGCCACTTGTTTGTACGTCGTTTCGCTCTTTCTTTGAGCATGTGAGACGATCTTGAGACGACCCAAGCTCAAGCCGGACAGGAGTTGACTCCGTCATCAACTACTGCCATCAGCGCACACAACAGACCGTCCGCCTCTCGGAAATACGTCTCGGACACGCGAGATGGTATGCCAGAGCCATGACAATGGTGCAATCGCGGATGTCGCGTTTCTCGACTTCAGCCGGTGTTGTTGACGTGGCCGCACAAAATGCGCCCGCAGCAACAAAGCCTCTGCGTCAGCAATCGCACCACCACCACAACACCGCAGTTTTACCATCAGCCGAGCAAAACCATGACCACAACTGCGACCACGGCGAATTCGTCGGTGACGGACCGCCGGCGAAGAAGAGGAAGCTCAGTCTGCGACACAAACAGCAGACCACACTGGACCAATTCACTGTGGCCGCCGTCACCCAATCAGATGCTCCGAAACCACCCAACAGCGTGACGGAGGTGCGACCGCATGGCCAATTGGTCGAGACGGTGAATGGGGTGCGGACGGCACTGGACGTTGATCTGGACCATATCGCTGGGCAGCATCCAACAAATGGCACGATTGCGACGCCGCAGCGGTCCACTACACCCCAACCTCAACCACCGCCCCCCACCTCTTTGTCACCACCACCTCCAGCACCCGCAGCGGCAGCAGCAGCATCAGCGGCAACCTCAGGGGTAGCGCCCGAAAAGAAGAAGGAGGAGAAGCGGACATTGCGATCACAGGATGATGGGCCCAGGTTGAAGAGCGAGCTGGCGACTTACTTTGCAAACTACGAGGACATCGTGTTTGACTTGCAACAGGAGGAGGATTTAGTGACGGTGGACACAGCGCTATATGTGACGGACGATGCGGCCAAACATCACCCGCGGTCACGGGGCTCCGCATCGCCGAGTCCGAGGGCAGCGAAGGCCAGCAATGGAGAGACTGAGGTAGAGACCAATAGTATACTCGCGACACCCGAATTCGGCGAGTTCAACGGCTGCCCAGTCATTGATCTGTCTGTGCTGACCAGCGACACGCTATCCCACCCCTCCGACCCCCTGGACGACGCCCACTTCCACAAATCCCACCGCCGCGCCGAACGCCGCGAGAAACAACTTCGCAACATCGAGAAGGAGCGCGCGATGCACGAGAAAGTACAGCTCGAGCGCCTGCTCGACGGCCTCCTGGGTCACGACTGGCTGAAAGTCCTCGGCGTCACAGGTATCACGGACGGCGAAGCGAAGAAGTACGAGCCGAAACGGGATTACTTCGTGGCGGAAGTGAGGATTCTGGTGGCTAAGTTCAAGCTCTGGAAAGAGCAGGAGAAGCGGCAGAGGTTGGAGAAGGAGGCTGCTTTCATTGCTGCGCGGGAGGCTGAGGGAAGCACAGCGGGAGAGACCGGGGAGGAAGAAGGGAGTGTGGAGCCGCCCAGCAGCGAGAAGAACGCCAGTGCAGCGAGGCAGCTACAGGAAGAGACGACCAATTCAGTACGCTCAGGCTTCAAGATCAAGCTTGGCAGACGCAGTCTCCATCCGGCCAGCAACGGCGCCACGCCCACTTCGGCTCCCCATCACAACCACAGCATGCCTCCACCACCACACACCGCTCCAAATCTCCTGCATCTGCCCACGCTCCCGCAACCCCACCAGCCCATCACCTCCTTTTACACCAAACGCCACCTCCGCGACGCCGCGCTGAGCAAAACACGGCACCCAGGCAGTCGCAACGCGACCGCCTTCGGACATCCGGTCCCGGAGATCGCGGAGAGAGAATTCGTGTTGCCCGGGGAGTATGTGACGGAGGAGGCGTTGAGGGCGAGTGCAAGGCAGAGGAGACGGAGGAAGAGGGCTAGTGTTGCGGATGCTGCGTCTGGGAGTTAAGCGGGTGGGTGGGATAGGATAGTGGAGTGGATGGGGATTGGGGGCGGGCGCTTTGTAAGAATCATTGAGCAGGAGGGCCTTGAGTCGTCGCTGGCGTGAGGAGATTGGGTGTATGATAAGGTACTTTACCTAGGCCTACCGCTCCATTCAGCTGAGTAGACTTTGTGTACCATCAGGACTAGCAAGCGGCGATTTAGCAAACGCAAGTCGAGAGTATGTATGTTCACTAATATTACTTCAGCCATCGTCCGTGTCAAGGCAAGCCAAGTCGAGGCTTGTGACGGAAGGAAGGCAAGTACAACGAATTGAGTGTCAAGCCGGCTATTATGCGGCTGTGGCCATTCGCCCGCTGAATGGAGATGATGAACCATGTCGTAGTGCGTGAACCGCGGCATCGTTCTGTACTGCTTTCCGACACTGGGGTGCAGTGCGGGTGTGGCGTCGTGATCGGGGTATCCTGGAGGGCGAGACCGTCGATCTTTATCATCAACATCCCTTGAATTGTACGCAGTCCGTTTCGCCAACAATAATATCGGCGTGCGTGTGCTAGACATTCCAATCGTTCCTTCGTTTCTGGGACATTCGAAAGTCTCTTGTTTCAAATTGCGTGAAGTTCCAGTCGTCGCATTCATGATGATGACACATGCATCGATCCCCGGACGAGTTCCCTGTTTCGGCCCGGCTAGCGACATGACATCCCGCGTTCACTCCCAAGAAAGCTAAAGCCGCGGAGAGAGACGATAGCCGCGCCTCTACGTCCTCGACCGACATCGACACGGTCATCACTCCGCCAGCACCACAATCGCTTCTCCCTCTTGGCCGCCGGCGACAGCGACGACGGCGACAACGACGGCGACAGAGACTTACAAGTCAGCCACCCGGCGGCTTCCGGTGGAGGATTGAACGAGCTGACACCCTTTCCGGCTTGCGCAGTCGCAGCAAAGGGCTCATAAACTCACACGGAGATATCACTTGGACTCCATTGCCGCCCCTTCCGGTCTCGCCACAATATTCACTATTACACCTCACTTGACGGCTTGCAGTCCGATGTCACCGGTCTGACCTCGACAACGCACACATATTCTCGATCTCTTGGATGAACGACAGCCGAGTCCTGCAAGGAACGAGGCATACCATTCGCGACAATGTCCACGACGAATAGCCCGGCGTTGCCGCCCCCGAGCGCAACAGCGACTCCGCAGCAACAATCTGGTGGTGGACCAACCAGTTCACCGCTGCTGTTTTTCGTAGCGCTTGGGTTTGGTGTGGTGTTCACCAACCTCTGGTACGCTCCGACTCACGGTCTTCCGACCATGCCCTGCTGACGATGTCATCATAGGATCATCGTAGGCGTGAAGTACTGCTTCAGGTATAACCAACGAAACCGACGAGCGCAAGCCTTCAACGAGAATGGCGACCCCATTGACATGGCCGCGCTCCCGCGACCGCACCGAAGACGACGGGAGAAGAAGCTCATGTCGATGGAAGAAGTCAATGAGAGGTTTCCGTTGATAAATTACAAGTCGTGGTGCGCATCGCGGCAAGCGAAGGGTCTACCGGCAGTAGGAGGGGTCACGGCGCCACCGAGCAGAGCCGGAAGCTTGAAAGATGTGGAAGGAACGATCGGGACGGAAAAGGTAAGGACATCTGTGGATAGCGCAAGGTTGGCAACGGCATTGAGCATTGCGCGACATGATCATGAGCATGCGACTTCTGCTGGGGCGGAACGATCGGCATCACCCGGGCCAGCTGAGCACACATCGACAATGAACGGCACGCCGGACATGCCAGCTCTCCCACAAATGGAGACTGCGCACGACACTTCAGAAATCAACCCACGCAGCGACTCGGCGGCCCCAGGCGAAGCAGAAGACGAACTTGACGAAGACGACCCAATCCGCACAGCAGCTGCCCCAGAAATGCTCGCCGCGCCCGGCGACGCCTGCGCCATCTGCCTCGACACCTTAGAAGACGACGACGACGTCCGCGGCCTCACCTGCGGCCACGCTTTCCACGCCGCCTGCGTCGACCCCTGGCTCACCAGCCGCCGCGCCTGCTGCCCGCTCTGCAAAGCCGACTACTACGTCCCGAAACCGCGCTCCGACGGCGGCGAAGGCTCTACGCCCCCGATGGGCCGGCGATCCCGTCTCACGCTGCCTACTAGTCCGCCCTCGGTCTGGATGGGTGGGCGCACTGGCGCGGCGTTCCGACCGAGCATCTTCCTTGCGGGGCCGAGATATTTCACCTCGGATGCTGAGAGAGGGTTTGCGGCGCCGCGTGGGAATCCGTTCTTGAGCGCACCGCGGGATGGGGCAGAGGCGCCGGCGAATACGAGTCGGTGGCGGATGCCGAATGTGCGCATGCCGAGGTTCGGGAGACGGGGCCAGCAGGCTGGTGCGGAGCAGCATGGGGCGGCGGACGAGACTGGTGTGATGACGCCGGGCGAGCTTGAAGCTGGCGCTGGGCATTCATGATTGTCTTTCTACGCTGTTCACGGTTCATGACTCTCTTTACGAAAATTACCACTTCCGTGATGGGCGGATCACGACTTCTTTGTGGAGCGTTCTAGCGCTTCGTCACTCCCTCGCTGTGGCTGGACGGTCGTGTTCGCCGTTAATGGCGAGAGTGGCGGATCGGCGCTGGTAGCTGGGTGTGCAAAGCGGTCTGATGAGTCCTGTTCCTGCGTACTGCGTATCGTTTGAGCTGGATAGCTGGCGCTGTGGCGGCGAGAATGTAAGGCATGTAGGCTGAAATACGCATGCTGATCTACTTTGCTTCCTCAGTCTGCCGCGTCCCTGTTTGTGTCAGGGTCGAGTGTAACAACGCATTGCAACAGGCTCTGAAGTGTCACATCCATTTGTAATAACCCCTGGCCTGCGTTTCTTGGTCATGCTGTCCACTTCTCACTCCTTCTTCATTTCAACAATGTATACTGTACCTCACTATGGAGCTTTGTCACATGCTCGTGGATCGAGCGGCTCTGCGGAATGTTCCGCCGTGCCTCAGCCGCGGTTGTCACTGCAAGGTTCGAACTTCATCAAGCTCCAACACCTGCCAATTTCGTAAGTGATGCGCCGGAACCTACACCTCACCAACCCACCATTTCTACGACCTTAAACATCGCCGGATGTGGCGCGAACTTCTCATCAACGCTCAGCAGCATCACCGCACGCGACACGCACCATACCGATCGTGTGACTGAACAGCGTCAGTGAACTAGATACGTGAGGGGAGAGAAGTGAGGGCGGTGATGAGGAGGTGGTGGTAGAGGGGAGAATCGAGGGCGGGCACGATGCCAGGCATCACGAGAGATGGGACGCTGGGTGATGCGTCAACGGGGATGGCGGCGGAGTACACCGTGCTGAAGCAGAGGGTGGATCTGGACATCGACTTCGCGCACCACTCGCTGAAGGGCAGCACCGAGATTACGCTGCAGCCACTCGTCAAGGACCTGAAGCAAATACAGCTGCAATGTCGCCAGTGTACGCCGACGTCGATCCAGGCTGGTGGTATTACCGCCAAGTATGAGTACGACGATCCGTACCGGCGACTGCGCATGCCGCGCGGTGCGACGGTGCATCAGCAGCATATGCTCAAGGAGAAGATCGAGCGCTCGTTGCAACCGTACCCGTCTCCGGAGCTAATCATTGCTCTGCCTTCAAAGCTGAAGATCCAGGAGCTGCACTTGGATCCCGTGACTGCGATGCCGCAGTATGACGCTACGCCGAGTCTGCAGAAGCAAGAGTCGGATGCCATGGCTCTGATGGCGGAAGTGCCTGCTGTTGCTGCTGCAGGACAATCGCAAGCTCCGCAGTTTGCGCCGATCAAGCTCTTGGTTGAGTTCGAGGTCAGCAGCTTCCGCGACGGTATACACTGGATCGGCTGCGGCGAGGGCGATAAGCGATATCCTTATATTTACACGAAGGCTCATCCGTTGCCGGGCAATACCAGCTGCATCTTCCCGTGTGTGGACGATGGTACGACGAGGTGCAGTTGGGAGCTGGCTATCAAGTGCCCTCGTACGCTTGGCGATGCTTTTAGGACGCCGAAGACTCCGTCTACACTGCCAACCCGGGCTGATGTCGATGGAGATGTAGCCATGGCCAACGGTACGGATGGTTCGTCGGCGGTTGCTCAAGACCCAGAGTTCATTATTGACCTCGGTGAGGAGGATGCGGCGCTTGATCTCACGATCGTCTCGGTTGGCGAGCAAGTCGATGATGTCGCCGACACGGAAGATGAGACTCGCCATACGGTTACTTTCAGTCTCAACGACCCGGTCACTGCTCGCCACGTTGGTTTTGCCATCGGTCCGTTCGAGCGCGTCGATCTTTCCAGCTCGCGCGATGCAGACGAGGAGGAAAAGCTCGGGAAAAGTGCGGTGAAGGTAGAGGGTTACTGCTTACCCGGCCGTGGCGAAGAACTGCGGAATACTTGCTTCCCAGTCACTGGTATCATCGACAACTTCGCCGTCAACTATGGCTCCTTCCCCTTCTCGGCGTACCAGATACTGTTCGTGGACGACTTGGTCCAAGATGCGGTGGCCGTTGCCGGTCTCTCTATCTGCAACTCGCACTTGCTCTTCCCGGAGGACATCATCGAGCCACTGGAGCGCAACACCCGCATCATCATACGTACCGTGGCTGATCAGTGGATGGGAGTGAGTGTGGTCGCGAAAGAGCCGACTGATGCGTGGGCTGTGGCTGGTATCGCCGGCTATATGGCCAATCTCTACGGCAAGAGTCTATTCGGTAACAACGCATATCGGTGGCAGCAAAAGCTCGCCGCCGAGAGAGTCTATGAACTTGACGCTGATCGACCGTCAATATACCAACACGGCCCTCTGCTCCATCTTGACCCTTCAATTGGCGATTTCTTGGATCTCAAAGCTGCCCTGGTGCTATTCATCCTTGACAGGCGGCTCGTGAAGGCCAGCGGCTCGACGGGTGTGCAGCGCATAGTGAACCGGATCTTTTTAAACGCCAAGACTGGCACGCTTGAGAATGGCGAGTTGTCTACGGCGGAATTCCAACGGCAGTGCGAACGCCTTAGTCACGCTCGCCTGGAACCGTTCTTCCAGCAGTGGATCTTTGGAGCGGGCTGCCCCATCTTCGAAGTGAGCCAGCGCTTCAACAAGAAGAAGCTCGTTGTGGAGATGACGATCGTGCAGAGGCAGATGGAGCGCAAGACCAAGCCACCGTTTGCGCCCAACAACTTCATGCGGGAGATCAAGGAGCATGTGGCTGATGTCTGGGCGCCGGAGCCGCAGCCAGTATTTACGGGTCCGATGACGATTCGCATCCACGAGGCTGATGGCACGCCATACGAGCACATTGTGGAGATCAAGGAGCAGATTACCAAGCTGGAGATCCCGTACAATACCAAGTACAAGCGCCTGAAGCGGTCGAGACGGCAAAAAGACAGGGCCGTGGCCGCTGATCTCAACGCGGGCGAGGGCGGAGAAGACTCGCTTCTATATTGCTTGGGCGACATCTTGGCTTCAAAAGAGGACATGGAGGAGTGGCAGCTCATGGACTGGACGACCGACGACGAGGAGCGCATGGGCCAAGAGAGCTACGAGTGGATCCGCATGGACGCCGATTTCGAGTGGATCGGCAAGATCCACCTCACCATGCCGCTCTACATGTACGTGTCGCAGCTGCAGCAGGATAGGGATCTGGTCGCACAGTACGAGTCCATGCGCTACCTCATCCTGGCCAACCCACATCACGTCTCACTAAGTATCCTGCTGCGCACACTTATGGACCGCCGCTACTTCCACGGGATCCGCGCCATGGCCGCCGATGGCCTCGCGATGCTGGCCGCGAACGCGAATGTGGCGCACGAAGGCGGCGAGAGGGTGAAGGCGCTTGGGCAGTATCACTTGAGCAAGGCTTTCGAGGAAATGTTCTGCTTTCCGGGTGAGACCATGCCGAAGCCGAACGACTGGTCGGATCGCACGAACTTTCTCTTGCAGTGTGCGATCCCTCGCGCGATGTTTCGGCTGCGCGACGGGGAGGGCAAGGTCCCGGTGCCTGTCCGGCAGTTCTTCTTGGAGAAGTTGCGATACAATGATAACTCCGACAACCCCTTCTCGGACTGCCATTATGTTGCCACGCTCATGGGATGCCTGGTGGATGCGCTTGTTGTCTCGCACCGGGAGCCGCAGCCGGTCTATACGTTCGCATTCGGCGAAGACGAGCCGATGGAGCCCGAAGATCCCGACGAGCCTTTTGAGAAGGACGGGATTCTTGCCATTGAGCGTTACAGGCGGATCGACGAGTGGGAGACTACGTACCACAACGTCTACTCGCTGACCGCTCTAGAGTGTCTGCAAAAGCTGACAAGGGCTGGTATGGTGAAGGAGAAGACCAAGGAGGTCCTACAGTACACTCGACCTAGCAACGCCGACCTAGTGCGCATTGCGGCGTTCAAATGTCTCACGGAAACCGGCATGACGCGCAAGCCGTCCATGATGCGATACTTGCTGCACTCCATAGCCGACGAGCTGTCGCCTTTCGTGCGCAGTCGTCTCCTGGCATGCTTCGGTGAAGCGCTAGGCCATCTCGCACTGAGTGACCCGGATTCCTCGAACAGTGCGAGACCTATACATGGTGGCGAGATGGATGGCCTTGTGCTGGAACAGGCCGCGAGCAACGAAGCTCGACAGCTCGAGGCGATGCGCAAAGCGACGCCCGAGGGCGCCATTGCCGCGCTCAAGGTCGTACTGGGCAACGACGAAACTTTCAAGGGAGCTCTGTGGTATGCCACCACCGCGCTTGATACCACGCTGGATGAGATCGCGGCGTTGTGCGACGTTGCGGCGCTGCTCTACCCGGCCATCGCGTCTTCGAAAGTCGTCCTGAGCTTGCCGTGGGCGTACAGCCGCTGCGAGCATCGCGGGAAGGGTAAAATGGTGTTCTTCCGGAAAGGCCCGGTCAGAACTACCCCGAGCAAGGTACTGGATCTGGAGGATCTGCAGATGATGCGGAGCCTGGGTCTGGCTTACACTGGACCTTTACCTGTGGAAGCTGTGAAGCGAAGGGAAAGCAGCGGAGACGAGCTCAGTCTGAAACAGATGAGTGCGCAGGCCAAGCAGCAGATCGTGATTCCTCCCAGGCAACAGACCATGGGTCCGCCTCCGCTGGCGAACCCGGCCACGCCGTCGGTGGAGAAGGCTTCCTTCAAGATCAAGATCCCCGCCGTGGGCGATAAACGGAAAGCGAGTGTGGAATTGTCGAGTCAGCGCGCTGGTAGTCCCAAAGCGGTGAAGTTGTCGAGTCACGCCGCGCCTAGCCCGCCACGCAGGAGCCCGAGTGTCGCGAGCCAGAGAAGGGGTAGTACCCCTGGCTCCAGCGCTCTGAGTCGGCCGCCGAAACCGAAGAAGGAGAAGGTGGTCAAGTTGAAGCTGAGCTCGGCGGGTAGTGCCCGAATGCGTGATATCACGTCGCAGGCTCCGCAGCACGCTGGCTCTGCGGCGAGGACTTTGCCGCCGACGTCGGGGTGGCAGCAGAACGACTCGGCGCGCTCGATCACGCCTACCACTACGATGACGCTTCCGCCCATCTCGCCGAGTCTCTTCGCGCCGTCGAGTCTGCTGCTGAGCCCGTCGGGCGGTCCGAGCTTCTTCGCGGCTTCGCCCAGCCCGGCAGTCCCGGCACTGAATATGGGCGGGTTTAGGAGCTATGGCCCAGTCCCAGATACTGCTGCTAGTGGCGTCCCGGCGAGTCCATCTGCCGACGTCAAGTTCGAGCCTGCAGCTCTAAGTCACATCGCACCACCCATCTCAACAGCTCCAGTAGCTCCGTCGTCAGCCCCGTCCGCAGACTCGGCGAGCCAGAGCATGCAGCCGCCTCCCCTGCCGGCAGCGAAGCCCAAGGTGAATATCAAGTTCGGGCCTCGGAGGCCGAGTGCAGAGGGTGCGGGGAGTGCTGGCTCGCCGCAGTAGAGTCGTGGTTGGAAGCCGAGGGGCACGGGTGGGAAGCATATCGATGATGTGCGGAGAGTCTTTGGGGGTGTGGGTTTGATTGTCTTGACTTAGCGTTGGCGTTTTGGGTTTTGGGGAAGGGGGTGGCTACGGTCGCTGTACTAGTATTGGGGGGTACGACCAATTATTGCCGTTGGATGAAATAGACTTGTATTGCTATTGGGTGTGCGTAGGACCTTCCTGTGTTACTGTGATAGTTGAGACCTTTGGCAATAAAGGTCTGCGCTGAACCCACTGCATATTTCACAAGGCGAAGAAGATACATATCAACATGATACGCAACCAAGCATTGAAGCCGTATCAAGAAATCCAGGTGGTACCATCGTAGCATGGACCACGTCCAAGCGTCCTCAATGTTGGTTTCAGCTATGTAGCTCATCATCCAATTCATGAGTCTCGAACAGAGCTCCGTGGCGACATCCGCGTGAGACCGCTCGCCGTTCTCGTTCGTCCACCGATGCAGCATCGACCCATCGCTATGCATACCAAGCCTTCCCTCCTGCCGGTGAACCCTCGAACCCTTCCTCACTCTGACCTGCTGTCTACGAGAAATGCGCAATATACTGAAAGTTGATCTGGAACGCCGGATCACTAATCGCCATCACCTCCCCATCCTCAAGCAAATCCGCCAATTTCCGCTTCAAATTAGGCCGCGTGCTTTCTTCCAGACTCGCAGGGGTGGAGTAATACAGCGATTTATCAGCAGTGCGCAGATTCGGCTTCTTGAGCTGGCTCTCCGGCCTCTCGGCTAGCGACTCTACAAACTCCCCTAGCGTACTGTCCGGGTCGAGCGTGATAGCTTTGGGTCGGTTGCCGCATACGGGGCAATCGGCTTTCTTCTGGTGCTCGAAGGTGTAGGTGTAGACGCCGCTGTCGCCCGTGTAGAGCATGTAGTTGTTCGTACCCGGGTACCCGAGGTATGGTGCGGATGAGGTGGCGATCTTGAACGCTTCGTTGCAGCAGGAGGCGGCGACGATGGCGTTCGTGCTGGCGATGGCCGGGATGATGTTCTTGACGACGCCTTGAGTGAGGCTGTATGTCACGCCGGGGATGTTGAACTCGCGGGCTCGGGAGAGGGCTTTTTGGTAGAGCCATGTGATGTGTTCGGGGTCGTCGGTGTCGAGGACGTCGTCTTTGCGCTCTTCTTCCCATTTCAGAATGTGCGCCCATTCGATACAGTGTTGGGGTTGCCGGGGAATGGTGGCGAGGGTGCAGAGGGGTACAGCGGCGCGCGGGGCGTGCATATCGAGCTGGCATTCGAGGCAGGAGGTCAAAGTGGGAAGCACGACGCGGGACTGGCCTTTGAAGCCTTCGGTGCCGCCGTCGATGAGAGGTTTGAGTGATTCTGGGTTCTCTTCGTCGACCATACCGACGAGGGTGGCATTGATCCAACGGCGAGCTTCGATGCTGTCAAGACCGCAAATGACGATGTTGAATTGCATGTAGTAGTCTTCATCCTTGTCTTGGATCTTGCCGACGTAGGGTGTGACTTTGCAGCCTGGGCACCGCTTCATCACGAAATCGGCTGCGACACTCGCTTTTGGCTGTCCGACATCCTTCTCCCGGAAGAGAAACTGCCGGTTCAAGTTGCTCACGTCGATGGTGTCCATGTCAATGACATCGAGATTGCGGAACCCTGACAATGCAAGATTCTTTAGGATTTCACATCCCAGGCCGCCGGCACCGATGACCAGAATGCGTGCGTTCTTGAGATTGATGATGGGGGCATCGCCGGGAATGAACTCCGAACTGTCGCTGTATGCCCCTTCTCTGGAGAGGAGGGTGCTCAAGTGCTTCCATTTGGCAGGCGACTCCCAATCATCACCACCGTTGGTTGTGCGTGACATGTCTTCCGGTTGCAATGTCGCCGCCATACCGGATAAAGTTCCCAAGTTGCGGAACTGACGATGGGACTGAGCCTTCCCCGTTGTCAAAGCTCTGGTCGTTTACTGCTCTCCGCCAGAGGGTTCCGTTGCTGTTTGTTTCAATGTTCCGTCGATTCGATGTGGAGTTATCCATTTAAGCTTAAGCTTCATCTACGGACCGAGCCGATGCACAGATGCCTGATTCGGCGACCTCGTGTCTGAAGATCGACAGCAAACGGAAGACAGGAGAGTAACGATGACTTCACGTCGAATATGGACGTCTTCGTCACAGCTGTAAAGACCGTTCGACAGACTTCCAGCATAGACGCCGAACCATCACTTTCGCTGATCCAAACCGTAAAGGCAAAGCCTGGCCGAGATGTCAAGGAGGGAAAGGCCACCGGGGCCCTTCCTGGTGGTGGCACTTTTTCGCCAACGGCTACAGTGAAAGATGCTGTGAACCCAGAAGATGCTGTTCGCATTCTCCGCTCGCAACCCGATACTGAGACCCTACTTGCCACTCTCCGCAAACTTACATCGCCGAACGCCTTCCCAACCTTCCATTTGGCCGCACCCGGGACCCTGCAAGCTCAGATCCTCAACTCGATCGTCAGCCACATCGTCCCAGCGTTTTGGCCCATTCTCGACGAGGATGAGAAGGTACTCGTAGTCCGCTGCATGCGCAACATCACCGGAATCAATGCTCTGCTAGCGAAGCTTCACACTGTCTCAGGACCCGCAATTGAGGGTAACCGAGCCGAATTCGCTGAGCAACGAGGTATCTTCATAACCGTGACGAACGAGGTCTTATCTGGTAACACGCTCCTCCTGGACCTGCTAGTGGAGTTGGACGGTGCTGTCAAGGACAAAACCCGACGCAATCTCGCGCAGAAAGAATTGATTAGTCTTTTGGGATCCGGAAAGGTGATCTCGAGTGTCGCGCAGGTCGAAGACTCTGCTCGAGACACCAATCAAGGTGGCACTCACTCAGCTTCGTGGCTTGCCGTTGGAAGTGAGTACAATCGATGGCTTGGTCGCAATATTGCCACCCTCTTTTGCTCGGGTCATGGTCTCTTGAACGAATTCCATGAAGAGAGTCGAGCAACTGGAGGACGAGTGCTCGTCAGGGCGCTTTCTTTGGGCTACCAGAGTAGCCTGATCAAAGGCTTGGTGTCTGAAATGGTGTCACTCAGAGGCGATGGTATTGAAGAGCTCATAGGACATATACCAAACTATGCCGCAAAGCAGTTCCTCGAACATTCACTACGATGGCTTTCGCAGTTGTCACCCTTCTCTGAGGCGGCTGAATACACAAAAGAGGTCGTCTCTTCCCTTGCTGCTCTCCTCAAAGCTCTTTTGAAACGCAACCCGGCTACCTGCGGCTCACATATCCGTGTCATTTGCGGCGATCCAGTCTTCATTGTGGCGCTATCATACTCCGTCCGCCGTGCTTGCATTGCTGTGCTCTCCGAAGTAGCTCCTGATGAGCTTCAAAGCCTATTCGAGACGACCATGACCACATTCAGCGACCGTCTCTTCATCGACCACTCGCCTGTCTTGCAGCAAGAAAGTATTGCGCAAATACTCCTGCTCACGGCCGGATATCTGCACCGAGCGAACCCTGTGGCTGTGCTCATGATCGCGCGATCTTCGGGCCACATGCAAGGCACGAGCAATAGACTGGACGCTTCCGGGCAGCAGGCGAGATGGTTGGGAATGATCGTCGCTACAGCGATATCGGGCTTGGTGGATAGGGAAGGCTTACGAATGAGTTTCGGGATCGACGAAGTGAAGACCGAGGAAGCTTCGTGGTACCTGCGCTTGGTCAAAGTCGAGGATAACATCGGTACGCTGTCCGGTTTGCAGGCCATGCTGGTCCGCCTGGAAAAAGATGTTGGCGTCCCGCGCAATCCTCTGCGTTCTACGGCGAAGTCTCCGCCTCAGCTCGCTGGCAAGCCAGTGTTTGGCCCACCACGACCACCAACCCCGGCTCAGACTGAGGTGATCGGCGAAAAAGTCGCAGAGGTACTCGACGACATCTCCGACGAGGAAGACGATGGCCTGAAGCCTTACGCTAAGCCCGACAGCGACCCAGAAGACAGTGACGAAGATGCAACGCTGGTCGATCGCAACAAGCCGCGGCCGCCGGTCTATGTGCGCGACCTGATGAGCATGCTCCGCGATGACAAAGCGCCGAATCGGTTCCAGCTGGGCATGAAGCATGCTGCCTCGCTGATCAGACGGAAGGCCAACTTTGGTAGGGAGGTGAAGGATCATGCGGAGGAGATGATGGGTCTGTTGTGTAACCTGCAGGATCCATTCGACACGGACGAGTTCGAGGAACTTAAATTGCAGGCTATGATCGCCATCCTGCTGAGCGACGTCGAGATTATGGGCCCTTGGTTAAGCAGGCATGCGTTCGTGGAGGGCTACTCAATAGCTCAACGTTGCATCATGCTGAGTGCGCTCGGTCTCGGTGGGCGAGAGCTGGCAGGCTTCAAGAACGAAGACGACTTGAACCCTGCGCTGCCGAACACAGGATTTCCAAGCAAGCGCCTACCAGCACGCCTTTATGCGACTTACTCAAACGCTGCTGCATCGTCGGTGAAGGCGCTCGATAGCGCCAGCAGGAAGATCGAGAACCAGCTCATGCAACCCCTCGCGCTCCAAGCAGCCGATCACTCCACGGCTCATCTCAACGCCGTGAAAGTTCGCACCTTCTCCTCACGCATGGCTGTCGAGCGCACGAAACGGAAGCCGGCTCCGAACCAGCTCGCCAAGACCTTCGGGCGGTCCTTCTTCTTCCCGCTCACCAATCGCTATCAGCAGGAGCTTGCAGCGTATGGCTCGCGCAGCGTTTTCGCTTCGGCACCCGTCGTGCTGGTGACCTTTCTAAAGACTCTAGCGCTGTTGTTCCATGCTAGTGGACCTGCTACACTGGGGCTGCCGGAACTTACGGCAGAGTTGTGGGATCTGCTGCTCTCGCTGCGCGTGCAAGCGGGCAGCAATGTTGCGATCTTGGAGGCTGTGCTGTTCGCGGCGTTGACGGTGTTGGATGTCAATACCGCTGATCAAAGGCAGTCGTTAGCGCAGGAGGAGGGTAAGCGGATGAATGAGATGCAGCAGTGGGTTCAGGTGGTTTTCGAGAGAGCGGGTGGGGGCGAGCTAGTCAGTGGTGGCAGTGAGGAAGAGACGAAGATCCGGACGCTGGCTGCGGGTGTGCTGGTTAAGATTGGTGAGATGGTCGAACAGTATCAGAAGGCGATGTTTGGGAGCGTGGGGAGGTGAAGTGCGGCTGCACGAGCGCATGGCGCGGGTCGTAACAGATGACGGCAGCCTGATTTTGCGGTTGGACACCAGCGGTATGGTCACGACGTAACGCTGTCACGTCCCTGTTTCCCCTCCCGATGCGGTGCACGATGCTGCAAGAACTTCTCTCTGCCGATACAACCGCCGTCGCACGCGCTTTTGGTAAACACCATGAGGCGTGCTGCAAGTTGTTGGACGCCGACTGCATGAAGACGCCGACGGCATGAAGACGCCGACGGCATGAAGACGCCGACGCACGCCTCTACGAGCCCCTGCAGGCCCCCCCCGCCGCAACGATGGGCAAGTGGCAGCCTGATGGACCGCCGGCCCGGAATTTCGCAAACTTGCGGCGGAAGAGGCTCGGGACCTTGCTTAGCCTTCTGATTGTCAGCCTGACCATAGGCCTACAAGTAGGACCACGGTATGAGGAATCGCCTGTTCATCCGTGGTTCCGCCAAGCAAAGAATTACCGATATCCTTCGTGTGCTGAAAGCACGGGACGATCGCACACTGTTTGTCATGCGGCCCGCCTGACGGCCAGAGTCAACATCTCGATATAGTTCCGACGGGCGGAAATGATGCAAAAGTAATAATGCCTCCCATCCCTCTCGCAGACTCATCTACCTTCTTCTACGGACGGAGACTGACTGCTCTCCTCAACAAGCGCCAGCACCCGTATTCTCTCAAAGACCAAAGCCGTCCCATCGAACGAAGCAATCTCTCTCAAGCCTTCGCAGAACCTAGTGACATCTACTCGGTCCGATGAGTACTGTGGGTCGTTCTGCAGTAATTGCCAAGCCGCATTGATGGTCAAGCTGTCGGGAACTCCACTCGTGGGTGCCGGTTGCCCCGTCGGCGCCTTCGGCATCAAGACTCTTTTCGGTTCTGCGGCCGGATCGCGCGATGGTAGCAGGCGCCCGATGGCTCGTGGTGAAGTACTCGCGGTGGGAGGTCGCAGGGTGTGTCCTCCCTCGTCAAAGTCGCATGTCCTCAAGTTCGTAAAGTGCCGTTCGCAGTTCAGACAGAGCGGTCGCCGTTCGTCACACTATTTACATGATCAACGCGGGATTGGACACCCTCATGTAGTAGACAGCATACTTTGACTTTGCGCTGCTTGCCTGCTTCGTCGTCAGTCAATCGCTCTCTACTTCACTTGAATGCCCGACTTACAAGTGCGACACACGGTCTTGCTCTTCTTGTGAGCTCTGCGTGGTATCGGAACATGTGCCTTTTGCGTTGAGGCGGTCGAGTCAGAGTCTGGCGAGGAGCAGCCGCTGCGTTCCTTCATCGTGGCGAAAGTTCCGTCGGGTACCATGCTTGACCCACCGAAATATGACCGACTGCTGCGGCTGAAGTCCACCGAGGTAGGAGCGTCCACCAACATGGGCGTCGGACGGATCGTAGCGTGAAGTACCTCGTTCTCAATCTTGAGATTGTCCAGCTGCAACTTTAGTAGCTCGTTACTCGTGTGCAGTAGGGACTGCTTTTCGTGAAGCAGGCCAATGCCATCTTCGAGGTCCTGTACATGCTGCAACTTCCGCTGGCGCAGGTCTCGCTGCCTTGATAAACGTCAACTTCAGCCCCACATGCTGGTTCCATTGCAATCTTACGCTGATCGATTCTGCGCTCGGCGTTTTGATGACAACACACCTGTGCGGGCTTCGCTGTCACGAGTGACGCTGGGCGATGATGTCGCGCTCTCGACCGCTTCCGGGCCCGCGATGCTTAGCTGAGGAGCTGCGTTCATGATCGATGATGTCGTGAAGTCGAGAGGAGAGAAATCGTTGGCATATGAAGTCCATAAGGGCAACATTGCAGCTTGCGACAATAGCGACGGATGTAGCTGTAGTTCGATATTGCTGAGAAAGTCAGATAGTCCCTACTTTAGCCGTCAGTCGCTGGGTAGCTTTGTGGTGGTGTAGCCGAACGGACCATGGCTGGTACGACGCAGGCATCCATAGAGTGCGAGCCACTCGTATACCTGTGATCTTCGTGGTACGTGCCGAAACAGTCTTCGTAAAGCACGGCGAGCTCACTCTCGGGTCTGGAATCGACGTCGAGCTCAAGGTGATTTTCGTGCATATTGCCGCCGCAAGCGACGCAAGTGATAAGGCTGGACCCAAGGGACCAAAAATGTGGAGGTCGATCCTTGCTCTGTTCAGGTGGTCGAGTTGGGTGAACCGCTCGGGTGAGCTGATATCAAAAGTCAGCTTGAATCTGGCCTTCCTTCTGACCGTCTTATTTATACGTTTTCGTACGCCCCCACAGCCATTGAGTCGTCCTCCGCAGACACCTAGCTACTGAAATTCGCAGCAGGGAGACCGGTGAAGGTTGGTCCTTGGTCAGGGCTGAGCTGCCAATTCGCATGACGCTTGACAGGGTGGTTGTCCAGGAACGCATAGCGCCGCATCTTCCGACCCGCATCTGCAGGCTGCACGCTCTGAGCGCGTGGGGAAGCTACTACATCCAGAAGGAACTTCGCCTTTCCCTGACAAAGCGGGATAGCTTCGCCCTTATCTCGTCAAGTACCCCTACGAGATCGAGAGTATGGTACACCAACCCAGTTTGATAACGGTGAAGGACGCAGCGCATTTGTGATCAATTGCGTCCATACAGAAACGGCCAGTCGAGTAGCCGTTGTGGTTATCATGTAGCCCTATGTGGCGAAAGCGTCAAAAGTCTTCAACGCTGCCTATCCGTCCGTGACTGGGAACGAGACCCAGCCAAGTTCTGTAATGCAGCATGCTCGATAGTCTCTGCCATTCAGGGGCTGCCAGGCCAGAAGTTGGATCCAAATAAAGACCACGCCTCGAGGCGCCCAGGGCGATTCACGACACTGCCCACAATTATCCGGTATCCAGCGAGCCTCTGTGAGCTCTTAGCTGTCGCCCTCAGCTGAACTTCCGGCATACCATCCAGGCGCCACGGCGCCTCATAGGGCACTTGTGACGCATACATGATCGGCGGACATTGGCCTGGGATTCCACCAACACGCGGCACGATGTTGTGGGGCGGGCACCCATGCGATCGCTACGCTGTCATGTGATGCCTGTGAAGCGTCTGCGGGAGGTCCTCGAGTTCAGTAAGACGCCTCGCCTGCTCCGCGTACGTGCAGATGCCATCGTGTCTTGCTGCTCTCAATAACCGACGCGACGGCGAATGGCTATGAGCGTCATGAGTATCTGTGAGGCGGACAACTAGTGACACCTTGGAGCGAGGGGCCAAGCGAGAATACCATGGACCTCAATATGCTCGTCCAGTCCCGTTCGTTCTAGAGTATACCTATTCATGCGTACGAGGTGAAGTTTGGCGCACCCTGGAGCGGGTGGTGCCGCTGGTGCAGTAGCTTGCAGCAGGAGATGGATCTCGGGTTCGTGTCGAAGACACTTTCCCCGGCAGAGAAGGGCCAAATCTGCGAATCTGCAACGCTGGAAGTCGTCCACGGGTGACCTGCGAATGGTGAGATAGATTTCCTTACCGGTCCCTTCGTACGAGATGCGCCCATATGGAACGGAGCAATGGGCGCGGACGAGAGGGCCTAAGTTCCGTGCAAGGGAAGCACTGCAAGTGGCACTCTGGGCGTCTCCTAAAGCTCCCGGCACTTGGCACTTAGCGGAGCAGAAAGCTCCAGCAGGATATGCTTCGCGAGTCTCCGCGAATGAATTGGGGGCTCGACCGATGCTTCAGAAAGAAGAGATGTAAAAATGCTTGGTGGTGGCTCCGTAGGGTGGAGTGGCAGAGACCCCGACGGAATGACTTCCGCTCATACAGTAACCGACTTCAGACCTCGGCCCGCGTGTGCTGCAACAGAGACAACGATTAGGTCTGCTCGTTGGAAAGACACGCTATGGCGCGAACAGAGACGCAGAGAGCGATAGCCAACCTCCGCGCCTTCACGTCACCCCCGACCAATTACTATAAATGCCCTCTGACACGACGGGCTGCGGTCTTGATCCTCTTGTTCGCGGACAAGAAAGGTGATCTTCGAGTTGTGCTCACCATCCGCTCGGCGGGCCTCAAGAACTATGCCGGGCAGGCGGCCTTGCCGGGTGGGAAGGCGGATACACTGGAAGAGACACCGTTCATGACCGCTAGAAGGGAGGCGTTCGAAGAGATTGGGTTGGCAATGGACGACCGCCAGCTTCCCGCCGGCTATGAAGTAGAGCATCTCACCGAACTGCCATCGAATCTGGCGATGACGGAGTTAGGCGTGAGACCTTGCATCGCCTATCTCAAGACTCCGCCTCCCTCTCCTCGGAATCGTGATCCAGACGCTGCCCGAGACTTACTTCCGAAGCTTGATCCCAAAGAAGTCGCCGCCGTCTTCACTGCGCCGTTCTACAATTTCCTGCGGGACAAAGATCTTGATTCGCAGACGCGGAAAACCGTACCTGGGGAATGGTATAAAGGCTCATGGCACAGCTGGCACGAGACGGCTTGGCGTATGCACCAATTCTTTGTGCCCGTAAGCCCTGCCACGGTCTTCCATGCAGACAGCAAGCCGCGTCCGGCCCGGAGAGCGGACGAACGGCCACCTGGGACCTCAGGTGCGAACACACCAGCCGAGAGCGGCAAAGAGAAGGATTCACCGGGCAAATCCTCTCAGTCTACCCTGCAGCCATCGTTGCCGAGATCATTCTACTCTATAGCAGGCGATGCGTTGCATCAGCCTCGGTATCGCGTTTTCGGGATGACGGCTCGTATCTTAGTCGATGCTGCTCGTGTGGCGTACGGCGAGGAGCCGGAGTACGAGCACAACAGCCACTTCGGTGACGAAGAGATGATGGATCGTCTGCTAAAGATTGGCCGTCTTGGTCCAAAACGCAAGGATGGCGAGATCTTGACGCGCGATGTTATGATGGAAGCTGCGAAAGCAAAGATGTAACAAGTCGGGAACGACACCATTTGCGACACTCCGTTCACGTTTCTTGATTATGAGGTATCTAATACCTCGAAAACATGCAGTGCTCTCGAGCTGGATGGCTGAAGTACGGACGCGGGCCCTTACCGCTAGCCGACTAGTATTAACTCCTACTTGCTACGACTTGATGCCGAGTCACGAAACGATTGCATAGCATCCTCTGGACCACATGAAGTCCGTCTCGGTCTGAATACTGACAGCGGGATATGGCAGAGTGCCACCTGCCGTAACTAAACCAATCAGTCTCCACATTATACCCCGACAACGAAAAGACGATCGACTGCTGCCGTTCAAAGACCGTACACTTCTCAATACGATTGCGCTCGTCGGCTTGCGCGACTATGCTGGTTAGTTGCTATGAACCCGCACGTCGCATTGCTACGAGTCCGAGACAATGTACAGCTTGCACGATTCCGCCTCCTATTCTTCCAGCACCAGGTAGTGAAGGGCAAGTATATTTCTGCTTTCTTTGTCATGGTTAAAGAGGGCATAAGCATGCCACGCCAAATCCCTCCATCTACACCCCCCTCTGACATGCGCAGGATCCTGCTGACCCAATCCCTGCGCCGGTTTTCATCCTTCAACGGACCCAGGTGCTCGTCGCCAATCTTGACTAGGGATGGTCCAGATTGCAAGAACAAGAAAGACCCGGAATGGTCGACTCTTCAGCAGTCGTGTACTGTATTACGACCGCCACGTGACTTAGTTTGAGTTTGGGCTGGCCGAGGAGCACAGACCATCGCGGCGCAGCTGTGAAGCTATAGACGCCTCTTTGCCTTGCAGATTGCGGGGCACCGGTGAAGGCTGGCTGTCACGGCGAATGTAGAAGTACCCGCCTTATCTCTTGTCTAGCCTCGAGGGCTTCCGCTCTCCATCTCTGTTGATCACACAACCAGGGCACATACTGATCACCGCTGCTTACTCGCTCAGCCAACCCGCCAAGCCTAGCCAGACGACCGCCGCACGGCAGCACGCGCAACAATGCATAGCCACCAACAGCTCGCGGCTCATATCGACAAACTCAACCGTGACATCGCACACAAGACGCATGCCCGCAACGAGTGGATGGCGAGACGACAGACAGCACTCGGCCACCTTCAGCACTGCTCGAACGTGAGAGTTGCACATAACGATCTTCGCGGTACTACCTTATCCCCTCCCTCCCTCTTCACCACGTGCACTGTGCATATGCTGTTCCAGGCTGATAGTATGAATCTCGAAGGTACTCAACGACTCAGGGACGATAAAACGATGTGGCAAAATAAGCTCAACATTGCCAACAACCACCTGCAGGATTACGACGAGTTCATCCGCAGAGACCGTAACAGTCTCAACGATGCTCAACGGCAGCTGAACAGTCTTGGGCGTCCGCATCAGCGGCATTGATGGACGTCATACGGGTACTATACGAACAGACTCGCTCCGGTTGCATTGGTCAGTGTTGGATGCTCGACTTCTCCGAATTACTGTTACGGCAATCTAATCGAAGTGGTGGGGAGTTACTACTCTTGTACGTCTGGTCAACGTTGGCAGCTTGTCACATCGCTGAGTAAGTAGTAAATATCATTTTCGAATCAGCTATCTGAACGGACCGTTGAACAAGTCGGACTTTCGGACGTTGCTACTGCGCCCAGCCATTGACTAATTCTGAGTGGAGACGAACGAGCACCGGCGCAGGATTTTCCCACGAGGTCAAATCTCCCAAAGTCAACCTGCCCATGAACGACCCTCGCTTGTTAGAGTACTCCCTTTCGTAAGGCTTCGTCAGATACAGACCCAATGCGTCAGATGCCAGATGGCCCAAGATCTGCGAGACCTGCAGGACTTCACACTCCAACGCAACTCTGCAACGACCTCATCAGGAACGGGTCGCGCATGGCTGAATCTTGTGCAAATCAACCGAGACATGCATTGGTAAGGTGGGCGCCAAGCACTCACTCACGCTTCGCATGTTCACCCATATCGTCCACACATGAACAGGACGCCGCTGTGCTTAGTAGCGAGCCTTCCGCAAACGGCCCTCTTGCTCCGACCTCCATCCGTGAGATCTCAAAGTCCTAGCATTGCGCTCTTCTTGGCACGAGACCGATCGCCTCCGCTTTGGTTACGCGGGCATAGGGCGCCTGGCCATTCGTACGCTTTCGCAATGTATGCACCTAATAGTGCATCGAGATGTGAGACGGTGGAGATTATGGTGTTGCATGGAGGCTGATGGCTTTATTGTCTTGTGTCGCTACGAGGCGTTCTTCTCTAGACAGTCACGCATCGAGAGCCTCTCGCAGGAAGGTGGATTACAGCCTTGAGGCGGTGCCGACAGCTGCTTGCTATATGAGTCCTTTCATCGCCTAGGGACCTCGAAGTACTCATCGTTCCGTCGGCAACCAGAAGATCTTCCGACACCGTCCACTTCTCAAATCAGCAGTACGTTCCGAACCCCGTTCAACTAGTAAACCATCCCGGACTGACAGAGCCCTTCAGATGGCCCCCATGACCGCCACCGTCCTCGCCACACTGGCCCTCCTCTCCAGCACCACTGCTCATCCCGGCGGTGCCTACAAGGCGCCGAAGTTCCCCAGTGCCTCCATCAGCCTCTACGACCAGCTGTTCTGCGCTGGGAGCTCCCTCATCGTTGGTACGCCTTTCAACCTCAAGGCCGGCACCTGCCAGAACAGTCCTTCCAATACGACCTACATCTCGGCGAACATCTGCCTCAGCGATGCCGTGCCGTGGGGTTACGAGTGCAAGGTCATTCTGTGAGTCGAGTCCGCTCCCTCTCCGGGCGAGTGAGGGGAGCATCTGACGTTTGTGCTGCAGGTACTCCGATACCGATTGCGCGGGTGCTGGGACCGCGACCGCACCGTTGGTCCAGGGCCAGGAGGCGTGCTATCTGAAGTTAACGGCTAGCGCGTTGAACCAGGGGACCGTTGGTGGGCAGAGCGTCGGACTGGTGTGCCCCCAATTGGCGGATGGGTCCACGGTGGCTTGAGACGGTATTCGTTCTGTGGGACGAGGCGAGAAGAGCTTGAATCGTGTGCGTGACTAGGGACGCTAGGTGAATTAGAAATGTGCTCCGAGCACTAGTGATATTTGTGTCTTGGTGTCTCTCGTTGCTGTTCTGGCCGTGGTTACTCCCTCCTTCAGTCTATGCACCGTCTGTGGTGTAAGAGGCAGCTTGGCGATGACATATTAAGTTCCAACCGAGAAATTCACGCCTTACTTATCGTGTGTCGAACGATATGACCATTGAAGGGCTCGCGATGGTCCTTCAGTATTGCGCGCACCCGTTTCAGAACGACCCGGTACCGAGCGGCCGAAACGGGCTCAGTCGTCAAACCAGACAATCCGTCTCCTTGTCCGGCCCCAAGGTCAGCGTTACATAGTATGCTCCATGTCATGTTGGCGCGACGATACGAGCCGAGTTGTAAGCTACCATCTCCGGAACTTGCTCCGCTACCAGTCGGAAGCCTTTCGGCCTCCTCGATCCCGACCATGGCTGGCTTCACAGCATGCCTTTCCCGTCCGGTCGCCACGTCTGTGCCTAAGTCTCTGCCATTGAGATACCAAAGCAGAGCGGTCCCGACGATGTTGCTAAGAGTGACCGGTATGACACTTTGATATATACATGTAGGTATACTTTCCAACGCCAAGGTTCGTTCCATAGAACATCCCAATCGGAACCTGGAAGAAATTCGCGATGAAATGCTGGTAGCCAAGAATCGCAAACACCCAGATCGGAATACAGATGCTGCAGGTTTTACTGACGTTGTCGTTGCTGCCCAGTGCGAGAACAATGGCCAAAGAAACGAATAGATTGCGACCGATGCCTCGCAGGGGTCGACGCTCCATGGAACGTTGGTCAGAGAGGGTCCGGACTGTTGTAACTTGGCGATGCGCACGCCACGAGATGTCGCAGCTCCGTGATCATGTCCAGAGCGGAGACGTGAGCGCGGTTCGGCAAACACTATACCCGTCAGGACGGACGGGGTATTCGCAAGATAGCGAGTCCGTCCAAATCGGTATCGACGACTGACCTCCACCACACGCTCTGCAGCCGAGCCTGCATGGCACAAGTCTGCAATTTGACCGTCCCACGCAACCCTTTTTGGCTGGATGTTGGAGCACGTACATGTACATGTACACACATGTATGCTTCTGATCACTGCTCACGTCGCTTCAGCGTTCGAGTGCGGCAATCGAGAAGAGTTGGTGCTAGCCGGATGGGGAAGCTAACCCGCACCCAAGGACCAGCAGGATAGGAGATCTTCACCATCTTCGACAAGCTGCGCACGGCATTATACTATTCATCAGGCAGGGAGACAGCCAGGACGTGTCGGATCCGCTTCTCAATTTCGCTTGAAAACACGAGGCGCTCCCAGGATCGGTTCTACCGAACGATCGACGATACGTAAGACCTCCGATCAGGGACTCTGGGCTGACATTGCGCACGCCATGTCCAAGATGGCGCCTGCGTGGCTCACGTACTCACCTACAGCCTTGCCATTTGGGCCAGTCATATGCTCCGTCTGGTTTCGACATGCTGAGTGGTCTCAGCTGGCTGACGTGAGCCTTCTGGCTCCGTCCTCTCCTTCGCTCATATGTAAATGGGCTCGACACGAGAAGATCAGCTGAGGCTTGCTCAAACCCTCTCCGGTGAGAGCTGAACTTGCTGCCGTGTAACAGAGGCAAACCTACAAAAGCGTACAATATCTTCCCCTTCATCTTTCGATTCACAGGACCGTACCTCTTTTTCACACCAAGCAATTATCTATCGCAGATCTGTCGCTCAACCCCGAGCGCGTTTCCCGAGAATGGCATCTCAAGTTGTGATGGCCCCTTCGGCCCAACCCTCGCTTGATCCCTCAGCATCGATTCACATCTCCAGCTTCAGCTTTTCGGCGGCCGATCACAAATTGCAGAACGAAGCAAAGACAGCGCCCACTCCTACTCCCACTCCCAGCCCTCCGCCGCCCTTAGGTGTGCTGTCCGCTTTCGTAAGGCTGATGAATACACACCAGAATTGCACCTATAGAAGGCTGACACTCCTCGCGCTGACAGAGCGGCAACTTCAGCGGCACCGGCTTCAACACCATCTTTAGGCCAAACAGCGGACCGCCCGGCGGAACGACCTTCAAAAATGCATTCACCCCAGCACCTCCAACGGCGCCAAGCGAGAATGTCCTCGAGCTGAACCTCACGACCGAGACGCTGAATTTCGGCTGGCCCCTCGGTACCGTGCCCAATCGCGGCCTAGGCAGTCAGGCCCCGGTCTTCTTGAATGGAGTCCCGTACGTTCAGAGCGTAAACGACGTCTCGAATTTAGCCACTGGCGGGCGAAACGGTGCGCCGCTCGGAATCCACTTCGAGACTGGGCTCTGGATGCATTTGCCGGCCTCAACAGTAGACCCACCGCTTGCGGCATCAGTCGTCCGCATGGGATCGATCCCACACGGCACCACAATCAACGCGCAAGCTCTGGAACCAACCCAGACTTTTAAAGGCCCGCCGCAGATTCCTGCAGTGGATATCACCCCCTTTGTGGTCGGCAGCAATCCTCCCATCAAAATCAAATTCGCCAGCCAAACAGCCAGTAACGTCGCGACGCCCAGGCTACCGCAAGACCTCTCTAAATTCATCGCCGCCGGCACCATCACTCAAGAGATCTTACAGGACCCCAACGTTGTACTTCGTACCGCTAACAAAGGCAAAAACATCATCCAAACCCAGGTCTTCACCGTCTCCACCGCGGCCACCAGCCCCGAACTAGGCGGCGGCACAGCCAACATCGCCTTCCTCCTCGGCACCGGCTCGCAGGGCCCCAACGCCAACGCCGCGACAATGACCGCCACCTTTTGGATCAACACCGTGCAATCCACCCTCACGGTCCCCGGCACCCCCACAGGCAGCACAGGCAGCGCACCCCTCCGCGTGGTCCAGTCTCCTGAGCCCCCGCACCCGGGAGCGCGCGTCCCGTCGTTCGTGCTCCCGCCGAGTACCGTCGTCGGAGAGCACACGATTACGGTCACGCATACGGAGATCCAGTACTCGCAGACGGTCAACCTGAACTTCGCTGGGCTCACGTGGCCGCACGTTTCGGTGGCGACACTAGTGCCGACTGAGGAGCTGCCTGTGCATGGGCATGAGGACGATGATTTGGGGCCGAGAATTGTGGGACAGAATGGGCACTAAGTTTCTCGAGAAGATATTTGATGATGACGGCCTTGTGTAGGATTTGTCAATGAAATTGTATTGTCGCCTTGGCTCGAGACGCTGGGATGAGATACACATGCTTTCGTGCGATCCCCGTGAAGTTGCGATGTGGTCGTGCTGCGACAAGAGCCTGCTTGGGCACTCGGTAAGTCGTATCGCTACGGAGATACTGGTCGAGGCACACAAAGTGCGCTTCTATCTCGGCGATGTGGAACTTCCTGGTGCAGCGGTAGGGCAGTATCTACGCGTAGTACAGTGGTGCTCGTTAAAATGGACCCCCCCGGCTGCTTAGCGCAGTTTGATTGGGTGTATCCACGGCTATAGCCGGGCAGGCCGAGACCAATACAGAAGTAAGATTGGTCGAGTGGGACCTAGCGCCGGGAAGGGGGGTCTTTTTCGACGAGCACCACTGGAGTCACGGTCAATCTCATAGGCAAGGGGGGTGGGATCCGTCTTACGCACAGTAGTCAGGGTCTCTTCGTCTGAATATTCGGTTGGTGCTGTGGTAGTTGTTTTCTGTGTCTGCTAAGGAGACATATACCAGCGCTGTTGCTTACGTATGAGCCTACACTGTCGCTGAGCAGCGAGTCTTCTTCCTCTCCAAACTCCAATCCGCCCGTGGAACGGCAGCATGCTTGCGCCCACTGAGTACCAACCCGATCTATCATCTATACCATACGGCGAACCATTACACGCCGGGCTGCACGCCGGACAGCCAACCCCATCAAGCCTTCCGGTCACCCGAACTCCTCACTTCCTCCCCGTCCCTACCATCCACCTCCTCCATCCGCATCTTAGCGTCCTCGTCCTCGCCCGTAGCAGCCGTCTTCTCGGACCTCACCGCCTCCCCATTCTCCCCACCATCCTTGGCCATAGCTGCAGTCTGCTCGTCCACCACCTCCTCCTTCTCGTCAATATCCTCCCGATCACTAACGCTCGCCGAATTCTTCCCTCCCAGCCTCTGCTCCTCGGCCTGCTCATTCTCCTCCTGAATCAGCTCCTGCTGCTCCTTCAGCACCTCCAGCCGCTGCTTGTTCGTCGCCGCGCCCTCGGCAGTATGCACTTCCAATTCAATCTCATGGAACAACTCCTCGGGGATAGAGGAGAGCACAGCCTGGAGAGCGTCGAGCAGGGAGTCGAACTCCGTCTCCTTGCCTTGGGCGTACATGAAAGCGTTGGACAGTACGAGGAGAGTGCTGGGTACACCGTACTTCAGTCTCAGGTCGAGCCAGAGGTGCAGGTCGTCACGGAGCCGGCCGGGAGACATGCCGTGGGTGCGTAGGCCTCGCGCGGCGCATGCGGTTTGCAGTTCGGGGACAGAAAGTGATTCTACACCCTCGAAAGCGATGGCTTTGTCGTCGCTCTTGATCTGCCGCATCCGGTGCCGGACTTGGTAGCGGAGCATGGCGTCTGTGCCGAAGGTATTGAGGTTCATGTACCGGCAGATACCGACGAGTTGCGGCCGGGAGAGATTGTCGAGTGTGAGATCATCTTTGAACAACTTGCAGACTTTGATGATGTCGTGCTTGCCAGGCGACTCACCCGTCGCGCGCAGTTTGCGGAAAAACTCGGTAAACTCTTCTTGCTGCAGATTGGCGGCCGACACCGGCAAACCGGACTCGCGCATCGTCTGGCGAAGAAAGTTGGAGACTTCTTTCCGGCTGGCACGGAGGGAAAGAGCTTTCTTTTCCTTACTCCGCGCATCCTCGTAGGTCGATGGCAGCATATTCGGGAAGAGCTTCAATGCCACGGGAAGCAGCAGTTCGGCGAATGGGACGATGACGAAGACACTGAAGGGCACCAGACGGCCGAGATCCTGCACGGTTCGTTGGAGTTGGCGGTGCTCGCGGCGAGTAAGCTCGTAGCCGGCAGCCATCTTCAGCGCGAGTTTGCTGGATATGCGGACTTCGGTTGACAGCAGCTTTGTACCATCCCAGTAGTGTTGGACTTCATGCTTGACTCTGCCCCATAGCGATAGTTTCTTCTTTTCTTCCTTCTTCACCAAATGCTTCTTCTCCTCCTCTTTGTCCGCCGTCGTCTTCTGACTCGCAAGTTCGCTCAAGCTGCGTGATTCCGCTGCTTTGGTAGGCGCATGAGTCGAGGGTTTGTTGATAGGTATGTCCGCTGAAACCTGCTTGTCGCCTTTGGAAGCCGCCTTCTTGTCTGCAGGCAAGGGCTTGCGTGCCAAGTCGAGATTGAAGCCTGGTGGCGGTTGAGCACTATCCCGGCCATGGCCTGTGGACGAGTCGGTCTGGAGTGCTCTTCGTGGGACAAGTATGGCAATGGCGGGAACGTAGCGTTCTGAGCGCTGGAAGGCGACGCGGTGTCGCAGGAGGGGGGCGAGATGTGCGGAGACGCGGCTGGAGCGCATACTGGGCGGAGAGCGCAATAGGCGCTCGCGAGTCGTACTGTTGGCTCGGAAGGGTGATGATGGTGATGGTGGTGTGGCAGAGGTGAAGAATACGAGTAAACGATGTCGAACGTATGTTGTTTCATTATTGATCGTCAGGGCGCGGCGTAATATTAGTCGGGATTTTCCGAAACCCGTCGCCGAGCGGACCGGGCGCGGAAGCTTACGTAAGATCCGTTCGGACGTGCGGGGCGGAGATGGAGCCGGAACCTCTACAACTTTCGTGAGCTTCACTTGGCTCGTCCTCATCCACAACCTTTCTCTCGATCCTCTTCCCTCTTCCCACCCGCGACCAACCTCACCTACATCGCTCTAGGATCTCCTTGCAGTCCACAGTCACGATGATGTACGATACGAGCTAGCCTTGACCACCGCCGCTCCGGCGGCGACAGTATTTTCTTATCACACACGACCACCCACGACCGAATCCCTCTCCACCTAAACTCTGTCTGCCCGTTGAACCAACCCGGGCCACACGCTTGGCTTCTTCAGCTTCAGTGCTGTACCAGCACCGGCATCATGCAACTACGACGGGCGGCGAGAATGATACTCGTCGGAGCGCCTGGTGCGATAGCTCCTGTGTATGAGCTTTGGGAACGCAAGACGCATGCTAATGTGCGAAGGTGTCGGCAAGGGAACCCAATCGGACCGGCTATTGAAGCGATATCCTCAACTATCGTCAATCTCCTCTGGCGATCTGCTGCGTGACAACGTGCGGCAAAAGACTCCACTAGGTATGGCGTCATGCATAAAAAAGGCCTCGCGCAGCAACTCACGGCACACATTAGGCATCCAAGCAGACTCGATCATGCGCACCGGCGGCCTCGTTCCGGACACCATGATCCTGCGCCTCATCCATAACGCCCTCACCACGCGCGGCTGGCTAGTACCAGTCTCCGGCGCCGAAACCCTCACCCTCAGTTCAACCTCCACAACCGGCCTAGACCCTTCCCAATCCCTCTCACATTCATCGAACCCCTCCAGCCTCCCACCCTTACATACACGCCACGACTACAATTACTCCGACTCCCCCTCTGCCTCCTTCATCCTGGACGGCTTCCCCCGCACCTCCGACCAAGCCGCCCAGCTCGCGCAGCTCCTACCCATCAACATGGTAATCCACATCCACACCCCGACACCCATAGTGCTCGACCGGATTTGTAACCGCTGGATCCATCCCGCCTCCGGCCGCATCTACAACACTACTTTCAATGCCCCCAAAGTCGATCGGAAGGATGATTTGACGGGCGAGGCGTTGATCCAGCGCGATGACGATAAGCCTGAGGTGTGGAAAGAGCGGCTGAGGGGCTTCGAGGAGAAGAGCCAGCCGTTGTTGGCGCATTACGAGAAGGAGGGTGTTTTGTGGAAGGTCGAGGGGGACAGTAGTGACGAGATTACGCCGAAGATCTTTGAGGAGTTCCAGCGCAGGTTTGGCGCGTAGCAGGAAGGGCTTCAGGCAGGGTCTTATTCGAGCGAAGGCGTCTGGGGAGTAATGGCGGTGATTTCTAGCGGGACGCAATTGGATACCTTACAGGACGCATGTACACTGTGTACACTGTGGCGATGAGTCGCAAAGGAAGAGATGACGGCGTCTGTGGGCAATAGCAATTTTGCGTGCAAGAACCTGTGTGAGTGCAGATGACGATCGGCGCATCGTCAGATACGACTGCGGTGCTATACCGCTTGTTCATGCAGCACGTACCTAGGTATCCACCCTTATGTACTTAACTGAACTCAGCATTCTCAGCATGTTCAAAAGCTCCAACCGCTTCGAACCGGTCACCATCGGTCTGATCTGTATCGTCGCACATGCCCTAACAAGAGACCTCTCTCGGCTCCAAGTAAGAGGGTACAGCAGATGTGGCTACCCAGTGCTGCAGAGCAATCGAACAGTCATGCCCTGCTAATTGGGAAGCGCCACGGCCAGCTGCACGAGTTCATCCGCGACGCCGACTTGTGGCGATGTTCACATGGCTACCTAGCTTGATCGGTGAAGTCGCATCAGATCTGCTGTGCATCCATATATTCACAACCCGGGGGGCCAGATACGAGGCGGGGGATGAGAAGGATGAGTGGCGCTCGCAACCGGACCGGTGCCTCAACAACCAGATCTGGTCGACTCTTTTAGATATTTCGCCCTGTATCGCACTACCTGATGTCGCGAGCAATATGTCATTTATGACCCGGCGGTGTTGGACTGGGTGCTCGATGAACTGGGAAGCATGAGGCTGATTTTGGGCAACGACACGAAAGGGGAGAATATAAGGTTTGCGGACCGCTCCGAGATCTGCCGTGAATAGCGACTTCGCTGCATGTGATCGAGATGTAGCTAACTCTAAAGACATACATGGACCTGTACATTGAAGAAGTATAGTCTACCGTCATTATTGCTATTCGATATGGATCTGTACAGCTACTCCCCTGCGTATAGCGTATCGTAGCGATGGACAACGACATGGACGAACCTACGACAACTCCGCCCGGCATTGCGACCAAGAGGAAGAGCGCGGTGCAGGCCATCGAGGTGCAAGCTATCCTAAATGGCTCCGGGGTGACACCAGCCAAGTCAAGTCCGGTCGAGCATCCTACGAGTCCACGTTGTTCAGATCACTCGTCACCCCGGAGTCATGGCAGAGCTTCGTCGATCGCCGAGTCCACGTCCTCGAGCGCGACAGTGCGGACCAACCGCTTCTCCATCTCCTTTCCCGTGCAACGAACGGGCACAGGCGCAAGCAGTCCCACGCGCATACTCGCGCAGAGTCCCACGCGCGATGGCCCGCCTGTGGTCGCGGAGTCCCTCGCGTCGCCAACGGGACCCACGGATACGAACTTCCTGACCGCCATCGCCGCCTCAGAACGCAAAGTCCTTGAGCTGAGGGAGGAGTTGCAGCGGGCAGAAGCGGACCTCAACAAGCTGAAGAAGCATTGGATTCAACACGAGGCGAGTAAGAAGCGGAACGACGCGCGCCGGGTCACTAAGCTGCAGTCGTTGCAGACGAGCGTGTCAGCGAGCGCGGAACACGAAGAAGACGCGCATGCGTCGAGCGCGAGGATGCAGCTGGACATGGAGCGGAGGAAGGCTTTGTTTGGCGCGGAAAGGAGTAGTACTCGGACCGTATTCGCAGGGTCACGGCATACTAGGACGCTATCTTTGCTTCCGCCGGCTACAGAACCACGGCCACCACCTGTCAAAGAAGCGTTCCCGCCACCAATACGGAAGGACAGTATAGCCCGAGCCACTAAGCACAGCACCGACTCTGAGCGTCCAGCGAATGTACGACCGACTCTTCTGTCACGCGCGTCTACTACTCCTGACCTCACGACCGAGATTGCAGAAAGTGCCGACCCGGGCCTAGAGCTCTCCGATAATTTCGACAAAGCCCAGCTGGACCCACTGATACAGCAGGGCAGGAAGATCGCGAGTGATCTGGGTAGTGGGCTCTGGACGTTCTTTGAGGACCTTAGGCAGGCCACTGTTGGAGAGGAGGCGACGCAAACGGCGAGTACGGGCTGTCGGCCCGCTGTATCTGCGAAGAAGCAGGGGTCTGTACAGGCGAGAACGGGAAGGAGCTCTCTTCGGCCAAATACGGCCGCAACGGCAGACAAGACGAGAAGCGCTGCGGCGAAGACCCCTTCACCGGCAAGAAGGCATGTCAAGAGTGCTACTCAAGGTGCGCTACCGGATCTAGCCGACCCGGCATTCTTCAGCGAGCAGGCCGTGGGCGTCATCACGACACCAGTGAAGACCATGAAGAAGTCTCCCGCCGCTCGTGGCGGACATGGACACACAAGAGCCACGCCCTCGAAATCCGTCTCCACTACTTCCATGGACAGCCCCTGGGATTCCTGGCCAGACGATGCGACCATCACATCCAGCCCCATCAAATGCCGCACCTCGCGCTCAGACTCCAGCAGCGACACCTCCACCACCACCGCGCTCCCCTCCACGCTCCCGTCCGCCGTCTCCTCCCCTCGGCCCTCCTTTGCTGACAGCCGATCCCGCCCTCCAGGCCCGCCGCAGGGAACAACGGAGAAAGAGAAACAGGACCCCATCCCCTGGCCGGCCCTCAGCAAATTCGGGCCCGCGACTCTGCGGCGCACGGCTAGTCATTTGATGAGTGAGTGGGAGAGGAGTCTGACGCCGAGTCCTGGGAAGGAGCTCAGGGGGCAGCAGGATTACATGGGAATTGGGGCTGGGGTGGGTATGAGTGGGATGGGGGCTGAGGCGGCGGCGTTTGGGCGGGTGGGCGAGGGGAGGGGATGAGGTTGACATGGTCCTACTCCGCTGCTCGTTAAACAAATAGCGCAAATGGTCTCGTGGCGCCTCCTGGGATCCGCTCATATGTCTAACCGCCTTCGTTTTTCACGCCGCGAGTAGAAGCGGAGCACCTTGTCTCGTACCGTGGCTCGCGCATGACACGTGCACCTTGTCGTGCCTTAATTTGGTAGTACTGTACGCGAACGAGATCGATCCAGCGCCTCCCGCCGCAAATAGTCAGGTAGAGACCCGAGTCGGTGGTCGTCGATGGATATGATCCTTGGATCGCTTGGATGTCAACGTATCGTACACGTAGCCCGCACGCACGCTCGCTCTCCGACTACCAGGAAGCGCCACGCTCTCACGCCGTGTTTCCTCTCCCTCTCCCACTCCACCCTTCCTCGCTTCATCCCCGCCCCTATATCGGGTCCACCCCAGGAGGCCCCTCCCCAGCTGGCCGACTAGCCAGTACGGACTCCCCAGCCGCCGCCCCCTGCGCTCCCGCTCCACCCGCCCGTCCCCTCCTGGCACTGGCTTCCGTCTCCTTGTCCTTATTGATCTTCTCCACGATCCGCTCAATCTCCTCGCTGCCGAGCATCTCCACTTCCTTCCCGGGAGCCATGATGGCGATCTCGATGTTCTTTGCTCCCGTTTGCACGACTTCGAGGAGCGATTTGATGGTTAGGTCGATGGTGGCATCGCGGGAGAGGTCGGGAGTGTGGTTGCGTTCGAGAAATTCGCGGACGGTTTTGCTGGAGCGGCCGATGGCGTTTGCTTTCCTGTGCATTGGTGTGTCAGTGATGAAGATAGCTGGGGATCAAGTAGGGGGTAACTACCATGCCGAGTAAATGCCGGACGGCTCAGTCTGGTAGAGACGGGGCTCGTCGCTTCCCGGGTCGAACCCAACGATGAGCGTGCTGATGCCGAACGGCCGCACGCCTCCAGACTGCGTATACCGCTGCTGCACACCCGCCACATACTTCGTCACATACTCTATGCTCGCCGGGTCCTCCACCGTCAGCCTGTGCGACTGAGCCTCTAGTCTCGCCTTGTCCACCAGAATCCGGGCATCGGCGTTGAGGCCCGCGAAAGCCAGTAGCACATGGTTGTCGATGAGGGTGAGTTTGGAGGGGGTGATGCGCGGGTCTTGGAGTTTGAGCGCGGATCGCTTTTCGCAGCCGAGCACGACGAGGTGGGAGCCTTTGACGGCGACGGCGCAGGTGCCGCGTTTGACTGCTTCGAGGGCGTATTCGACTTGGAAGACGTGGCCGTCGGGGGAGAAGACTGGGGGGCACCGTGAGTATGAGTATGCGAATGTGAAGGTGCGGTAGTGTGCGTGTACCTGACAATGCGCGATCGTAGCCGGACGCCATGGTGGGTGGTCGAGGGCCGCTCGCTTCAAGAAGACTGTAAGACGGAGGTCGCGGTGGTAGCGGTCGATTATGTCAAGGTGTACTAGCGGTTGCAAGGCCGGGGTTCGTGGTCGAAGTGTATGTTTGTTACATGTACTGTCTGAGGGAGCTTCCGTTTAGGTGGTCGTTGGACGCGAAGAGCTCGGAAAGACCCGAGCACCGATGACCGACAGCTTCACCATGACGTGGGGTGGAAGCGAAACATTCTACGATCTGCCATTTTCTCTTGATTGTACTAACTTCTCAAGCATTGTACAAAGAGCAGCATATCGTACACGACCATGCCGCCCCTCCACCGCACCCTTCCAGCCCTCCGCCGTCTCCGCCTAGCCAACATCAACTTCCAGCAACCCGCACACCTCCGACTTCGGCCAGCAGCACCACCACTACGCCCTTTACATTACTCTCACAGAGCCCGACAAGAGGAAGAAAAGGCTTCGCCCACCACCTCCGCCTCTTCCGCCGACCATGCGCCTCAGGACGCGCCAGACCGGCCGCAGAGCAAAATAAAGTACACCTCGGACTCTTACCCGGACCTCAAACGAGACTCTCGCTTCAAGAAGGTCTGTAGAGAGGATGTTGAACACTTCAAGAAGATCTTGGGCAGTGAAGCGGCCATCCTGGATGGCGTAACGAACGAGACCGGAGGGGAGGATTTTGAGCAGTATAATTCGGACTGGATGCGCAAGTACCGCGGGCAATGCCGATTAGTCCTCAAGCCGGAGACGACTGAGCAGGTCTCAGGCGTGCTGAAGTACTGCAATGAACAATCTCTCGCTGTCGTGCCGCAAGGAGGAAACTCGGGATTGGTGGGAGGCAGCGTGCCGGTCTTCGACGAGATTGTCATCAACTTGAGCCGACTGAACAAGGTCCGGACTTTCGACGATGTAAGTGGAGTGTTGGTCGCAGATGCGGGAGTGATACTGCAGCAAGCGGACGAGCACGTGGGGAAGCAGAATCACATCTTCCCGCTCGACTTGGGCGCAAAGGGAACATGTCAGATTGGGGCGAATGTGGCTACGAATGCGGGCGGTTTGCGATTATTGAGGTATGGGAGTATGCACGGTAATATCTTAGGCCTCGAATGCGTGCTTCCTGATGGGACGATCATGGACGATCTTTCCAAGCTACGGAAGAACAATACTGGGTACGACCTGAAACAATTATTTATTGGTGGCGAGGGCACGATTGGCATCATTACGGCTATATCGATATTATGCCCGCAGCGCAGCAGCGCGGTCAACGTGGCTTACTTCGGGCTCGAGAGCTACGAGAAAGTCATGGAGGCTTTCAAGGAGGCAAAGAAGCAGCTCGGGGAGATACTATCGGCTTTCGAACTAATGGACAGACAATCCCAATCACTTTATCAGCAGGCCAGTGGAGCCAAGCTACCGCTGGAAGGCGAACATCCCTTCTACTGTCTAATTGAAACAAGTGGGAGTAACACCGAGCACGACAGCGAGAAGCTAAACGCCTTCCTCGAACACGTCATGAGCGAGGAAATCGTCTCCGACGGCGTGGTAGCAGAAAGCGAAACCCAGCTCCAAAGCCTCTGGGCCTGTCGAGAAGGCATCTCCGAAGCAGGTCAGCACTGGGGCGGCGTCTACAAATACGACCTCTCCATTCCCTTACCGGAACTCTACTCCTTAGTCGAGGACGCGAGGAAGATGTTCGAATCTAACGGGCTAATGCATACGGAGGACGAGAAATTTCCCGTCAAAGACGTGGTAGGTTACGGGCACATGGGAGACAGCAATCTGCATCTGAATGTTGCGACACGGTGGTATGATAAGGAGGTTGAGCGGGCGCTGGAGCCGTGGGTGTATGAGTGGGTGGCGAAGAGGCAAGGAAGTATTTCGGCGGAGCATGGATTGGGGTTGGCGAAGAAGGCGTTTATCGGGTATTCGAGGAGTGAGACGATGATAAGGTTGATGGGGAAGATCAAGGAGACTTTTGATCCGGTAAGTGGAAGTATGAGCTGTTGTGAGGGTGTTGTGGGTCATGCTGACGTTCTGGTGTGTTTGCAGAAGGGGATCATGAACCCGTACAAGTACATTTGATGAGCGGCTTTGGGCAGCCGATGTTGGCGTACGAAGTAGGAGCCGCGCCAAACCCCAGAAATACAGTGATAGGGCCGAGACTTGCGGTTCCGCGAGATCCCAGTCGCGGCGCCAGGCCTTGGCAGCGCTACCAAGCAGCGAAACGCGAGGCATCGGGACGTGGTGCTCAATGGCTTTAACATCCAAGGTGTTCCTGCAGGCGCTACCAAAGGATGAGAACGCCATGGGAGTCGGGAAACAAAGTCCGTCTACTCCCTTCAGCGGGACAGCCGAGTCAGGGCAAAAGCGTGGTATCTCCAACCGCCAAGTCGCGAGTGAGCACTTCACATTCGCCAGTCTCGTTGGCCTTGCGCAGCACCGTACGATCAAGGTTCGTCGACTGTGAGTTGGCGACGGGCGCGGCGCTGTATGGGACCAGCGAGTAGCTGGCCACAAAGATGGTGGCCTGTTGTACTTGACGCGAAATCCCGGCGCATTAGAGTTGATGCGCTGGTACACACCCGTATCTGTGAAAAGCTGTCGTGACACAATCTTTGTGAATGAATGGCGAGAGTGTAGACACGTGATATCGATCAATCCCGCGTGTCAACCGCGTTTAGCGTGCTTTCACGAGATACATGTACCCCTCCACCTCCAGCGGGAGGAACGATCAATTGCGCGACACCAACACACTTACACATGTACACATGCGCCCAAGATGGCCTCGCTGGACGAGAGCAGCCTGGCCAGCGTGCCCATCAATGGTCTCGCAGCGCTGCAGAGTCATCTGCTGAACGTGAGTTGCCCCAGGATGTCACAGTGCGCAATCGCAATCGTAATCCTTGTCCACTGACGCCACCAACCCTGCAGCATCGCGAGCATCTGGAGGCGAGCGCGCCGCAATTCATGCCCGAGGCAGCAAATGACGACCCCGACGACGACGCTCACAAGGACGCCGGCGCGGTCGTTGCCGATTCTGCCAATGCGTATCGAACCCCCCATCCCTCATCACCCCGCGCGCATACACCGCGCCGCTTGTCGACCAAGTCCGCGCCTCCGGCCGACACAGCGATGAACCTCCATCCCTCGCCCTCGCAAGAGGTCTTCAAGGCCATGACCCGCGCCGAGTCGTTTCATGGCTTCCCAGGCGGTGATACGCAACCGATGGACTCCCAGGTGTATCGGAACTATACCGAGTCAATGGCCTTGGCCAAGTCGATTATGATCACGCCAAAGAAGACGTCTCCCGATGGAAAGCAGAACACTTATGATGCGACGACAACGGGAAGGACACCGCACACTTACGTCGAGGGCGAGACAGGGTTTATTGATCTGGAAGCCGCATGGCAGCACGACTCGCCCACTGCGCGCTCGACAACCTCTGGCATTGACGAGCTGCTTGCGAGTCCGCAGACGCAATTGCAAGTGGCGGAATTCACACAGAGGCGGATAATGCCTGAGACACCCGCCATGGCCGGCCACAAGAGGAGAAGCAGCGGCGAGATAGTGAGTTCCGCGACAGGCGAGACGAAGAAGACCCCGGGCTTCTCCCAGCTATTTGGCGCAGTGCCTAAAGCCGCGGTGTTCAGCGCGACGCAGCTGTTCGGTCAGACGCAGGCACCCTCTTCGCCTGTACCGGATGCGCCTCGCTCGGACCCTGTGATGACACGCCCATCTCCGAACATGAATGAGCGCTTCACTGTGTCTTCTCCACCGGCTTCGCGGTCCTCGCCGGTGCTTACGATGCACGGTCGTCCTGCCACGTTCTCTAGTGAGCCGAGGGCCATGTATACGAGCATTCAAGAGTCGGACGAAAGACGGAGAGAGCGCGAAGAGGAAGATCTGCAACGGCGGCGTATGGAGCGTATCGATGAGGATGACTTTGATCTTGAGGGCGAGGACGACGGCGAATTGCCGCAACGCCAGCAACGGCACCAATTGCATACGAGGAGAGTTATGGGCGATGAGATGCTCGGGAAGATGTCTAGGATGGGGGCGCCGACAAGGAGGTGGTCGCGGCCGGAGTCGAGTAGGAAGCAGACGGCTATGATCGACTTGGTGACGCCAGCCACTGTGCGGCATGGAGGCGAAAGACACGATTTTGACGATTTGGAGGATAGCGACGAAGATATGCCCGTAGAGGATGGGGACGGACAGAACCCGGAAATGGACGAAGACGGGAACGATGTCTACGATGAGCTCGCCCAGACCATTCTACGAAGTCAGCCGAACGATGTGGAAGATGATGAGGAGAACGAACCGGAACATCATGACTCTGAGGACGAGGGTGCATTAGATGGCGTTGGACTCATCGTGGAGATGGACGTGCATGGCGAGGGCCAGGGCGTGGAAAAGTCCGAAAATCAGCATGACGCCAGGCGTGCCTCCCCTGAGCCCGAGAAGGCTGTCACAGCGACGCAGCGTTCGGCAGTCGCCGATTCTCAGCCTTTACAGCAGGAACAGCGACGCTCTGTGCCAACAATGAGTCAGCTTGGACCGTCGGCCAAATCCTCATTTGTGCCAGGGTCACAGTATGCTGGCCAGACGAGCGTAGACCAAGCTGCAAGTCGTTCGAGCCAGTCGACGCGACCTGCAGAGCTTAAACCACATTCTGGCGAGCCTCTCGAAAGAGTGCCCAGCAGCCCGCCGGTCCCAAATCTTGGCAGTACACTACCCGAAGGCTCGGCCGAAGCATCTCTGGCGCGACGTCAGGTGCTGGCCCAATTCCAGCGGCCGCCAGTCGTCGAGCGCAAGTACACTACGGAGGACATGGAGATCCCGGAGAGCGATGCGTTGATGTCTGACGAAGTGAGGCCTATCACTGCGCAGTCCGCATTTCTTGACCACATGTCTCTGGTTGGTGAGAAGAACAGCGTGGCAGTTCCGTACTCGACGGCGCAGACACATCTTTCAGTTCCCGGACCTTCGCAAGCGAAAGAACATTTGGGCGTCGACAAGTCACCGCTCAAGACGTTGGCTACTCAGCACAGTGGGCTGTCGGCAGATTCGCCTCGCAAGCTCGCGGGTGTCAGGAGATTCGCTGACATCGCTGCTGATGCGTCCCCACCGAACCTGATGGAGGACACCGCGCTGGATGTCGACGCCATCATGAGCGATGTCATGACCGCTGCAGATCATGACTTCATCGATGCTATGTCCAGTCCAGTCACGAAGCCCACTAAGCGGCGAAAAATGACGCATAAGGCGTCAGGCAAATCACGCCCAGAAGGTGGTTGCGTAGGACTGGGAGTAGAGGATCCGGTCGTGAAAGAAGCATCTGCAAAGGCAGACCATCCGCTTTCAGTGCTCACCGAGCCGACAACAGGGGAGCTCAGTGCCGAGCACGCCTCAACAGTACTGAGGAGTAGTCCAAGCAAAGGCAACGAGCTACCGATATCGACTCCGCTGAACGAGGACACGCCGAAAAGCACGCAGGAAAGCACGAAGAAGCGTGAGAGAGCGGGTGCGGCTGCTGTGTCGCATTTACTGGCTGCTCGTGCTGCTAAGGCTACTAGATCGGGGAAGCTTGCTGGACGTGGGCGGAAGGCTGCTAGTGCGGTGGAGAAAGCAACCAAGACGAGGACCGCTCCAAAAGTCCTGGAGGTGGAGACTAGCCAAAGCAGGGTCAAGCTGGTGGAAACGGACGACGAGCGAGACCGCTCTGTGGTACGCGACGACGAAAGCAGGGTCGCCGAGGCGCAACATCCAGTCGTGGCGAATACTACCGATGGGGCTGCGGAACCTCCTCATACTATCGCTGAAGAGCCCCAAGCGGACCAAGCAGATAGAGCTACGCTGCTGATCGCAGCACCTCACCGAATCTTTGCGCTCTTCAAAGGGAGCTTCAACAACTTCTATCCGGCGACTTGGCTCAGCACGTCGGGTGATGGCAAGAGCTACAAGGTCCGCTTCGACGACACCACGGAGACCTTCATAGACGCCGGCCATGCACGTTCGCTAGACCTTCGTGTCGGCGACCACGTGAAGGTAGATCACAAGAACATGCGCAAACAGGTCTGGACTATCAGAGGATTCGGTGAACCCGCTCAGACCGACGCTGAGCGTGCTTTCGGCACAACTACTCATGGACATCATATTGCGAAAGTGCAGCCGCGATCGTCGCGCAAAAGCCAGCCTGCCAACCACCAGACCCTGCAAGGCGACAGTGACATAATTGATGTGCTGATCTCGAACATTTACATCACGCACAGCCTATGGCCAGCCTTCGCCGAGCGGCCTTTCATTCCACCCGACGTGGCCGGAGTCGATCACAGCAGGCTAGCGACACCGACCACAGGTCTGCAAACACCCGATACCGAGACACCCGGCTCACGCTCACGACGCAGGCTAGTGCCCTCGAACAACATCGCTCGGAGAGTATCGCACTTGCGCGAGGAGTCTATCGCTTCCGGTAGCAGCCGCAGCAATGCCGATCTATTCGCCGGCATGGCTTTCGCGATCTCGTACGGCGCGAACAACGCCGAGCGGGCGGACGTCACGAGAAGTATACTGGGCAACGGCGGTGTTATTCTCGAGAGCGGGTTCGACGAGCTTTTCGAGCAGCCGAATCTTGACGATGAAGACGACGAGAAGAAAGCCAATGGCATTGAGCGGGCTGGTCTGGTGTTGAAGCCGGGGTACCGCGATCTAGGTTTCGTGGCTTTAATCGCGGACCGGCACAGTAGGCGAGCGAAGTACATGCAGGCTCTGGCCCTCGGCTTACCGACACTATCCGGCCGATGGATCGCGGATTCGTTGGCGGCCGTCAACGGTCCTCAGGCGGAGGCTACTGCGCCACTGGCTTGGAGCAGGTACCTCCTCGCGGCGGGCGAGAGCAGCTACCTGAATGGCGCTGTCCGGTCCCGCACCATCGCTCTGACGCCCAGTGCTGGAGAGACGAAGTTGGTGGATACTATCGAGCAGCGATCGAAATTGCTGGGCGGTGACGGTGTGCTGATACTGGCCTCGACGAAGCAGAAAGCTAGTTGGGAACGGAGGAAGACTTACGCTTTCCTTACGTTGGCGTTAGGCGCTGGATATGTGAAGCGTGTGTCCGATTATGGGGAAGCGAAGAGGTTGTTGGGTGCCGACGGTGGCGAGGGCTGGAAGTGGGTGTATGTTGATGGCTCGGTGGGTGAAGCCAGCGCCGCTCTGTCCGGGGTTGGTGGTGTTGCTGCTGGTGCAAGTGGCAAAAAGCGGAAGCGAGGCGGCGAGGCAACCCCGAACGTCGAGAAGAACGCTATGGCTGCTGTTTCGATGGATGGGAGAGTGAAGGTGATCAATGATGAGTTCGTTGTGCAGAGCCTGATCCTCGGTGCTCTGGTGGAATAGGGGCATCTACGATTCTGGAAAGGATCTTGTATAGAGACCCAACGGCTTGCTTGGATAGGCGACGGAATGGCTACTGACTTCACGGAAGCTATTCCTGCCAATGACCAGCCATACTGTACACTTCATACTATACTCAAACAAACCCCTTCCACCCCACAAGAACCCTCACCGCAACCCCAGCGGCTGCAATATCCTCTCCCTCGCCGTCCTCGCCGCCACCTCCCCGCCCCGCTGCATCGCCAACGCCCCAATAATACTATACACCGTATGCGCCAACACAGTCTCCACCCCCGACCCCTTCAGATTCTCCGCTTTCTTCGGCTTCCATCTCACCACCTTATCCACCCCATAACTCTGCGCCAACCTCGCCAACCGTGAAGGAGACAGGACCTGGGACTTGCTGAAGGAGGTTAGGTTTTCGGTGCCGGCGAGGGCGGGGTGGTGGAAGACATTGATGTTTTCGCTGTGGCGCTCTTTCCTGGTGGTGAAGACTTGGGGCGCTGGGTTGGGGGAGCGGAGGAGGGCGAGGGAGGTCTGGAGGTAGACGATGCGTTTGCCGAGGAAGGCGAGGCGGTCGTTGAAGCCGCGGCGGCCGTGGTCGAAGGATTTGTGGGTTATGGCTAGCCACTGTCCACATATCAGTATCCACATAATCAATATGCAGCGAGTCGAGATATCTTGGACGTACCTTCACCTCCTCCGGCAACAAGTCCCTCCCCTTCGTACTCTCCACCCCCGTCTGCCCTTGTGCTGCTTCTCCCGCGTGGCCCACAAAGCTATCGTACATCTCGTCCAGGGGCGCCTGCTGCTCGTTGACTTTCCATTCGGGCTGGTTGGGTCGGGGTCGCAGGCGGAAAGCCATTTTCATGGCTGGGGGAGTTTGCTTCCATCGCGGCTGGTCTTGCGCTGGGGAGGATTGGGGTGCGGTGGTGGTGGTGAAGGGGCGAAGCCCGGCGTGGGAGGTGGTGGGTACTTGAGAGCGGAGAGCAGTGGCGCATGACGCGCAGAGGGAGGAGGCGCGGGCTGGAGGCATGTCCTGAGTGGGGGATAAATGATGGGGATGGAGATGTAGGAGGCACGCTTGAGAAGCAATGCGGTTTCTTTGGGAAATATCCAGCCCTAAACGGGTGAGCCGAGATCCGAATATGCGTCTTTACCACGCGTTGTAGACCTCGAATCAACATCAATAAGGTAAGGTACCATCAATATTGATATGGCTGTAATCCAATAGCATGGCTATCAAGCAAATCGGGACGTTCAGCCTCGAAAGAGCACTCCCGGTTTGGAGAGGTTAGCTTTCCTGGACGATGCCAGACTTGGACGCCACTGGGAGACTTCAACGACGGCAACGATGAAGGGAACAATCACATCCCTGGCCGAGGATTTGGCTGCGGCACTACCAGCCCAAACAACTTCGAACCTCGGAATCGAAGGACCATCGCCGGCGTTCGAGGGTAAAGTGCGCTACATTCACACCCCTTTGAAGCCCTGCGACCCGCTATTCTCGCCTCCTCCCGGGCATGAGCCAGAGCGGACACGACTCTCTTCGCACTTCCTGGTCTTCAGCGTGAGTGCTTCGCACACCGTAGGAGGAGCCGTCGGCGACCTGAGCCAGTATCTCAAGCATCATGAGGAAGGCGTGCTCGGCATTGCTATCGAAGTTCTGGTCTATACGACAAAACATCTCACGACACTCTTCGTCAGCAAAGCCGATACGACAGGATATATCCCCAACCATCCCCCTTCCCGGACAAAGGCAGTATGCGGTGTCTTCATCAGATGGCTAGTAAAGCAAGAACGGCAACGCCACCCAAACCGGAAAGTAGTCGTCTCCCTCTTCGCCCGAGCCCAAAGCCAATACCTCTTCCCCGGCTCCGCCGAGCACGCGAACAAACACATTCTCGACGACCGCCAACTCATCAAATGGTGGGCCACAGTCCTCGATCCCCTTCTCAACCTATACGACGATTTAGACCCAGTCCCAAACATCCAAGGCTACCTAACCATCCCCGGCTACTCCCCCCAAGAACTCAAAACTTACCTCCCACGCACCCCGCACCCCCCCAACCGCTCCTGGAACCCCGGACACCCCCTCGCCGACCTCGCCGCCACCCGCGGCGTGCCCCCTACCGCGCCTCCGCGGTCACTCCTCCCCCGTTTCCCCGACGACCCGAAAGCGAGGTTCATGCAGGACCTGGACGATGAAGTCGGCTTAGCGGAAGACGCGCCCGTGACGGTCAGTCCATCGAAGCGTAAGAGCGGCCGGTGGGATAGTGTCCGGGACTTGGCGCGCTTTTGGGAGGCGATGGATTTCAGGCAGGAGTGCGCTTCCGGGCGGGTGGTGGGGTTCTTGTGGGTGGTTGTGTCGCCGGTGGCAAAGCTAGAGAGCGGTGACGAGCTAGATGGTGAGGCTGGTTTGAGTCAGGCGTCTTCACAAGGCGTACTCGGTGGCGAGTCGTTCTTGGCACGAGACGCCACACCCACTCCCTCGCAACCTAGCCGCAGCCCGAGGAAACGCAGACGGAAGCCTCTTACTGGTCCCATCGTATCCCGTCAGCCGCGCTTGAAAGGCGGCTCGTCGTCTTTGACCGCCACATCTACCGAGCTAAATGGCATGCTCAACAGCGCTGTCCGCAGCGGTGATCTACTTCTCACGCACGAAGGATACGATAAAGCGATGCATACGCTCCTGCATCTCGACTTCGCAAACTTAGACGTCGCGGCCCGATCGACGAGTAAGTGGGTTGCGGAGGCAGTTGGGGTTTGCGGGTTGGTGGAGGATTGGGGGGTGGTGGTTGTGGGAGTGGCGGAGGCCGGGGTGGGAGTGAAGGGTCTGGGAGGTATGGTTGGCGTCGGGAATGGCCAGGGCGTCGTCAATGATTTGGGTGGGATGGTGAGGAAGAAGCGGAAGGCTGTTGATGAGGCACAGGTCGCGACGTCAACTGCTGTCAATGTGCTCGGTGAAGGCGTCATAAGAAAGAAGCCGAAACCACTTGTTACGTGATGCTGAGATGGTGCGGCGGCTTGGACACCGTGTTGTTCAGCTTGTTTGATTAGCGTGGCATCTGGGTATCGAGCGATCTCGGAAAGAGGATCAGGGAGCGACAGAGGAACGAGCTGAACAGCGGATGCGTCCCGGCTTGGTAGATATACCGTCTTGGGTAGCCTTCGTTGCTCATGCTACCTATCACTTCAATCAGTGCAATGCGATGCGATATTTTCCATGCTTCCGAGACGAACACATCTTCCGTTCTCCGTGCATCGCATGTCGATGCGCGTCGGATACTGTCCGTCAAATCGCCGAATCATCACTTTTTTGCCCGTCCGAAATCAGCGCCATGCTTGGAATTATCAGAAGTCACGAACGCCACCAGTCTTCTGCCAAGTAACATTCTGCTATGCAATAAGACTTCGTCCAGCACACCCCCAGGCAATGTTTTTCCATGCTTGAGTTCGCCGCTACGTGCTGCCCACAAAGAAGTCCCGATCCAAGCCCTCCGGGTGCGAGCGGGGCGTATAGGCACCAGAAAAGCGCACCGGTGTCGGGATACCAGAAGGCGTCATAGGTCGCGAGCCATTTGTATCATCAGCGACCTCGCTCGGCGTACTGGCGCCCGGTTCGTCCATCCACCGCAATCCATTTGCGGCCTCTTCGATCGGGAAGACTTCGCGCGCATACTCCTCGATCCCGCGGTAGCCTTCCCAGATACTGCGGCCTTCGCGCGGGTACTCGAGTCCTGGGAAATAGGGCGCACGTCTGTCGCCCAGGGTTTCGGCGAGGATGTCGAGTTGTTCTTGGTAGCCTGATGGGATGGGTACTTGGATTTTGATGGGGCCGTGGACATAGTTGACGGGTCGGCCTACACCTCGGGCGAAGCGGGCACAGCATTGAACAGGTGTCAGCTTTTCGAAGGCGAGTGTGACTCTGGGAAGAAGAGGTTAGTCATCAGTCTTTCTGTGGATATTTTTCAAGCTCACCGTTGACCTTTCCAGTGGTTAGGGCCCATCTTGAAGATCTGCAGCAGCGCCGGTCCAACGTCGTGTTCGGCGTCTAACCACGGTAACGGATCGTCGGGGTGGAATGGCGCCTGCCACACGAATCCACCATCGTCCTGCAGTTCCAGTTGAAACAACGGGTACGGCAGCGAGCTGAAGTTGTTGTTGTAGATACCCGTGTAGACGAAGGTCGCGGGTATGCCAAGCTGCCGCACATAGTTCTCAATGGCGAATTTGGCCGACCACATAGGCAGCGCTCGCCACCCGCGACCAAACGTGCTGTGATCGGGCATACTGCTGTAGATGAAATGCGTAACGCCGGCTTTCTTCGCCGCGTCGGCACATGCCTTGCCGATGGCGACCTCATCACCCCAGTGGGTGGTGTTGATGAAGGCAATCTTGACGTTGGTGAAGAGTTCAGTGAGCAGCCGTTTCTTGTCGGGTCCGGTGAGGTCACCCTCGATGAATTCGACATTGGGCAGGTCGGCCAGCTCTTCTGCTACAAGGCCTTCGTTGCTTCGGATCTGGGCCTTGACATGCCAGCCAACGGCGGAAGCCGCTCGGATGAAGGAGGCGGCTTGCCTTCCGGTGGAGTTGATGGTCGCTACAGTTTTGGTTGGCATTACAAGTGGGTTCCTTTCCAGGTGTTGGCCTTGATCCTATTGCTGCACAGGTCGAAGTCTGGTGGCGGTAGTTGGATGCTGCACTACTCTTGGTGACTGCGATATGTCTCAAAGCAGGTGCGTGCCGTGGCGGCCGGCTACCTTAGCCCACAGCCTCCACCCGCGGGCCTCGCTCTTGTCGAGATCGGCGGAATAAAGAGACTCGGAAGCAGCTCCGGCTCCGGTAGCGATAGAAGGATCGTCGGTTGGCTCTTGAGAAGGCGGGCAGGTACGTAGGCAGAATAGGAAGGATCTAACTCCGGTGCAAAGCTATCATCTGCAAGACTCTGGTGTGCTTGGACAGGCCTAGGTAGTAATGTGTGCGGCGGGCAGGGAAGTGGTGAAGCCAGTGGGGATGCAGAGAACACGCGAGGTAGAGGCGATGTGCTGTCGATTGGTGGTGATGACATGGCGGGCGAACGATGAGGAAGAGGAAGATTTTCTTACGTTATAGCCAAGCAGCAATTTCTCCGTACGTACCACCTCACCTACCGCACACGCGCGACCTCGTGGCCCCAGCGGTGCTAGTCTTGTGCGACTTCATGTTGGTGCTCACGAGACGCTGGTGGCGAGGTGGATGACTTGCGGGTACATGTATTCGATGCTGTCAAGGGTTGACGATAAGGGCAGGTGTGAAGAGAAGAGCGACTACTGTACCGTACGTGCGGGGAGGAGCGGGGATGTACATTGTAGCCAGGCACGTGGTCGAGTTGTTGTCACGCCAGGCTGCTTCTACAAGACTAAAGTACTGCGGCCATAGAAAGTCAAGATACCGACTTGTATATGACGCCACCCGCTAAGAAGGCTCCTCGTGCATGTGTTGTCCGTATAAGAAGTAGTTTAAGCTGTAATTATTGCATGCTTGTTTTGCCTGTCTGCCAAGGTTAGTCGACGGCTTCTGCAAAACCGAGTGTGCGCCAAGATTCCGATGCTGGCGGCGGTAGGGTGAAGAGGTGGCCCAGCCGTTGTTGTCGGAGGCACAATACAAAGGCGAATAATGACCAGCCATGCTTGCTGCGTGTGCACCGTTGACATGATGAGAGCACGTTGAGGCTTTTGCCGTTGGCCACTATGACTCCGGTACCTGCGTCGGTGGGGCACGGTCGCGCTATTACGTTACCAGCTTGGCATACTGCCTTTTGCATGCTGGTCGTACGCATACATCTCCGGGACCTCCAGAAGTCTTTTGTGGAGTCGTGCAGTCTTGTACAGTGCGAATGACCTTGATGGTCATGACGTTTTACGCCGACGCCGCGTCTCCCTGCGCGCCCTTTGATACTTCAGACAAGCGTGCTGCTGAGCCCTGCGTTTTCATGCGCCGCTTCAGGTTCCTCGCTCTACCGACAGCCAGATGGAGCTTTCGGCGGTCATCTCTTAGCTCTCTTTGCTGGCGGCCCATTGCTGTCTCGCGAATTTCCCTTCCCTGTACCTTGCACGAGGCTACGGATATCGACGGGCTGGTCATCGTCCTCGTCGTCCTCGTCGTCCTCGTCTGGATCGTCCTCCTCGAATTCGGGATCCGACATGTCGCCCATCTCCTGCGCTTGCGTGAAGAGTTTGATCGCATCAGGCCACAAGTCCTCCGCGAACGCTACAGCAAGCTCCTCGCCAGCATCGTGAACCTCCACTGCTGAATCGTCTTCGACCTCCTCATCGCTGACCTGATTCTCCGCATGCCCCGGGACGTCGACCTTCTCTCCCCGTCTCCGCGCCGCCCTTCGGTTTTGATACTCCGCCGTCGCCGTCTCGCTCTCCTTCGCACCGACATATCGCCGTCCACTCACAAACCCAAACCATGTGAAGAAGCTAGTGTTTGCGCCGTTCCAGTGCTCCACTTTCTTCTCCATGGCATCGTACTCGGGTAAAGTCTTGCGACTCATAGATTCGCCTTTCCTACGAGCCTCAAACAATGCGCACGCTCCATCCGTCAATCCCTCCGTCATATCTTTGCCCTTCTTCCAGTGCACTTTGACCGGCTCCGAAACAAGACCAGTCCAGTCATCGCTCGCGCGACGGTACCAGAACGTCTTCTCCAGAACCCTATCCGAAAACACCTCATTTGGATTAAACTCCAGCCGAATCCGCAAAGACCTCGGGTCGCCAGTAGGTCCCTTCTCGTCAAGCTCGAACCGAGTCACTTCAACTTCAGTCAAATGCTCGCTGATGAGCTTCGAGTCATGACTATGAATATACTGGTCGATCTCTGGCGGGGCCTGCTCCAGCACCAAACTCCAGAAATTCTCGATCTTGGCTACAGCTTCTGCTCGTCTTGCGTACGTAGCTCTCGAGGCATCGTACTGCTTGCGCACTGTCCGGCAGGTCAGAACGCGTCTGACACAGGTCGTGGTCGCGCCAGCGTACTCATCTCGGTGTCAATCTCTGAAAAGTCATCTTCGATCGCTGCTAGGTCCTCGTAGGAGATCGGCGCTGGTTCGTCTGTCATTATGAAATGATGTGTGGCGTTTGTTTATGGAATTGAATGGCACATTGGCAGCGCATCTTGAATACCTTCCAGCTTGAGGGCCCAGGGGAACCTTATTCAGCGGGCCGAACCGAGAATTGCCAAATCTGTCGTCACCTCACTTCCAAGTTCGAGCTGCATGCAAACATCAGTCCCAAAACGTGGTTTAACGCGAAATCCACAACCTCTTCTCCACGGAGTGTATCAACACCCTCACCAAACCAGAAACGAACCATGGACCAAATCGTGGTCAACGGAGATCGTGCAGGAGCCTGCTGGCGCATCCAAGATTGCCACTCCTGCACTCATAGCTCTCACGGCTGCGGATGTAAGTGTCCCCGCGAGGCTTGCAATCGCTTGAATCCATGGTGGCGGCAGGGATCGGCAGATGAGTCGTACTGGCTCACCCAAGGATTACAACGCATCTACAGATCACGATACTGATGGATCATCCAGGGTGCCCATACAGCTCAACCTGCGTCCCAACAACGAACCCGCTCAAGCCTCTCTGGGATGACCAAATCTGCCCGCTCAAAGCCGAGCGGTACGAATTGAGGAGCAAAACCTTAGGCTGCAGCTACTCGACCATGACCCTCCTCAGCATAGTCGTCACAGTCTTCGCCACGATCGCTGCACTGGTTTTGCTCGGGCTGCTCGGGTATGTCCTCCTCAGTCTCAACCGGATGTTTGGTAGCGGGTCGTGGAATGGTGTCGAGATCGAGGTCAAGGACGACGGCACGCGGGATGAGCGGCAGTGGCGCCGAAGCAATGCTGTGACGTCTTTTGTGCGGCAGACGGCGCTGAAGGCTACGAAGGAGAGTGAGCAGGAGCAGGTTACTGAGCGGTCGCGGCTGCTGGGTTGATGGGTCTGTTAGCTGGCCCTGGGATGTATGATCACTATGATGATATTGCCGCGATGCTATTGTACAGCTAGCGATGACGTTGACGAAGGGTGTAAATATTGGTTCATGTCACAGCAGTTTGTACATCTCACTAGCTGACGCAGAGTCCCGAGCCTGATGATCGTGCCATCGCCGTGCCCTGAGGTGACTTCACTGTATTGCGGCTGTAGCTTGACGAAACCTGAGGACACGACCATCATCGATCTCACGCTTAGCGTATAGGGCATAGGCTCAAGCAACAGATTGGGAAGCGGCAAAGCTAGTATGCGAGATCTCGGAGATACTATTCTACGTTGACTTCGTATCTCGTGGGCATCTCATCGTCCGACCTACGACCGTCATTGATCTCACGCCTAGCGTCTAGGGCATCAAGCTCAAGTAGCAGAAACGGAAGTGGCAAAGCGAGTATGCGATATCTCGAATTCGCTATTCTACATTCGTTTCGTTGCGTATCTCGTGTGAACATCTCATCGTCCAACATACTTCAGCCTGAGGGAAACAGAGGTTAGCACAGAGACTGTAGGTAGATATCTGTCGACTTACTCGAGATATCGGAAAGGAATATAAGACAGTGTCACGACGAAAGCTAATTCGTTCGCAATGTCGCCGCCTGGGATATGTCAGCTGCCATTTCATTCCACATCGGAGACCAGAGAATTACCAGACGCGCCGATGAGCTTTCCTAAAGGCCCGACGTACCACGTCTCAACCATGCCCATAAGCCACATTACCACACCTAGCATGAAGGAGGTAAAAGCCGCGATGCCGATGGGCAATCGTTTCGGATCATTCCAGCCCTGGCTAGTTGTCAGCGATCGAGTCGGAGAGCGAGAAAACATCACCAGCAGAGACTCACTTCCAGATCGTAGTTTCTGAAGTCGCCTTTGCGGAAGATGAAGTGCTCGCTGGCGACGATCACAGCGTAGCTTGTGCACCAATACCCGAGCAGACTCAAAAAATTCTGCAGGTAAGCCAAGAGCTGGTCTCTCCCCGCCAACGCTAAAGCGATAATCACCCCGAAGCACAAGAACGTCCAGATGAACCGCGGGACCCTGGCAAAAGGGCGTGCGAACTGCTGGCAGCTGATGGCGGCCGAGTAGGTATTGAGGATGTTGCAGTTGACGCCGCTGAGGACAAGAAGCACCAGGATGAAGTCGGCAAAGCCCCGGGGGTAGAGCATCGTCTGGATCAAGTAGCCGATTTGGTTGCCCGGCGGCGCAGTGTAAACCGCAAGCCAGTCAGCGCGGTTGTTCAGCGCTGAGCTGACGACGCAGCCGGCGATCATCCCTGTGGCGGTGGGCAGTCCGATGCCTAGAGTTGTCAAGATGAACACTTTTGATCGACTCACGGTCGCCGGATATAAAACGTAGTAGTCTAAGAGGACGGGTATAAGTATTAGCAAATGTCTCCAACAAGCGCTTCGCCATAACACTCACCCGAAGCCACCGTCGCCCACGAGGCCGAGGAGCCGTATACGATGGCGATGAGAGTTAGAACGTTGCCGCTGAGATCTGCGCCAGCCAATGCCGTTGGTGTTGTGTTGTCGGCGTATCGTCCCGTCATAGAGAATATGATAATAAAGATGCACAAGTAAGCCAGCCATGCGTAGCGCTCGTACACTAGGATCACTTTCAGACCGACCAAGCTGACCACCAGACTGATAACAGCGATGATGATAATGCCGACGGCTATTGGAATCGAGCCGTTGGACACAGCCTGCAGCGCTATGCCACCCGTGATGCAGCCGACCGCAGACCACCCGATCTGTTGAATCGTGTTGAGCGCGGCGATGATCTTGTTGGGGTACCAGCCGAAACTAAAGCGAGAGCAAGAGATCTGTCGTAGACCGGTGGCTGCGCCAAGTGTCGCGCAGAAGCCGGAGACCGCGCCGCCGAGGATGGAAGCGAACAGGCAGATCAGGATGGACTGGCGTAGGTCTAGACCAAACTCATAACCAAGAAAGCCCGTTGCGAAGCAGGACAGATTCATCGTACCGCTTGCCCAGAGCAGACACATGGTGAGCTGGGAGCGCCAAGTCAAGGGTTCGCGCTCGTCCGGTCTCTTCCGTGTGATAGCTTCGCTCTCTACTCCAAGCCGTCTGTCCATGACCACCTCGATATTGCGTAGCTTGGAGAGGAAACCATTGTCCTGCTTCACCAACGTGCCCTGATATTCTTGCTCGCCCGAAGCACCCCGCGAATCGATGTCGACTGTTGCCGCCGCATGCTTCTCGTATATGCCCAGTGGTGGTGTGGACGAGTGCCCGCTGTACTGATTCTCTTCGTCGTAAGACATGGTTGCTGCGGTGCCAATGTGAAGTGCGAGCAGAGGAGTCGGAGATGAGGTCGCGATAGTCGTTCACGGAGTACTTCTTCGCGCGCGGCATGACCGCACAGCACGTCGGCCTTTTCGCTATTCGGGTAGCCGCCTATCGCTTCCCAGGTCGGCTTATCATCATCACGCAACATCATCTAGACTACTCATATCCCGTCTTGTCGGGATCTAGAGTACTTCGTACATGTAGCTGCAGTGTCTTGTTCCCGCTAAACGAGCGATTCGCGCTCCAAGATACATGTACACGGTAATGTCCAATTAGGACGAAAGCCTACGGATTGAATTGCATCTCGGATACATGTACCTAGCGATAACTAGAGTCGCTGTCCACACATAGTCCCAAAATTTAAAATGTGAGCGCCTCGTACGCACTCTTTCCAGCCTCGTCCTGAACCTTGTTTGTCCACAGCACCGACTCGAGCTGATGTTGCACGTCTTCCCACTCTCTCCACGAGCCAGCAATCTCGTGCCAGATGGCTCCCAGCCACGGCTCACTGGGCTCAAGCACCGACATGGCACCGACTACCAGTAACCAAGCTTTCAGTGTCCGCATGTCGTCTGAAGCCGTGTACGCTCCGAGAGCTTGGCAGCTCCGCCTATATCGCGCAGACAGGTAGTCGTACGAGACCTTCCGACCAGAGAGCTGGAAGGTCGTGGTGAGATATGCCAGCATGCCCAATCGAAGGCGTTCCGACCAGCCGTCGACTTGAGAGAAGCGAAGCCACAGCAGTCGCCGCTGTATGGAAGCGAGCACGTGCTGGAAAACATCTCCCTTCAGACGTCCGTCCTCATTGGCGTAGGCATTGATCAATCTTGTCAGCCTCTGAAAGTCTTGGAAGACCGTCGACAGTCTTGCGTCTACGATCATGGCTACTATCGAAGCTAGGCCACCTTCATCGGATACAGCCTGCGGACCAGTAAAAGCGGATCTCCAGTCCGTCGGTTCGCAGGAGTAACGTGGGAAGGCGCCCGAGTAGGCCGACCACGCTAGATCAAGGCTACAGAGCGATGAGAGTCAGCCCGGATCCAAGTCAGCCCTTCATCCAATACTGACCGCTCCAGCATAAAGTGCTGCTTCGGCCGCTCAACAAAGAAGCTCTCACCACCCCGAAGCTCTATGATACGTCGCAACCCAACCATGTGGGCACGAACCGCGATCAGATCTCCCACCAACGTCGCCAGCATCGCTAAAGTAACGATTGTGTAGATCGTCGAGTCGTCCAGGTGGCCTCCGTCCTCTCCCAGCTGCATGTTCAGACTTCGAATCGTCCGTCTAAGATGGATGAGCGTCGGCCTCGTATATGGCCTTCCGAGACGGAAATCGTTCGCCGCCGACGTGGCATAGAAGACCGAATGCGCAAAGGCCGTGTTGCTGAAGATCCATGGCACACAGCTAACCTCGGCTTCGTCGAAGTCGATCGTATACTTCAGTGGAAATGCGGCATGCTTTGCGGAGTTGTAGGTCGTCACTGATGCGGAGGTCAACAACTTTCTCGAAGCGTTGTACCGTGGGTCAAGTACATTCTGATATTAGCTCCCCACAAGCAGTCTCCGTGTTGTCCAGAGATGCAAACACGCCCGAACGGGTCCGGATCTGCCGGTCAAGCTGTAGGCACGCTGCCTCGAAATCTTTGCCCGAACGCTTGTCGTTCCGATCTCGTACATTTTGCGGTCCAGCATCGGGCTTGGCATCTACGGAGTCAGGTGAGGTTTCGATGCTTTCGCGCAGAGCATGACGGTCCCCGCAATCTGTGGCTGTGGTATATATCTTCGGCGGCGTCGCAGCCTGTCGCGCAGCTTCCCTCAAAGATCGGCGCGATCCCAAGCGCTTGTTTCTACCAGCCATGACATGGCTTCGGATGAGGAATCTGTCAGCATTGGCGGGCTTGTTGGGATGGTTGGCACATGCAGAAACGAAAGCGAAGGCCTCCGGCATGACGATGAGGTTGGTTATTGGTACTGCAATGCGTCAATGGGACGATGGGGAACACAAGATGAACCACATCATTTGCCGTTTCCAGCGATGTTAACTGAACCCCATATCGAACATGTGTAAAGTAAGGGCGGAGCGGAGAACTGAAGTCACTGATAAATCCGCGATGAAACCACATTGGTTTCTGCTTTGGGGTTAGGCGGAAACGCCTCATTGGCCACATCGTGATCAGCATAGCATAGGTACATGTATGTAGTCAGGCAACTAGAATGGAGCGTGGATGGTCGGTGCAATATCAGAACGTGGTCCAGGTTGCAAGCGTATAAAGGGCTATAGGCGCCATCATCATGAAAGAACATGCGTCCGACAAATCAGCTGAAGATCGAACAGTGAAATCTCACATACGCAGTCCTACACTCTCTCCTACTTAATTCGGGCTCCCCCGAGATCTTGATTGCAACATGAGCTCCTTATCGCTACCCCCAGACCACCGAGGCCAAGGAGCCCGCTTCATCGACGCAACGTTCAAGACGAAAGCACTCCCGCCCCCAGCTTCTACCACCTTCGCCGACCAGACAACCATCATAACCGGTAGCAATACCGGCCTGGGCCTCCGGTGCGCAGAGATCATGCTCGATCTTCATCTCACGCACCTGATCATGGCTGTCCGCAGCATCGCCAAGGGTGAGAAGGCTGCGGCGGCGCTCCGTGAAGCACATCCGGACGCGAAGATCGAGGTCTGGGAACTTGACATGCTGAGCTACGATTCCGTCAGGAACTTTGCCAAGCGATGCGAGTCCCTGCCGCGTTTGGACATTGCTCTTTTGAACGCCGGGTACTGGGAGATGGACAGTTGGAAAGTCGAGCCGTCGACGGGCCACGAGACGACCTTGCAGGTCAACTACCTTTCCACTGCTCTGTTGGCATTTCTGTTGCTTCCCGTGTTGAAGAGATTCAGTCGAAAGGGACGTCCGAGTCGCCTGAGCATCGTCTCGTCCGGTTTGGCCTTGGCGTCTCAGTTCACCAATCGAGATGCCGTGCCTTTGATTCTATCTTTCGACCAGCTCGAGCCTTTCAGCATCACGGCTGGATCGGAGCGATACTCGACGACGAAGACCATGGAATGCATGTTTGTTTGGAAGCTCAGTCAGTTCGTCAACGCCGATGAAGTGATCGTCAATGCGGTTGATCCCGGGTTCACGAAGGGCACGGCGCTGCATCGTGATGCGAAGGGCGTTGTGATCAAAGGGTTGTCGGCCATAGCCAACACCTTCTTCGCCCGATCGCCAACCCAAGGGGCTTGGTGCTATATTGACGGAATTGCCGTCAAGGCGAAGGACAGTCACGGGAGCTTCGTCATGAATTGGCAGATATCATGGTAAGTGCCGTGCTGAACCAATTCAGTGTCAGCAAGCAGCTCAATGCTGACACCTACTTCCAGCTTCCATAGTATGATGTATACGCCTGAGGGTAAGCAGACCACTGAGCGACTCTGGGATGAAACTTTGGAGGAGCTGGACTTCGCTGGCGTGCGGAACATCGCGGATTCGTTGCGCTCGTGAGAGGGCATTGCCGGTGATACTGGCGAACGCTTCATAACACATCGGAGGCTGGGATGACTGCTGAGACGATTCACTCGCGGAGCGTGGCTGAAGATCGTTGGTCAAATTGGAGCGTTGTCTTCCTATAAAGTGAGAGCAGACTTTCCAAGACGATCATGCTTTCACCTCAAACTGCACAATAGCCCCCGTCAACCAGAATATCAGTCCCAGTCGTATAGCTCGATGCATCCGAAGCCAAATACAGATACGCTCCCTTCAGCTCGTGAGCCTCGCCTTCCCGGCCCATGGGAATCTTGCTCCTCCAAATCGCCTTCGTTTCGGGTGGGACAAAGTTCGAGATCTCCGTTGCGATGTAGCCAGGTGAGACGCTGTTTACCCGGGCAAACTTCACCCACTCCACTGCCAGGCTTTGACAGAGGTGCCGGACACCCGCTTTCGCCGCGTTGTACGCAGACTGTAGCTGTGGGATGTTGGCGATGTGGCCGCTCATGGAGGCGGTGGCGATGAAAGATCCATAGGAGTAATTCTGCAAAGTCGCACCAGTCAAGCTCACTCCTCCGGCCTCATACTGACGGCGGAAGATCTCGCCAGCCGCTTTGGCAGAGTAGAAGACGGAGTCGAGATCGGTGGCCACGACTTTGTGGTACGATGTCAGGGGGCCGTCAATCATGCCGCCGTCCGTCCACGGTATTCCTGCGTTCGCCACGAAAATGTCGAGCCGGCCGTTGAATTCCTTGGTGATGTCGTTGATAGTTTGTTTGACGTTCTCATAATCGGTCACGTCCGTTTGGTATGCCTTGCCTGTAAATCAGCATTAGTACGGCCTTTGGCAGAGAGTCAGCTCTTCGTACACTTTACGCCATACTTCTTCTCGATCTCTGCCGCCCGATCCAACGCCTCTTTGTTGCCGTGATACCAGATTGCCACATTCGCTCCCGCTTCGGCGAATGCGTGGACTACTTGCAGTCCGATACCAGCACCAGACCCGGATACGATCGCCGTCTTGTGCGTTAAATCGAACAGCTGCCTGACCGAGGTCTCCTTAGGAGCCTCGGTATTGTACTCTCGAAAGCGCCCGTCGAGCATCGAAGAGTCTTCTGGCGACTGCTTCTGCGGGAGCTCCTGTGTTCGTTTCACGACCATCTTGACGGTAGAGACTACCTTGTGTACTGGAAGGAATGATGATCGAGTGAAAAATGAGTGGCAAAGGGTGATATGCTGGTGTAGGTACGATGTTGAGGTGAGGTCCAGGTCGTGATGGATGACACGCGGCAAGATCCGACGATTGGCTGCGGGCGAAGGCACCGCAGACTCCTCCCCTCTCCTTGAACACAACACCCGTCAACATGGCGAGAAGATGAATCGCAGGGAGCAAGCTAGCGACTGTTCGCGCTGTGTGTCATCGATACAGTGAGCCCCTCAGGAAGCACTCCCGTGAATGTGGCTTCCGTCTGCTCGATCGTCGCAGCACTACTGGCGTCCGGTCCTGTCCTTGCAGAGCACTGCTGAGCCATCTCAATCGCTCTGCATCTTTGCTATGCGGGATCGGCCAGTGGAAGGTATACGGTCGCTGCTCGTCGACAGCGGTGGCCTTCCGTGGCGCTCTCCCCATAACATGGCCATCCATAGCGGGCGCATGCTCGAACGTAGTAGGTTCTCCAGCTGCTCGTCTGTTTCGCATCTTTTGTCTCTCTGTTTGTGCAAGAAGACCCCGTAATCAGACGTTTCGATGGGGCTGAAGATTGGTGTAGTAGAGCAGGAGAGGCGTTGCTCGGCGCGCGGTGTCCGGCTCCAATTCCCAGGAGGCCAGACAACATTCCATGACCCACCTGTTTGGACAACGGCCCACATACCACACGCCGACCTTCACAACATGGCTAGGAGGCCGGTCGGATCTGAGAGCACGAACTCGCGAGGGCTATGCGCCAGCATGCACAGCCGCGGTCCTTCCGCCAAACAACTCGCCGAGTCAGATGAGATACCGATGTGGGAGCGCATGTTGAATGACATCTGGACCTAACAGTTGGGGCTGCGAGGTCGTCTTCACGAAAAAAGTATCCATTGGCAAATGGCGCCATCTATGTACAGCGAGGACGTGATCCGCCTTCAACACAACGCGCCAATCCACGTACGCGATCCAGGCGCCGCCGGAAGCGACCAGTCGAGCGCAGATGCCGTCGATGGCGCGGCAAATACTCAAGCGGCGAGCACGACGATGTATATAGGCATAGGAGCGGGTGTCGGTGGAGCTATACTAATAGCAATCATCATACTCACGGCACAGATCTTGCGCAAGAGGGCACAACATAGACGGGCAGTGAAGGAGCTGGAGCAACAGAGCGTGCCCGCGACGTTCTCGCCAGGTCAAGAAGTCAGGGAGGTGCCGCGTCCGGCCAGCATAGCACGCTGCGGGACACTGAACCCATTGCATTCGAAAGCGGGTTGGGGCGCGCTCTCATCAGATGAGACGATACATGAGTCCGATCAGATGACCAAGAAAGGGTTATGGAAGCGCAACTCGGTATCCCTACCAAAGCGTATTCGCCAGCGAGCGATACCCTTGAAGAGACTCAAACATCTGTCAGCAATCATAGAGAGTCCGCGGAGTAGGGTTGCGAATCCACCGTCTCCCACTGTACACGAAGTGTCGACTGGCACGCCTACAGAGACTACGATCCTCGGCAAAAGGAAGACCGTTCTTCTGCATCCACCAAAAGAGGCCGACGAGGACGTCTTTGTGATGCCTGGGAGCCCCAAGCCTCACGTCTTGCCGTCGTTCGCGATCCGCTCCCCCGGAATGTACGGCGCGGCTATCGCCAACGATGCGAGACCGTCAAAGACTCCTCGCTCTATCTCAGTCGGTGCACTTCAAATTCCGGTCCCAGACGGCGCCGTGTTCGGCCACACCAAGCGGCAAGGCAGTCGTCCGCAGATGCATACCCGGTCGATCAGTCTCGGTGCACCTCAGAATCGGCCACCACCTGGACCAGTCCCACCCGTGCCCAGTATGGTACTGCTTGAGAGGCAGGACAGTGACGATAGTCGCAATCGGTTGGGAATGTGTATATCCCGTGGCGTATCTTGCAGCAGCCAGGAGTCGGCGAGTAGCTCCGTACTTGTGACGACACTGATTCGCGAGAGGCATGAGCAAGCGCAACCCATTGGTTCGCCGAGTGTGGAGGATGTCGTGGCGGACGATGATAGCGCGCAGCTCAAGACCGTGTCGAACAGGCAATGGCAGAGTCCTCGCACTCGGCATGCAGACCACAGCAACGAAATCAATCTAATCGGAAACGCGACTGGATCAAGCACCAGACCTGGTCATCAACACCATCCTTCAATCCGCAGCAATGCAGCCCGTTACAGTACGTCTTCGCACCATCGGCTTTCAACGACCAGCACCGTTTCCAGCTTCTCCGAAACAAACATCACCATGAGTAATCGCCTCTCCATCCCTCAGATCGGCACTGCGGATCGTGTGAGTATCTCCCGCGTCTCTTCTTATGGTAGTCTCCGCAACGCTGAAGGTAGCCACACTTCCTCAATCACTGGCGCCGTACAGAAGATCGTCACTACGCCCCGCAAGCCGAATCGAACAAGCAGTGTCAGCGCTGCTGGTTCACCAGCGGAGAGACGCAAAACCAGCGTTTTGCGCGAGATCAGTGGTAATTCCCAAGCCGCAAATGGGAATCTTCAACTCACTCCCTCGCGCCAAGCAAGCGACAGCACTGTCCAGACCACTTGGTCTGGGCGGAGCAGCAACGGGAATCCCTTTCAATGGGACCAGCAACTTCCACTTGCGAAACCTTCGGCGCTGAAGGGTAGCCCCACGTCCAAGGGCAGTCGGAAGGGCAATGGGCACAGGAGGCAGAATTGTGTAAGGATCAGTACCCTCCAGCCGCAAATTCTCGGCCCACCGGCGAGACCGAGCCGGCCTACCAGTCCGGTAAACATTATGCTTGGCATCCAGGAAGAGGAGGGCGCAGATGGCGAGGAGGCGAGGTCGGAGGCAGGGATGAGCTTCGTACGGCACGAAAAGCTGCCCAGGCAGTCAAGTGCGAGTAGTCTGGCTACGAACCTCAAGGTGAAGCCCGTGAGAGTGAGCCTCACGCCCAGCTCGCCGACTTTGAGCATGTGGACTACGGCGTATCAGGAGCAACAGCAGCACCAGCAATATCTGCCGAGCCAACCCTCCGACTCCCAGCTTTCTGTGTCGGCCTCACCAGTATGCACGCGGACCGGAAGGCCACAGGTGGCGTCAAGGCAGTCATCTGATCGCTCGTCTGGAGGCTACAGTATCCCGAGGTTTCCATCGCCGAGTCGAGCGACGGTAGGGGGGGTGCAGTGGCAGCAGCCGATTCCCGAGTTCTACCTCTCGCGGCCGTCTACTGATGGACCCGAGGAGGAGGAGGTCTCAAGTCCTTTCATACGTTCACGTCCGCTGCACAAGATAGACCATGATGTCGAAGCATCAACGATGTTTTCGTCGAGTCCGCCACTGCCGATAAGCAAAGAAGAGGCATACGTCCCTGACTGGCCTATACTTGCCGTACCTGCTCGCAATGCAGTGGCAAATGGCGTAGAATACGATCCCGCGAGTCCGCTGTGGGCTGTTGGCATCGATGCGACTGCAACAAGCAATACATCGAAACATGTCGACCACGATCACAGCTCGCCGTCTTTCTTTCCTTTCGCCCTACACAACGACGTGGCCGCTCCACCCCTCCAAGCGCTGCACTACCACGACGACGCCGAGCATATCTCGCCTCGCACTCGTTCCGGCAGCCGGCCAACCTCGACGGCCAGCTTAACATCATATGGCGGCGATCTGCCGGACACACCGCCTTGCTCGCCAAAGACCAGACCAGCCGAATTCAACGAGCAGTACTTCACCAAGCAAGACTCCGCTCAGAGCCCTTCGTACGTGGTGAGGAGCGTCCGACCGGGAAGACTGACCGCAGCCGAGAAACTGACGAGCGCCAATGCCTCGGCGATTATGGCTACGATACCGGAGGTCCCGCCCACGGTCGGCTTCCGCAGTGCCGTACCCATTCTAGCGCCACCGTCGGAGAACGAGGCCGCCAATACGACGCCCACGGCAAGACGGCAGCGGAGCTGCTCCACCGCGCATCCTGCAGCAGCGCGATCACCCAGCGACATCCCACAACCCCTCCATATCAAACAGCCTTCCCAATCACTGTCCCCACAAGGCCCTCGCACCGAGCCCGCGAAATCCGTGTTGAAGCACGCAATGGCACTCCGCCGCATGAACAGCGAAATCGACCAGACGCGGAATCTATCCGAGAACCGCGCGAGCAGACGTTATGTCCGGCTAGGTCGGGAAGCGAGTCCTCTGCTCCCGTGGATTGGTCCGCCGGGCTTTGGCGACGGAGCAAGTGACAGCTGCAACGATTTGTTCGACTTTGACTTTGGGGAGATGGTGCTGGATGTCGGCGCTGGCGCGGCGAAAGAAGATGGAAGTGGGAGTAGGGGTAAGAGTGCATTGGACGACATAGACATGGCTTCCCTGGACCGCCGTCTCGATGGCGCTCTGGCGGGTTTCGAGCCGGGCGCGCCTTCGTCCTCGCCTCCGGTGCTGGACTCCCAGCGATTTAGTGTTTGGGAGGACGGAGAGTTGTGGCAGAAGCAGCCGCGTTTCTCTTTCACGGCTAGCAGTTCGCCGTTGCTGGGAGATATGGACGTCACGCCAGTCAAGAAGAGCAGTGCCGGAGTGTGGGAGAGGGAGCAGGGTGCCATGACGCCTGTGCAGAGGCTGAGGATGCCGGATCCGCTGGCTGGAGGAGGGGTGGGGTTTGAAGATGACGGGGAGAGGCCGAGTAGTATTTTGAAGACGCCAAGGAGTTTGTATGATTCGGAAGGGTTCTTGCGGAGCTAGAAAGAAAAAGTCCAGCTCTAGTCTGCTCACGTAGCGGATGACCTCCGTAGCAACTTGATTGAATACACAGCTCGAGATACACCGGCTTCCATGATGTCTTGGTGTCGAGCACGACTTTCGGCGCTTTTACGCTGGAATCGGTGTCTTACGACTTGCATATAAAAGCTCGGAACAGTCACAGGTGGATATCTAACGGATGATAATATGCCACACTCCTGGGTATGTTTGGAAGTGAACGGAGATCAAGACTCTGTTCATACAGCTTCCATATGCAACGCTACTTCCACTTTCGCACCCTCGTCCTCAGAGTGCTTCACAACACCGTTGGAGATGCCATTCCACGTGCCATTTACAGTACCATTCGTAGCACATGCCGTTGCAGGCCGTTCCTCGTAATGTTGCGTAAAGTCGTACTCAATACTGCTCATCTTCATCAGAAACTTCTTCATCTCCTCCTGATCCTTGTTCAACTCCTTCACAATCTTAAAGAACGGATCCGTGTCCGCCACCGTCCACGGGTCCGTTTTGGAAACCCTGTTCAAGTTCTTGATACTCCTCGCATCCACATACTTCAAGAAAATATCCCGACGCACTTTAGCGTAGGTTTCGAGTATCTCAGGGCCGGCGCGGCCTTGATGGTAGCCGATGAAGCAGTCTGCAAGCCCGCCAACGTCGAGACATGCGGTCATACACCCGTACCCGCCCATCGGGTTGCATGCGTGGGCTGCATCGGCGGCGAGCAGGATGCGGCCAACTTTGAAGGAGTCGACGCAGCGATTGTGGATGTTGTAGATGTTGGTGTGCTCGATGCGGTACTGGTCCGGGTCCGGGTGACCAGGCAGCATGGCCTTGAAGTGCCAGGGTCTGCGCGCGAGATACTCTTCGTCGGTCAGGCCGGGCACGGGGTCGCCGTAGGTGACGCGCCATAGTCCTCCGTGGCCGCGTCGCGCGATGAGGCCCCAGTGGTCCGGATCGATCATGTAGTTCCCGCCTTCCCAGCCGTGGTCGGCGAAACCGTCGTAGAAGACGTTCTGGACCATGAAGCGGCAGTCGAAGGTCTGACCAGGCCATTCTCTACCGAAGAGGCTCCTTCTTACTGCGCTTGCTGCCCCGTCACATCCTACGACATAGTCGGCTTCGAGACGCTCGTGTCTCTTCTCCTCGCCCTCCTTGCCAACCTCAACATCGACCCATGCCTTGTCTCCATCCTGTCCAGTACCAGTGACACGGTGGTTGAACCTCACATCGATCAACCCCCTTCCCTTCTCCGGATCCAAACAATGCTTATACATGATCTGGATGATCTCCCCCAACTGAAGCACAGTCATCCGATCCTCCTCATTCTCGACAAGGCTCATATCGATCTCAACGAGCTTCTCTCCATCCGCGACCCTACGCCAGCAGATGGTCGGGAACCTGGGAATGCTCGCTTTCCTGATGTCAGACAGGATGCCAGCGCGGCGGAAGATACGAGTGGCCGGAACACCATACTGCGTTGCGCGGAGACGGGTGTCGAGGCCCGGCCAGGACTCAAGGACGAGAGATGGGATGTCATGCTGTGCGAGGAGTAGAGCAAGCAGGAGGCCTGAAGGTCCAGCTCCGGCGATGAGGATCTTGGAGAAGGGTGGGTTGGTCGTCTTGGCTACCATGGCTGCTGCGGCTTATGAGCCTTTCTCGGCGGAGTCCAAGTGATGGAGCGACGTGAACCAAGCTGCTGTGCCATGGAAGTGGGAACTCAAGGCCGTATATACGAGGAGATCGGTTGTACGGCAACGTTTTAGGGGACCATAAGATGTTTGTCGAGGAAGATTGCCGAACGACCTACCGTAATACCATATTGTATTATTGTCGAGACGCGCACGCGCTGACAAGGCAACAATGTGTCTCTGGTGGAAGGTGAGGAGATGAAGGATTGTTGTCATGAGGTAGGGCACTTGATATGGCTGGGAAGCCCCGAATGTCATTGCCGTCAAGCTGAGCTCCTCCGGCACCTCCGGCGGCAGCGGGCAGCGTGGGGTCAGACCATCAAGGTGCATCTTCACGACCGGTCCTCCATCACGGACAGCATGAAGCTGACCAACGCATCTAGAGTCCTCCATTGTCATGCCGACACCTGGCTTGTGGAATGCCCTGATCCGCACCCACCACATTACTTCCCGGAAAAAGGTAACGAAACTCAAGCAAGCGGCGACCCTCCATGCCGTGTTTGTGCTCCTTCGCAGTGGCAGCTCGCCGGGCATCATGTTCGTCGAGGGTCCCGAGATCGGGGTCGAGGCGTGGGTCGCTACTGTCCAGGTAAGAGGGAACGTCCAATCCACATCTGAGGGCTTCTGTTCTAACGCGTGCAGCACGTAGAAGCTACGGTATAAGGACTACCAGCTTGCGTCGAGGCCCGCACCTGTCATCGTGGAGGACAGCACTGGAGTCCAGGATGGCAATGCTGGCCGTCAAGGTTTTCACGAGACTGAGTCCGTGAAAGATTTCGGCCTGCGAATGGCAGATCGGGGTATACATGCTTGGTGGCGCAAGGGCATGGGATATAGCCAGAATGACCAGTTGTGACGATCTGTTGAGACGATATTGACCTCTGCGCCTTCGACATCTCCAGGACGCAGTTGGCACCTGACCTGTTGCTGGCAGCAAAAGACATCTGCATGGGCTATCTGAAGGGAAGACCATAACCTGTGATACGAGGACTCGTCCCACAACGGACTCCCCCAATCAACAACAATGCCTCGTTGAATGAAACCCAAGCGCACAAAGGATGATAGCCTGTATCGGCCTCGATCCGATGACCTCCAGGTTTCAGTGACATGAGCCCGGCCTGTATGATGGTCTGTGAACGACACTCGTCGTCAATTACCACGCGGCGACACTTACGTGCTTCCACTGCGCCAACAAGTTTTGCTGGTGACAATGAGTCCTCATACAGGATATAAGGCTACGAAAGCCGAGACTGTTGCAAGAGCTCCTCGTGGCTCGACTCGGTGGAACTGAGCCACCACCCCATGAGCCACCACACCGGGTCCTGACGCTGCGACACCACTATCAACGCCACCGCCTAAGACTTAGTACGTCTTTGCAACGTACCTCGTCGAATGATCCATTCTGAACTTATCTGGTCGGATCGCTTCCGACACGAACTTGACCCTTGAGCCGCCAGGTTTTTGTTGTCAGAGGTCTAGTGAGATCTCTTGGCAAGCAAGTCATTACGAGGTTGAGCACCATCGAAAAGCACAGACGCAATTGAACATAATAATGGTGAGAGGCTGAATCGATATTGGTCCACAACGATTGCTAGAAGGTAGCATTTGACAAGCCTGCATACTGGTCTCCATGAGGTCAAGCGTGGGAATTTTATAGAATCCTTGTCTGGTAGACCGTCACAGAACTCAATACAGAGTCGTGGTACCCGAGGTGCCGTCTTTGTTACAGCAATGCAATGCTACAATCATTTGTTCGAAGTCATCCTATTCCGTCTTGCATCGACGAAGGCATCGCTGGAACAATGACGCTACCTATCGAACCCTCGTTCAGAGGAATACCTCGAAATGACGCAAGCAACAGACTCAAGGTATGTATAATTAGCGACGCGATTCTTCCGATGCGTGGGAAAATGCATGCAGTTCGATGATTTGGGCGAGGGAGGTGAGATCTCGAGGCTAAGCTTCCGGGAGGCCCGGTCCTCCCGCGGCGGCGTCTCCCGTCTTTCTCGCGCGTCGTATCACCGACACGAAACATCAAGGTGCAAACGAACAGGCCTTGCAACACGTTCAACCTCGACAGCCGCCGCCAAACATGGCGTACGAGGTGATCCACACCGCGCCGCAGACCAGCGACTTCACCGCGCTGTCTGCCCACCAGGAGCAGACCCCCGGGACTTTCTTCGGCGGAAAACCAGTACTGCATCTGCACTGCACCAACGCGAAGCTGCAGATGACTCGACTGGAATTGGCGAACCACAGCGACTTTGCTGCACTTAGTGATTGCAGCAATGGCTGGAAGGAGGTAGCGGAGATCACGGGCATGGAGTTCTGGGTTACATCTCGGTACTGCAATATCAACAAATCGATATATTACCCTGTGACTTGCGCTAATGTTAATTGCAGGTACTTGGTCCTATGGTCCAACACTAGGTCAATGGGGATTCAGATCCCTTACCCGACGATCTCCCTCCACGCCGAAGATGGCATCGCAGTGCTTCTGCAACTGACCCTCTCCGACCCTAACACGACTGCGGACGAGGACCTTCAGGTCATCACTCCGCGTCTGGTACCGCATACTGCTGGACTGCACGGTGACATTTCACCGGTAATTGCGCATAGTGATGCCTACATGAATGGTGAAGCAACGGTGGTACATCCGCGACAGCGCCTCTACAATGCAATATCTGCCTGCCAGGAGTTGAACCCGGACCCGAATTTGGACGATGATGACGAGGATGGGATGGGGTTCGATGAGACCGCGCCGGGAGCTACGGGGTGGATCACGAGCGAGAACATGGCGGACTTTGTGGATGAGGACGGCAACTTCCGGATGCCGGAGGGTGCTACTATGATTGGTGATGAGGATGAGGGTATTGATGGCGAGGCTGGCGTGCCCCAAAATGCTCTAGGGCCGGGCGCAGGTACGACGAGGACAGCCGCGGAGAGGGACACCACGGATGGTGCGGAGGGTGAGGGCAAGTGGCAGAGGACGGGATGAAGTGCGGTTCTTGTGTGGAGACCTACAACAGGTGCCACAAGCTCTGCAACTTGCTCATTCTGGTACCGCAACCAACGCAGCTACAATAGATGCTCGGAGCAATTGGGAACAAGCAGCATGCATATGCTATAGGCTGTTCTATCGGAGCCGGCTTGATATGCCCGCGTTCCCACAGCGACCATCGCCCATCCTCGGCATCAATGCAAGACTGGACTGGCGTCGGGATACATCCATGCCCGCGTCTCGAGGATTGACGGATAAGAACCGCAAACGCGTTGAGAAAGAGCCACATCCGGGCGCAAGTTAGCTCTCGTAGGCGCTCCACAATCAGTCACGAACCGCACGAACCTGGCGTAGCCCCGGGCAGGGAACGACATTGCTAGGGCAGGGCAGAAGTTGTTTGCACGTCGAGCTTGGCCTCTTGTCAACGTCCTGTCAGGTGCGCGCACTCGGTGTGTGAAGTTTACCGGGGGCGCGGATCTTCGTTGGCTGAGGGGTGGTCGCTTTGGCTCAGTCGGCCCGTGGGGGGGGCATGTGTTTCGTCGTTCGCATTCGGTATCTTAGGCAGGAAATACCAGAGTATTTGTTTGAAGGCAGCATACTAGAGCGTTGGAGCTGTCACGCGCCATTGCACAAATGATGTTTCGCATAACGATTCAGCTCGGTGTGTCGTGTAGAACATACACACTCCGCGGCAGGGACGACACTCGACCAACCCGGTCCACTCGTCATCAGCTTGGCATATGTAAAGAATGTTTCGTACCACGGAAAGTCGTCTTGAAAAGAACTAAGCACATGAATGATAGCGCAGTAAGGCGTCCCAAACCCGCCCCACCGCCGTTGAAATCTGGCACCCGGCGCGTCCATCTGCGAACGCAAGTAGCGTCCCGACAGCAACCCGAGTGCCAGCCGTCCGCCCCACGCACCAAGATCATAGAAAACATCGACTTGAACCGCCCACTCCCCACGCACCCCGATGTATGCACGCACCCATCCTTTCCATCCCCCATCCCTCCTTCGACCGACCGACGCCGCGCTAATTCAACACGACGTCCCCATGCCCTCCATCCATCCAGCCATCCAGTCTTTGCCAGCGCCATCGCTAAAGTGTAACAACCCCCTCTTCGTATTTCACCGAGTATTCCCATATGTCCGTTCCTCCGCCCCCCCCCCCCCCGCTCCTTCACCATATATTCACACTTCTGGTTGTTTTCTCCACCCGCCGCGCGCTTTCACTGCGGGGACTTGTTGTTGCTGCCCGGTGCCGGCTGGCCGCCGTTGCGGGGCTCGCGGTCGCCGAGGCCGAGGTTGTTCATGCCGCTGTTGAGGAACGAGAAGTCCGTCGTTCCGGCGTCGTACTGTCCCTGCCCTTGACCTTGACCCTGGCCTTGGCCCTGACCCTGCTGCTGTTGCTGCTGCTGCTGGCCCTGCTGACCCTGGCCTTGGCCATAAGCACCGTTCGAATACCCGCCCGCCCCACCAGCAGACGCATTCCCTTGGTTGAAAGCCTGCTCCGCACGACTGTCGAACCCCCCCTGGCCCTGCATAGCGCCATTGCTGCCCATCTGTGCGTACCCACCACCCTGCATGTACGGGCTGGGCGCGCCGAGGCCGCTGGGAAGCGCGTACGTGGACTGCGGGCCGAAGGACTGGCCACCATACCCGCCGCTCATGCCGGCACCGCCTCCGTACCCGCTGCCGCCCTGCGGCATGCCGCCGTAGCTGCTCGAGTCCATGGATCCCATGTTCATGTTCGGAGGACCCTGCGGACCACCGTACCCGCCGGCACCACCGCCGGGGTAGTTGTTCCCGCCGCCGCCTTCGACGATCATGGCGGCGTTGCTGCGAGACTCGCCGCAGCGCAAGCAGGAGACGTTCTTGGCGAAGTTGTGGTAGCCGCAGCTTACGTTGCCGCACGTCCAATCGCCGGCACGGAAGGGGATGATGCCGCCGCGGCCGCTGGAACCACCCATGCCGCCCATGCCTCCGCCTTGGCCTCCATACCCGCCCCCTCCACCGTGCATGTGGCCGCCACCACGCATGCCGCCCGGAGGACCGCCGTAGCCTTGGCCTCCGTATGCTTGTCCGCCGTATGGGTTCTGCGGCATCCCATAGCCGGCAGCACCGCCGTACGGGTCTGGTCCGGCAAATGAGCACCTGAAGCAGGCGGTGCGGCGCTGGAAGTTGGAAAAGCCGCAGCTGGGGCAGGACCAATCGCCTGGGCGAGGACGGTTCTTCGATGGAGGGAACGGAGTGAGGAGCGGTGGTCCACCGGGAGGCTGCGATCCAGCGGCACGGTCGAGGACCTGCATGCAATGTTAACGCTATGATCTGGATGGCAGGGAATGGTGGTGTTTACCCTAGCGCTGGACGGCGTGACCTCAATGGCACGGTCGTTGAGTGCACGTCCGTTCATACTGAGAGATTCGGCGGCCTGTTGATTGGAACGTTAGCCAACGGGTCAAGAACACTTGTCAATGTGCGAGCAGAAACAGGCGGATCGGCAACAGCGTTTGGCAGCGCAGTTTGTTGAGGTGCGAAGAAGCAAGTCGTGAAGTGTAAAATGAGGAGATGAGTGAGGTCAGAAAAGTGAGGTCAGAAGAGTGAAGTGCGAGTTACGTCACACCAGTGTGAAGTCTCATGTCGACGGTACACGTGCGCAACGAGGGTTTCGGCCACTGCAGAATGGCTGTGTGACGACGGGGTGAGGTCACAAGAAGCACGCGCGTTTCAGGTGGATGGTGTCGAAAGGGTTAGTACTGACCTCCTCGTGACTGCCGAAGACGACGAAGCCACTGCCACTCGGTTTGCCACCCTCGGGCGTGCGTAGAGTCCAGAAGGCGATAGGGCGGCCGCCGAACTGCGTGAACCAGCTTTCAAGCTCGCTCTGAGTAGTGTCGTGTGGGAGGCCGCTAAGGTGGATCACCTTGGATCGCTCGCCGAGGAAGGCGCGAACGTCACTGCGGGCATCGAGAGGGCGGGTGAGGACACCTGGGGTTCCGCTGGGATTAGTCGGCGACGGGCGCGACTTCTGGAGGAGCGACCTGAGGCAGCGAGTGAGAGTTAGGGCTTCTTCCAGCGCGCGACGCGGCGAAGATGGCGCGAGAGCCTGTAGATGGAAGGGGAGACCGCCGGTGACCTTCCCGGAGGAGCGCACTTCTTCGACCTCAAGGCCAGCGCAGATGGAGGAGAGGTTGGAGGAGCTGAAAGCGAGGGTCTCTGGGTGGTGAGACTGGAAGGTCTGGTACTCGCCGCGCAGACCGAAGAGGATTGGGTGCTGAAGGTACGCGGGGAGAACGACACTCTTGTCACGAGCCTCACGGGGCAGCTGCACGCGCAGGTCCCACGGCGTGAGAGTGACAAAGGCGAAGGTCGGAGCGTCGCCCGGGTTAGCATCCTTGGCAGTGAGGTTGTCCTTTGCGAAGGCGTCGAATGCGAGGATTGCAGCGCGGAAGTCGCCGGCGTTGCGGACGTGCTCCCAGGTCAGAGTGGTGAGAGAGGTGCAGAGTGGGGTGATTGGGGTGTTGACTGGCCTGACCAGAACGGACTGGTGGTGGAGCTGTATAGAACACTTTAGCCTTTGCCATTCGTTCTCTGGCACCAGGGGTCCATTGGAGAGGCGGGGCAGCTCATACCTCTGGCAAGCTCGGGTCTTTCGCATCGACCACCACCCAGCCAATCTCAATGACTTCGGCGCTGTCCTTGGTGACGTAAACGCCATGCTCATCGCACGTGGTAGCAACGTGAATGATGCAGTATTTGTCGAACTGCGGCGGAGCGGTCTGAGATGCGTACTGGCCTTGTGCACCCTGAATCGCACGCTCAGAGGAGAAGGGAGCCTGCGGCAGGGTGGCCTGTTGCGCATACGTGCCGCCGCTGCCCTGGTACGGCTGGCCGGAAGTTGGTGTAGCCATATCTTAAGATGTCTTGTGTTCTGTGACAGACCCGGTGAAAACGCCAAACGCCAGCTTATGATGTCCTCCTAGGGAGTCGTGGTTTTGCCGTCCGGAGGTAGAGTCTGAGGGCGAGGTCGAGGTCGAGGCCTTGGAGACTATGATGAGGATGCACGTTAGCACCTGGACCCGATGCCTGTACCACGCTTGTTTCCGGCACGGCAACGGCAATGGCAATGGTGAGCGGACGGTGGTGGGTTCCTCGTGGGTGGGTGGGTGGGTGGGTGGGTGAGTGGTAGTCTCCAGGCCAGGTGGTTGTGTGTGGTGTTTGGTGTGAGGTTGGAGGATGGCGGAGTGGGAGCAGATGCGAGCTCTCAGGTCGAGTCTGTCAAACGCCGTTTCTGAAACGCATATAATAACGGCCGGCTTGTTAGCGCAGCGGGGATCACCCTGGTTTCCAACTAGTGCCCGCCTGTCACCTTCACCTTTCGGCATACCTTAGTAGTGAGGTTGGATGAGTGTGCATTATTATTGTTGTTGTTGTTGTTGTTGTTGTTATTGTCATTCGCGGCGTGTGCTACGCAATATCAAGACGCCGGCGGCAGGAGTAATAAGACGGGAGCCAGGCTGGACGGTGTTGTCGTGAGCTACACGTACAAGCCGTTGCTTGACATTCAACAGTCCCCCATACCCATAACCCCATTGCGAGCTACTAATACCGCCCGTACCATTTCAATGACAACCATCTGAACTCACACCCGATCCGAATCATCCCCAAGATGAAGGACCCGCAATTCTAAATCCTCGCGTCCGCAGAGACTCCGGGAAGACGGGTCCCTCCGATGAATCGGATCCACAGAACCATACAGTAACCCGTGTTCGACGCTCCGTCCGTACTCGAGAGCCAGGCCATTGGGAGTAAGAACAACGGTTGGCCGCAAACACCATGTCAGCAGCCGTAGCCGTCACGTTCCACGATGCCCATGCGAACGCCACCCCGGGAGCGCTCGTGGAAGCCCGGGAACGCAGTACCGTGGCACAAGCCTTGCCGAGCGGTGGCACAACAGCACGTTGCCGAGCTGCAGCTGCACAGAACGAGCGGGAGACTCGTCACAAAATCGCCTCGAGTCCCACGAGCTGGCCGCAGATATGCAGCCGTGCCCAGCTGTCACAAGTTTTCACGAGTTGCAGTTTTCTGCCTGGTCGTACAGATGCAGCCGCCTGTTGGTGACTGACATGGCCAGATCGATTGGGTTTACGTGTACGAGGCGAAGTTCGGATTAATCTATTGGTGACCACACCGACAACTCGGCACACCCTTGCTAATCGATCTCCGCGTCCCCGAATTGTTTCGCGTACATGCCCAGTGCCTGGATGGGAAAGATGAACTTGTAATTCGGGTAGGAGATCATGCTGTGGTCCCGTCAACAAATCTGCGGCTCGCCGTCGGAATACCCAGGGGACACAGAAACGCACGACTTACCAGCTTTTATTGAAGACGCCCTCGATGCCTTCCTGCAACCACTCCCCATTCGGCCGCTGCCGCCGCATCAACAGCCTCACGGCGCGGGCAATGGGCTCTCGATCCGGGCTCTGGGCGCGCACCAGCGCAATCACGACCCAGGCCGTCTGTACGACCTGCGAGCCGTCAGGATGCGGACACCATTTCCCCGTCTCGCAGCTCCTGTACGACTCGCCCCAGCCGCCGTCGGCGTTCTGGCGGTCCAGGAAGAACGTGCAGGCCCGCCGGACGCGCTCGCTGTTTGCGTGCGTCTCGCCCTGCGTGGCCAGGCTCTCGAGCGCGAACATGCCCGCATATGTGAAGCAGATGCCCCAGCTGCCGTACCAGGAGCCGTCGGCGCGCTGGTTCGTGCGGATCCATTGTACGGCTGTGTCGATGAAGCGCCGGATTTCAGTGGCGCGGTAGTTGGGGTACAGCTGGTTGAACCGGTGGAGTGTCGTTACGCATGCTGTGGTGCACTCGGGGTAGTCGTACTCGACCATGATACGTCCGAAAACTTCGGCGGCGTTCAGTAGCTCCAGACGCTCGCTGCCTCGAGTCGGCTCATATGAGCTGCAGGCACCGCTTTTGTTCTGCATGGTCAGTAGGATGTCTGCTGCCCACTTCAGCCTTTGCTCCGGAATCACGATCGGGAAGAGCGTCTTTGACGGATCATTGGGATGAGTAAGAGTCTGTACCATCATTGTGGCCTTCAGTGCTTCCGCCGTGCAGTCGGACACGCTGTAGCCCTGTACCTTGTTACTAAACCCCCAAGCACCCTTTCGCACATGCCGGTAACCATATTGCGGTGACGTCTTGGCTGTTGGAGGGTCGGAGAACACGGGCGATTGTTCATAGCCAACTGGATGCTCGAGGAATTGTTGGTCTTCGAGGAACTCGACCGCCTTCAGCAGCGTTTGGTGGTACTCCGGTCTCGTCGCAAAGCCCGTCTCGTACATAGCCTGGACTACGAACGCAGTGTCCCAATTTTGCACGCCATTGGTTCCGCAACACATCATGCCATCTTTACCGAGCCAGAGAAAGTCGTGTATACGCTCTCGATGCCGCCGCACGGAGTACGCATCTGGTCCTTCTTCGATGTAGCAGGCCAGCATGTTCATGGGACTGTTGACGGGTGCGAGATCAGCAAAGTCACTATTGGCGTCCTCCATCTGTATGAGCTTCCAGCTCCACCGCTCGGCACGCTCGACAAGCCAGTCGAAACGCAGGTACGGAATCCAGACAAGGACGAGGAGGTAGTTGACGAGATTGAGTAACCAGGACTTTGGATTGTAATCATCAGCCGGGCTAATGGCATTGCGATATCGGGCCCAAGCTATGTCGTCGTGGGGCTGCGTGAACAGCTCCTGCCGCAGCTGCCGGATCAAGGGATCAGTGTCGGCTTTGGCGTACACCCAACGCTTCGACCAGATGAAGCCCATCGGAAGGAAGACCTGACGCATGTGGATCCACCATCGCCAGGGAGATATCGGTACCCAGTCTGGGAGCAACCAGAGCTCTGGTGGTACCGGGTTCACCACCTCCCAATCCATGACACCTAGCAGGGAAAGCCAGAACTTCGCCCAGTGAGGGCCATTCAGCGCACCGCCCAGATTGTACAGACACCCTCTCGCCTTCCGCATCCGTGGGTCATCAGGCGACACGCCAAGTAATCGAAGAGTGGTATAGTTCATCGCTGTGCCGAAGACGGCCGAGTCGGCTTCAATGTGCAAGCCCCAGCCACCATCGCCACCGTTCTTGTCGCCGAGGTTCTGCATATTGAAGATGTAACGTATGATCTCCGTCTGCTCCGGCTGACTGAGTGGCATTCCAGTGACATATAGAGTGACGATGATCCCGGGAAGGAGGAACATTGGCCCGCCATATTCGCAGGCCCAATTGCCTGGCTCAAGCTGCAGCTTAGAGAAGAACTTTAGTCCGTTCTCTGCTGCTTGCATGGGCGTCCTCGCGGCTGGAAAGTCTGGCAGACCCTGCGAGAGATTAGACAATGTCATTGAACTAATTCACGTTCCTCGCCTACCGTGCCTAGGCCTAAGTAATGCTTGTCAGCTACAGTGATGGGCCATTGCTTCACCTCCTCGTCCGTCGTAAGGTAGTGCCATGTCTGGACGCCTCGATCATTGCGTAGCCGCCAGCGGTAAGGATCTGTTTTCGGGTCGTCCTTCTTGTGCAAAGGCTTCGTTGATCCATTGCCATGTCCATTCGACTGCCCACGTTTGCGTACGCTCATCTTAGGCAAAACCCGAGGCTGACTCCATGGGAGATTCACGTCAAAGTCTTGCACACTAAAACGGGTCACTTGAAGTCTGGAGAAGAGGAGACGAAATGTTTACAAACATATAACGGCCAAAACATGAAAGGCAGCACGAAGATGGCGGTCTTGGAAAGTCGGACGATATGCAGGTACTGCTTGTAGGCGACCCACTTGCGGCACGTGATTGGCTGGAAGAGGGTTATGGCGACGCCTGTGTACATGTACATGTGCTTCGAAGGGCAACGGCAATACGTTGTCTATCACAGCTTCGATACAGTCATGCCATGTTCCTCTCCATTCAATTCCAGCCCGCCATCCTCGTCCTCCAACTTCGCTACGTCGGACTTGCCGCCTACGGTGATCCACCACTCGCGCAACACTCCAGCATGCCGCCGTTCCTCCTCCCCGAGCTCGACAGGTGGACCTTTGATCTCCTCACGCATACCATCAGGTCTGCCATCTACTGACTTCCGAGCCCAAACTGGCTTACCCTCATTCGTCTCGTTCAGCTTCGTATCGCCGTACCGCCAGACGCACCATGAGCTTGCATCCGTCGACAGGAGGTAAGCCTGCCGCTTCTTAGACTTGACTGAGAACGCTCGCAATAGCACTACGTCGCCGACATCGGCGACTGGTAGAACCGCTTTCCATGGTCGGAAGACCTCGACCCTGGTATTGCTGCTGCTCGGCTGTGAGGTATCTGCGATGCGCATGACTGTGTAGTAGTCCCGAGGCCCGCCTTTTGCGCGCTCGGGTGCTTTCGTGCTGTCTGTGACCACCGCCAGAACATCGACGGTATTGATGACGAGGGCGTCCTGGGAAGTGGCGTTCAGCTTCTCTCCGAGGCTTGCAAGTGTCGTGAAGTAGCCAAGACTTGTCGAGACACCGTTGCTGGTTGGCTTGTGTAGCTCCAAGCGGCTGACTTGGGAATCGGTGTGTCCAACTCGGGACGCACGGTGCTCAGTGTGCTGCTCCAAAAGTGCGTTTGCGACAAAACCGCTGGACCCTTTGGGCGAGAACCAAGCTGATATCACGTCCGGCACGTTGCTCAAACGAGCCTTCAAGGACTTCCGGGCAGGCTTACCAACTCGGGCACCGTTGTCTTTGTTTCGACTATTCCGTGGCGTCTTGCGTTCGTCCGCAGCACCATCTGATTGCGTCAGTGGGCCGATCAAGGTGTTTGGGTCTGCACTAGTCACGGTGACAAGCTGCTCCTCAGTAGATGCCAGCGTCACTTCGGTGGTAGTCTGGGTTGTCGCTTCCCGCGTAGCCTGAACAACAGCGGGAATTTGACTCTCGGCAGATTGCGGGTCCGAAAGTGTCGAGATCTGCGATGTGACGGTTGTAGCCAGCTGCAAGTCCGACTCTTCTTGCGTCAACTGGGGAGTTGGCGGCATTGCGCTTTCGGCAATCTCCTGATGGCTCTGGTGTACCGGTGAGGATCTCTCTTCCGGTAATGGCTGCGACTGCAATGGACTTGGCGGCAAAGTTGGATACGATATGTTCCCAGAGGTGACATGAGGAAGTTGTGACTCAAACTCCGCGCTGTACGGCAATACAGGATTGGCTACAGCCGTCGTTTGGCCCTCGTGTGAAAAGGTCGTCATTTGCGAATGACTTTGGTCCTCGTCTTCGTGACCATCCTCATCTAAAGCGCTGATCGCTTGTGAATCTTGTCGAGCGCTACTTGGCGGAATAGCGATAGGCTGAGTCTGAGTGGGGCTGGTGAGCATATCCACTTCAACAAATTCTTCGAAGGTGGCACCTTCAGTCCGGAATGGATCAAGCATGTCCACCGTCGTGGGTGAAGGACTGCCGTGGGTATCTAGCACTGATGCATTGTCTTCCTCAATTGGAGACGATGCAGTCAGCTCAACGACTTCAAGCGTTTCTGTGCTAACGTGCCCTTGTAGGTTCAGTGGTTGCGACAAGATGTAAGCGACTGAGTCCGCCAATCCGTCCTGTGGAGCGGGAAACGCGACCATTTGAGGCTGCTCCGCTTCCTTGGCCGACAGCTCTGGTGCTGGCTCGCGCATGGGTACGCTGATGACATCGAAGTCTTCAGCCAAGGAGATTTGCTGTGTATCGAATGTCTCCATGATCTCGCCGTTCTGGCTTTCTTCGATGACGCGCTCGGGCGTGAACTGCGAGGGCACCACGAGGTCGTCTGCCGGTACAATAACTTGTATCCTACGTGGTGTAACAAGCTCTGGGTAAGGACTACTAGAACTCTCCAGCTCCATCAAGATCAGCGGCAGGACCCCCTCTGCGAACCCATTCAGCTCACTCGTAGGGAGCGGGCTTGGCAAGCTGTCGTCAGTCTCCATCTCGTCGGCCATCAATTGTGAATGAGTCGCGTTGTCAAGCTGCTCGGGTTGGGCTACACTCTCCAGCTCAGAGAGAAAGTCTTCGTAGTGGACTTCATTCTCAACGACGTTGTCAAACACAGCTACGTCTTCTCCGATAGACGACTCCGTATCGTCATTGTAGTCGACGGTATCATCGTCTCGTCCCTGCAATTTCGCCCCCTTCGCCTCTATGGTGGTTTGGAACATGTCATTGGTTTTCGGATTGTCTTCCGTGGGGCCATACCCGATTCTCTGCTCTTCGAAAGGTGCTTCTGCATAGTCCACGTCATTGGATCGGGCTTCCTCACCAATGGGCTCTTCGACAACCGAACTAGGGTCTAGCTCAATGACCTCGGGTTGTGGATAATGTAATGGCCTTACATCTGGCTCCGCAGACTCTATCGGTACGCCCACAGGATCGGGTTGAACTTCGAGGTCAGACTCGACAACTTCGTTGTACGAGGGAGTCGAGACAGGGGGGTAACCGTCTGGCAGCGGCTCTTGCGTTTCTCCATCGCCATCAGCTTCGGCCTCGGCTACAAATACTGAATCGTGATCAACCTTAGGCTCCAGACTCAATGCTGGCTCCCGTTCTGTCGTACGCTCAGGGCTCGGTATAGGGCTAGCCATCTTGAAGACTCCAGGCTCCGTACTCGCTGAGGCAGCATGCCTTGCAGTACGATACTCTTCTGCCAATTCAGCCTCCCGCTCCTTGCCCACCGTCGCCGGATGAATCGTTGGCTCGACTTCGTTGTTAGAGATTTCGATTGAGTCAATCATGGGTACGGACAAGGATAGGCGCCTTGCCAGTGGCGCGACATCAGCTGCACTCTGTTGACTTGACACAGTCTGCGGAGGAGGCGACGTCCTAAACCCGAACAAGCTGCTGTAAGTCTCGCCATCACCTTATCGTGCTGTGACTGCGGCGTGTACCGGGAGCCCGCCGCTGCTCTTGGCGCTGCAGAAGCGGCGCCATCGGGCACCGGGCAAATCTTTACCAGCCGGACTGGAGTTTGAGGCTGCGATTTGAGGCCCTCGTACGGCTTTCTTGGCTTTCCATGCACCGCGTGCTCGTCCCTGCGCCTCACTCCATGGTCAGAATCTACTTCGCGCCTTGCAAGCTCACCACCCGCATGCTGCTCATCAGCAACGTCGGCTTCGTCGTAATCCGAATGCTCTGCATCTTCTTCGCCAGCATCTTGCTGTGCATCTCTATTGAGATTTCCATGGAGTTGCGTGGCATACTCCAGCGCCGGAATCTCTTGAGCATGCTCAGTAGCCTGTGTCGGTACGTTGGGCTGTTCGTCATCGATCGTGAGAACTTCATGCTCATGGCCCTCAAATTTCCGCGCACTAGTATCGTCATCGGCGGCGCGCGTCCTGAGATCAGGCCTCAAAGACTCGAAATGTTCCTGCGTAGCGCTCGACGGAAATGGTGACGGTAGCGGAAGTGCTGAATTTGGTATTGCCTGTAGCTTTGGAGTTGACGGCCCGTCGTGCTTTTCACCCTCGTCCTGTTGCGAGTCCAAAGTCTCCGGCGATAGCGAAGCAGAAGGTACTTGTAGGCGTGGCAAAGGCGGCGGCAGCATGGTCGTAGATGGCGCTGATTGTGATGATCTCGGCCCTTCCAGAGGATGTTCCGGCTCCAAGGCAACATCCAACTCCATAGGAACTACGTCCTGGGTGGCTACGACTTCAGAGGCTGACACCTCCGGTTTGCGCGTCGTGGCTAGAGTATCACTTTCAGGCTGGCCCCCATCGATGGCCTCATCCGCACTGATACTGGAGACTTCCATTTCCACGGGTACGGTCGGAGGCTCTTGCCCAGCTTGAAGCTCAATCGCCGGACTCGGCGTCCTCTTCCCTGGAGACGGCGATCCTCCAGAATAGCGCCAGCTCTCTACGGCTCCGAAAGACAACCTCAGCTTCTTGCGCGGTTGCTCATCTTCGACACCAACAGACTGGAAGGGGTCATAGTTCGAGTCCAGAAAATAGTTGCCGGACAAGCGCGACCGCTTGTTGAAGGCAGGGGAGCTGTAGATCTGTACGCTGGCAATGCCACCACTGAATCTCGACCGTGAATAGCGTGATAGAGCAGGCTGTGGTGTTGTATCAGGAGCGGGCTTATCCCATCCTGAAGAGAGCGCAGGCGAGGGCACATCCACCTTCACTACCACGTCTCCCGTCGTTCTCTTGATCGTCAACTCCACATGTCTTCCGAACGATAGCTCCCCATCCACGCTCCGGCCTGGGGTCCTCGTGGCGTCCACAGCGTCAACCCAGCTCGCTCCCTGCAATCGCAACACCACCTCATCGCCGATCCCCAAGTGCGCCTGTGCAACTGCCGCCGCTGCATCCCCTGTGAAACATACTCTGACCTGACCCTTCTGCTTCCGTAGTCTGAAGTCCGGATCTGCCAGGAGCAGCGCGCATTGCTGTGTCGAGGACGAGTACGGCCAGGAAAGCGTGACAATGCCTCGTATGGAAGCGTCCGGTGGGGGTGCAGTGTCCGGCGTGAGACTCTGTATTGGTACAGTGGCCATTTTTCGCGTCTTACATCGCACTGTACATCACGCCAGGCTCCCGTCCTCTTGTCGCGGTTGACATGCAAATGTTGCGCGAACGGGATCGAAGAAGCGGTATTCAAATACAAGAGCCGAGTCCACATGCGGTGGTGAAAGCAGCGGGCCCGCCCGACCCTTCAACATTTCCGGCCCGAGCTCCGCTATTAATATTCACTTCCTCCCGTCTAGACAGTGATCAATACAGATACCTCTACGTGACTACTGTCGACACGAGAGCGTATTTACTAGCGCTACGGGTCCGAATGAGAGCAGATTGTCCAAACTAAGTATCACAAGCAAAAGCCATCTGCCTCAACAGCTGCTTCACAACCTTACCCGTCGAACTCTTTGGTATACTTTCCACAAATCGTATCTCGCACTTCCGCACCTTGTAACTCGCCAGTCTATTGCTCAGATGCTCCCGTACCGCTTCCACCGTCAATCTCGCACTCCTCCTGACTACACACGCCACCGGATACTCGTCAACGCCATACCCCGATCCGAAGACCGCCGACTCCAGCACGTCGTCCATTTGCAGCAGAACATTCTGCATCTCCGCGGGACTGACTTGCCACCCATTGACCTTGATCATGTCTTTGATGCGATCGATAAGGTAGAGCTTGCCATGCGAGAGATACCCGACATCCCCAGTCTTCAGCCAGCGGTCTTCGAAAGCGGCAGAGGTTGCTTCCTCGTTACCGAGGTAGCTCTGCATGATCTGGGGACCTCGAACTAGGACTTCGCCAGAGTTTTGATTGTCTGGAAGCTGAGCGTCACCGTCATTCGCCAGTGCGATCTTGATCTCCAAGCCTGGAATCACACGGCCGACAGAGCCAGTGCCGTCTTCTTCAGGGTACTTGAATGTGGTAAACCAGCCGCCTTCGGTCATGCCGTACACAGGAATTAATCGCGGCGCCACCTTGAACATGCTCAAAAACCTCCGACGAAGCTCAGCTCCTAACGGTGCACCCCCATATGCGACGTAGCGCAGACCTTGGTGCAGCTCATGGCTGTACGGCATCGCTGCAAGCCGGAGCAGCATGGCTGGTGCACCAAATATCTCAGAGACACGGAAGTCGTGCACCTTCTGGGCAAAGCTCTCATCGAAACGGCGCATGAAGTAGCTGACCTGACCCAGTCGCAGGGCATTGAACAGCATCTCTGGTGCGGAAAAGGCGTGAAAAATGGGCGTACAGAATAGCCGGCGAACCTCGTACGGCTTGCTTCCGGTCTCTTCTGCAAGAGCCTCGAGCTCCAACATCATGGAACGGTGAGTTCTAATGGCGACTTTGGGTAAGCCTGTGGTCCCGGAAGTCGGCATGAGTGCAGCGGTGTCGTCAATCGAGATTCTGTCGAGCAACGTATGCATGTGGACGTCCGAAGGCGAACGCAGAAAATCTCGTAAGTTTCTCAGGGCGACGCTATTGCTCTTGAAAGGCTCGCTTGAGTGCAGTGTCTCCACGTTTTGTGCGGGGGCCAGAAAGTACTCGTTAAGCAGGTCGACAAACATGATGACCTCCGCACCACTGTCGCTCGCGTGCACCGCTCTTCGAACCGTGTCGAGATGCTCCGTCGCCGTGACGACATAGTTCGTTCTCGAGATGCGGAAGTGGTGCTCCAGCTCTGACGACGTGTACGCCGGGTTTGTACCGGTCCAGCGACTGTGCGACGCAAGGATAGCCAGTACCAGCACAGGGTACAGTATGTCGTTTGCCAGGTGCAAGCACACAGTGCTGTCCGGTCTAAATGTACCAGCTAGTGCAGCGACTAAGTCGTTAGCTTTTCTTCGGGACAGCTTTCGACTACAATCTGCAGCATCGATCAAAATCTGGTATACTAGTCAGCAGGGCAAAGTGAGGACAGGCAGAAGTCACATACCGGCTTGTTCTCGTCATAGTCGCCAGAAAAGGTGAAGTTGACCAGATTACGATGTCCACAGACGAGATGGGCTTCTTCCATTGACATTCCGGTATTCATTTGCGTAAGGTCGGACTCCATAAAAGTCCTTGACTCTGGGAGGTACAATACGGTACAGCACGGCACTCCAGGATCCCACCGTCTGATATAAGAGCGTGTACTCTCACTTTCTCCTATTGTGTTATTTGTATTCGCCCGCTCCGGTTCGTTTGCTGCACTGAGTGATGGTTTTCTTTGGGCTCAAAGCACTTACAGTACTGTCAACGTACGTTAGCAAAGCCTTCCGCTCGTCTAACAGCTGTAAGAAGACAAGTAACCACTATGAACCCGCATACTTGTATTTTAGAAGAGAATCAATCGTGTGCACAGTGTCCCGCAGGTATCCGCCGACGGCCACGCATCGGATGGCATCTTCAATTCGAACTTCGAATAAGCCAGCTCTTCCCGTGTAAAGGGCTAGATCCGGCATGTGAGTCGTCGTGCTGCGGCATGTCTCGGTCATCCACGCAAGTTACAACGAGCTCCTCGCTGCTCGTAAAGCGCATGTAACAGAGTGGGAAAGGGGACCCAGATACTTTGAAAGATAAATGCGGTAATGCAGACCCATTAAGGTGCCGAAGAATAGTTCGACGCGAGGCTTTCAACCATATGACTCGCAACGCTGGGGTGGAAAACGTCTACTGCCCACCTGGGTCCTGACGTCCGAAAGAAGGCCGCACCGAAAGGTCTTGGTAATGCTGAGCGATTTTGAGTCGCCCGGAGACGGCAAATGTTCGTTCCAGGGCGGTGAACGGACAGACGGAAGAGTCTGCAAAAGTCATACCATTCGCAGTCGTCGTACAAATGGATCTGCCTCCACAGGCGTCGCTTCACTAGGAATTCATGCATGTACCAGTATCGCGGAGGCGTCGTGGCACGAGCACCGATGCCGCTCAGGGCCGTTCTGACATCTTACAGTCTTTCGTCCCTGATAGCCAGCTGGCCATGCTGCCGTCGCTCCAAGACTGGTAGTCAGTCAGGCTTGCATGTCGACGAGCGGCGTCCAAGAAAGGTGAAGGTGACATGACCACGTTGTGAGTTGTGAGTTGTGAGTTTTGCGGAGGAGGTGAAGGGGCTTTCAATCAGCTGCGAACGAGACGACGCTCACGACGCTAGCATCACGCTTGCCTTCTTGAGCCTAGCGCTTCAGCCACTCTCTTCTTACTTCGACTCCACCCCAATTACAGACACGGTTTTCATCCCCAGGGCACGACTTCGAAGTGGTCCAATCCGCCCGCCTCAACACACGATTATCAATGGACCCTGAGAATCGTGGGAAAGTGGCCGTCGGACCATCGACATGGCATGGTGGCCTTGAACGACAGCGATGACCTCGCACATGGACTATTAGTGTGGCCATGTGCATGGTTGGAGACTGGATGCTTTGACGATACTCACAAGGGCATTGTACTGACTGAAAGCACTGGACCTTTGGTTGAAGAGCGTACTTCGGCGACTTCAAGGCACGACGAACCCACCTACCTTAGCTTTCAATGACGACTAATGCCATACTCGACAGTCGGCGGCCCAGAAAACATATGTGTAGCCTGTACACACATGCCAAGTACTGTGGTAGACTCACAAGTACGACCAGCAAACATTGAGTGCATTCTCATAAACCATGAGCAGCGTTCTGCCGCACAGCATGAGGACACGCGGCGTCAAGGATCAGAGTGCGAAGTCCGCGAATATCTCCTTGCGCGGTGAGCGCCATACCTTACCGTAACAAAGGTCATGGGACGGTTCAGTTGCTTCCAGTCTTGGGTCTCGCATACTCAAGGCCACTTGCTGGCGTGTGCCATAGCCACGGTAACATAGCCACGGAAGGCGGATGAGCGGCATAACACCTACAACATGCGCTCAGTGAACGCAGTCAGCTGCTATGCGGGTCACGAGACCGGCTTGGAGGTAATTGGATTAGCTACGTCTCCAATCACGGGCACAGCTCACCAAGTGCAACAATGTATCCCACTCGCGAACCGCCGCAGCTTCCCACCTTCAATTTCGGCAGGAAGACTCTTCCAGAGGAACGTGAGTATACAGCAACAACCTGGATCCAGGGGATGCAGAACTTCGACCGTATCGGACCCCAACTTGGACAGAGTAGCCGAGACTGTCTTTTGCCACCTGATACTGCGCACATCACGCCGACGAGGGCGGAATACTACACGGGGCCGGAATACTTCGGTCGACCTAGGCCCCCTAGCTTCGGTGGCAGATCCCCTTTGAGATCCACGAAACGGCTTTACAACTCAGTCTCGATGTCCGCCCCTCGGGTGCTAGCTCGACTCCCCGTGTCAGAGCAGCTGGTCTGGGTTGGCATCGATGAACCTACGAGGGTGTATCGACCGCGGAGTTCGCGGAGCTGGTCTTCATTGTCCAGCGGCTCCACACTTCTCAACAACGAGAAGTACGACGTGACGGACCTGGACGATGACTTTGGCGACTTTCACGAGGAATACGCAGGTCTATGTGCCACTCAAGAGCAGCTCAGGGCGCTTCAAACCCGATATCCGCTTCCATCAATACCTGGCGAGAAGTATTGGAAGTCGCTGTGGTACCGCCACATCACCGCCTACAGATGGCTCATGGCGATTGTCCTCCTTTCCAACCTTGTAGTCATGACTACCGTGGTCAGTCTTCATATGGGTGGACGGGTACTACTTACATACTCTCAGGCGGCCACGGCAACAGGTGCCAACCTGCTGACCACCACACTTATGCGACAAGAGCACGTCATTAATTTCTTCTACCATCTGGCTTGTGCGCTTCCTCGTCGCACACCACTCGGAGTTCGGAAGTTCGCTGCCAGATTGACGTACAACTATGGCGGTGTTCACGCTGGCTCGGCTATGAGCGCACTACTGTGGTACGTGGTCTACGCGATTCTGGTAAGCCGGGATTTCCACGGCACGAATGCGCAAGTCAAGGCCGTATCAGCAATCACCGCAGGCATCGTCGTGCTCTTCGTGGCGCTGACAGTGCTCTCTCACCCGTCAATCCGCCGCCGCTACCACAATCAATGGGAGCTCTCGCACCGCTACGGTGGCTGGACGGCCGTTGCTCTCGTCTGGGTGCAAACGCTCCTCGTCGCAGTCATCGACGCACGTATATCCCACGAGCCTCTGGCGGAAACACTGCTACACCTCCCAACCTTCTACTTCCTCGTCGCCATCACGATCTGCCTTCTCTACCCCTGGCTCCGCCTCAAGCGGCTCCCAGTCAGCGCAACATACCTCTCAACCCACGCCACTCGACTCAACTTCACCGACCGCACGATCCCGACCTGCCGCGGCATCCGCCTAGCCCGCAACCCCCTCCTCGAAAACCACGGCTTCGCCACAATCCCCCACGCACCACCACTGCCACCAAACAACCTCAAAACCACACAAGCTTCCTCCTCAGACCCAGAGAAAGGCTATACAATCCTCATCAGCAACGCCGGAGACTTCACCCGCACCCTCATCCACTCCCCGCCGTCTAAAATCTGGCTCCGCGGCGCCCCAACAACAGGCGTCATGCGCCTCTCCTCCCTGTTCCGCCCGCTCGTAATAGTAGCAACCGGCTCAGGAATCGGACCCTGCCTCTCATTCCTCAACACGCATCACGGCCACCCGTTACGAGTCCTCTGGAGTGCGCGGTGCCCGGCGAAAACGTACGGGAACGGAGTCGTGCGCGAGGTTCTGCGCGCGGATCCGAGGGCGGTGGTTGTGGACACGGGGGCTGTGGGGTGCGCGAGGGTGAATTTGGTGGGGTTGGCTTTTGCGCTTGTGAGGGAGGTTGGGGCGGAGGCGGTGATGGTTATTAGTAATCCGAAGGTGACGGGGGAGGTGGTGTTTGGGATGGAGAGGAGGGGGGTGGCGGCTTTTGGGGCGGTATTTGATTCTTGAGTCAATCAATAATGAGCGGGAGTTTGGGAAAGCAGGAGTAGATCCGAACTTTGTGACCTCGGATTGTGTATGCTAGTTGTGGTAAAGACCACGAGCGTGCCTGCTCGCCTATCCTGCATACTATACCATCCTCACCGTGAATCTCACGAGCGCTTGTGCCCAAGATTAACCGCTGAACCCCTCCCAACATGTCGTTCTACGTGACGACCATCAAACATGACAACATAAACACGTCCTTGCGCCCATCCCGTGCTCTCCCCACAGCCCGTCGATCTTACACTCCACTCCGATGCACCAACGCTCCTCCCCGTCGGAACTGCACGCTCTCTCTCCTCTGCAGCACCTGGAGAGCACGGTTGAGTGCTTGCTCGCTGTACCCCTTCCGCTCCACAAATTCACGGCGGAGAGTAGCGAGTGAAGATGTGTACCCAATGGGCAATCTGCATCAACCCAGTCAGCAATAATGGACATATGGGGTCACAAGGGCGAGGGAAGTAAGAGCGTACCGCCGCCGCAGCTCCTCCTCAACTTTATGCACCTCTTCAACCATCTCCCGATTTCCCCCCATCCCCAACGCGCTCGAATCCCCTCCCGCCGACATGACCGCATCCATCGTCGAGCCCAGAAACAGCCTGATAGCCTCATCCACATGCTTCTCCGTCGCAATCGGCTGCAACTCGATCTTCGCCAGGCTCTCCGAGATCCGCACCAGACTCTCCAGCTGGCGAACCGTAATTGGAATGCTGGACCGCTGATTCGCGTCCGCTTCCGCGCGCGCGACTTGCCTCCGGATGGACACAAAATGCGAAGACAGCTTCTCGGCGGCTTCGGCGGACAATCGCGGCGCGCACCGGGATTTCGCGTACGAGATGTAGCGTTTCAGCTTCTCGACCGAGAGCTCGGCGTCCGGCTGCGCCGCATTCTGCGCGCCGCCGTTGCCGCCGATGTGCAGGCGCATGACGTGCTTTGCGATAGTCTCGTCGCGGTTGCGGTCGTGGTCGTCGCGGACGATGAAGATGAGGTCGAAGCGGGAGAGGATGGTGGTCTGGAAGTCGATGTTCTCGCCGGGGGACTTGAGGTCGTCGTAGCGGCCGAAAACCGGGTTGGCGGCGGCGAGGACCGACGTGCGGGCGTTGAGAATGGTGGTTATGCCTGCTTTGGCGATAGAGATAGTTTGTTGTTCCATGGCTTCGTGGATGGCGACGCGGTCTTCGTCGCGCATCTTGTCGAACTCGTCGATGCAGACTACGCCGCCGTCGGCCAGGACCATAGCGCCGCCTTCAAGGTAGAATTCGCGGGTCGTGGTGTCGCGTTGGACGGAGGCGGTCAGACCGGCTGCGGAGGAGCCTTTGCCGGAGGTGTAGATTGCGATTGGCGCGCATTTCTCGACGAATTTGAGGAGTTGTGACTTTGCGGTTCCAGGGTCGCCGAGGAGGAGGACGTTGATGTCACCTCGCAAACGCATACCGTCCGGTAAGATCTTCTTGCTGCCTCCCAGCAGTAGACAAGTGATGGCTTTCTTGATATCGGCGTTGCCGTAGATGGATGGGGCGATGCATTGTGAGACCAACTGGTAGAGGTCCGGGCGGCGGGAGAGTTCGAGGAATTCCTGCTCCTCTTCTTCGGTGAAGTGCATGCCGCCTCCGCTGGAAGTGTCATGGCTGCCGTCTGTCTGTATACCAACGGCGCGGAGATACGGATTACGGATTGCAACCGCATTGCCGCCGCCTTTCTTGTTCTTCTGGGCATTGTAGATGCTGAAGACGCCCATGACTACGCATCGTGAGCCAGGCACGACACGATTGGCTAGGTATCGGTCTGCGGATACGAGTATATGCCGCGGCAGCTCTCCCACCGGTACATCGTCTGGCGCTTCTTGTAGCTTCAGCACCTGCTGATCAATGAACTGGCTCTTCTCGTGCACAACATAGTATGGGTCAAGCGGGCACTTCTCGCCTTCATCACCAGGCCCCTTCTCTCGCCCGCATACTCTCGGGAGAGTGGCGCCGGTGAAACCGCTTTGCAAGGCGAGGTTGGTGGAATATTCGCAATTTCGACATTGGATGTGTAGAGCCGTGGCTTTGCTGCTGAGCGTACCCGCACCGATGACGATGCCGGGGATGCGGACCAGGTGGGAGACATTGGTCGCAGTCAGCCCGCGTATTGAGGTTTGCGAGACGGAGGAGTGGACGAGTAGTTGATGCTGGGGGAGTGAGTTGGACCGGCGGAGGTCGTCTTCTCCGCGTGAGGGGTACAGGATGCGCTGTGTGCATGTTCGGATCGCATTTTCGAACTGCCATCAATGTCTTAATCAATATGCTATCGATTTTGGGATGCGCTCATCAAGATTGTCCTTACCAGTGGTATGATGTCGGCGGGTTCATTGGTGAGTCGGTGGGCCAGATGCTCGTTGAAGGCGATGAGGTGGGCGATATCGACGTCGCAGTAGTACTGCTTGGACAGCACATTCTCCCGTATCTGGTCCCGGTATATGAAGACATTGTCTAGGTGGAACTCGAGGATGAAGTCGACCAGTTCCTGTTGCACCTGCTTATTCGTCTCTTGGCCCCCGTTCGCGCTGCGGTCCTCGCCGAACAGACTGAGCGTATAGACGGACTGCCGGTCCATGATTACCTGAATCGATTAACCGTGGTTGTTTGTCGGGATATTGCGATGCTGCCCGCAGTTGCGTCTTGTTGCCGTCAAGTATTGCGTTGTCGATATCTTCTAGTCCGTCTTCTTCATGTCCAGCGCAAACGCGTCGAGTCGAGGGGGAAGACGCGCTTCGTGACGGCGCTAATGCGTGCACTTCAACGGGCCGAGGCGTTTGACAGCTTCCACATGCGAGGATGACTAACCCCCCGACGCTCGACTGTTCAATGTCCATCTGATATTATTACTACAGCGAGACACACCCCATCCTCTCTCTGCATGTCTGTCCCGGGCCATGTCCTCCCCCTCCCCACGCTTCTCCGTCGATGGATCTCCTCCCAACCCCACGTCGCCGACCTCGACGCGCTCCGGCTACCCCTTCCCAGACGCTCTTGCACGTCACAATACCGGCAATCGATACCAGCCTCGACGCGGCAGCAACGCCAGTACCATCTCCATCGGGTCGATAGGCGGCAGCTTAGACATTCAGCCTCGGCGGGGCAGTACCGTTCGCGAGACCAGCCAGAATGCGATCTTCAACCTCCTTCAATCCCCGGCTGCGCGGACCGGCTTGCTACCACACAACCAGGCCCCGGCGGGATTCAACGCGCCGACGACTAGAGACATCCCGCCGGTCACGCTGACGAATATCCCGCACGTCCCGGTCGACAACTTTCGAGACTACCTGAACAGAATTGGTCCGCTGTTGGAGAGCTTTCAGAGGGGTCGCATCGAGTCGGAGCAGGCGGCATGGCTGAAGAAAGACAAGGAGCTGGAGCAAACAGATCGGTTCGCGGAAGTATTCGAAAGACGGTTCAGCAGGGATGGGCCGATGTCACCTTCGCTCACGAGGAAGACATCGACAACTACACTACTCTCACCTACGGCTGAAACGCCCGGTGGTATCGCACAGCCTAAGAGGCGAAGCTCTGCTCAATATCGACGCAACCGAAACGAGCCAACACCTCTGTCCACCATCCCCAGCGTCTATCTAGAAGACGACTTCCACCTTGAGAACCCACGCACTTTTGACGTCGTCTCTGAGCGCGCCGAGATTGTTCGGCCCCCACCCGGCACAACTGCGGAAGCGCCGAACGGTGCTCCGCGGAGGCCGATCACGACCAATGCGATACTACAGGAAAAGCTGAGTTGGTACATGGACACCGTCGAAGTCCACCTTATCGGTAGCATTTCCACCGCTTCCTCGGGGTTCTTCGCCGCCTTGGGCAGTTTGAAGGAATTGCAGACGGAAGCGGAGGAGAGTGTAGCGAAGATCCAGGGGCTAAGGGATGATCTAAGAAGATTGGATCAGGACGTCGCGGTCTGTGGGCTAGAAGTCGCGGCCAAGAAGCGGCGGAGAGCGAATGTGGGGAAGCTTGCAAAGGCCACGAGACAGGTGGAAAGGGTTGTAGAAGAGGTAAAAAGGGCGGATGAACTGGTGGAGGGGGGTGGGTTTGATGAGGCCGCTGATCAAATGGACCGGGTGGGTCGGCTAGTTTGCGGCCACCCAGAAACCGATCGCGGGGGGTTGGACGAGGACCTGATCGATCTGCGACCGCTGAAAGCCCTCCAAGGACTGGACTCTGGCTTGCAAGACCTTCAACATCGTATCGGAGCCGGCTTCGCGCAGCGCTTCACCTCCATCCTGATCGCTGATTTACGACAACATGTTGAAAGAGTCCCTTCACCGGACACCCTAAAGCGATGGTCCCGACAACGAGGCATACCACCCACGTATATGGAGACCTCACCTCAACTGCGGCAAGACCTACTATCTGCACTCAAGGGACTCGGAAGAGCGAATTTTACTGCGCCCGCCACGACCGCTTACCGGGACGCCGTGCAGCGAGAGATGAAGGCGCTGATCCGACGGCACTTACCTTCCAGTACAGATGATGACGCGGACAGTATGGTGTCTACGGCGACCTCCACTCGGAGTGGCAATAAGCTGAGTCAGCAGGAGAAAAGCTCGCTACTGGCAAGGAACCTCCGGGCAATGGACGCAGAGGACGCAGAGAAACTACTAGTGAACGTGTACACGGCGGTCGGTGAAGCGTTGCGGAGAGTGAGCACTCAGACTAAAGTGCTTCTGGACGTGACGAGCAGCATGTCGCCTGCTTCGCAGCCCGGCTCGCCACCAAAGTCTCCAGGCTTAGGTCCTAGATCGCCGAGCCTGCCGCCAATGGACGAGCAGCTTTCGAATGGGATGCCGAACGGCAATAGCAGTGCGCCTCGCCGGACAAATGATACTAACGTGCAAGACGAGCTCTCACAAGCACTGGACATGTCCAGCCTCCTTGTTCAAGCCGTCGATGCGGCGCAAGCGCAAATCACCAAAGTGCTCAAGGTCCGGAATGAACAAACTATCCGGCTGTCCACTCCACGCTTCTTGCGGTACTTTACGCTGAACCGCCTGTTTGCGGATGAGTGCGAGGCTGTAAGCGGGCAAGGCGGCTTAGCGCTCAAGGGAATTATCAATGCACAAATCAGCGGGTTCGTGCAAGTACTGGGAACGGCTGAGACGGAACGAATCGCTGGCCTACTCGACGCCGATGACTGGAATGCGAAAGATTTCGCGGAGAAAGATGACGTATTACTGCAACGCGTACTGAGCAGCATGGGCAAGGACCCAGTGGAGTGGTCGCAGGCTGTGCGGCCAGTATGGGAGGACATGGGTGCCGAACCCTCGACCGCATCCCAGCCACAAACGAACGGCGTGCACGAAGCAACGAACGGCACAGCAACGCCCGACCACACTCCTACCCCAGCCAAAGCAACCACGGCGAAGCCAGCCTACATAGACGAGAACCGCTACATCCTCGTCCGCTCCGCCACCGCTCTACTGACCACCTTCGACACCTTCCTAGCCCTAACCTCTTACTTCCCCTCCATGACACCCGCCATCGCCACCGCCCTCCTAGACGTCCTCCGCGTCTTCAACAGCCGCTCCTCCCAACTCATCCTCGGCGCCGGCGCCACTCGCGTAGTAGGCCTCAAAAACATCACGACCAAGCACCTGGCGCTCGCGAGCCAAGCGCTGGGTTTCGTGGTGGCGTTAGTGCCGTATGTGCGGGAGTGCGTGCGGAGGCATTTGCAGGCGGGGAGTTTGGGGGTGTTGGCGGAGTTTGATAGGACGAAGCGGGGGTTCCAGGAGCATGGGGGACAGATCCAGGATAAGCTTGTGGAGATTATGACGAGTAGGTCTGCGAGTCATGTTCGGAGTATGTTGGCTGCTAGCGAGGAGTTGGCTGGTGTGGGGAAGGATGGGAAGGAGGAGGACGAGGAGGCGGGTGGGAAAATGAGCTTGTATATGGAGACTTTGACGCGGGAGACGATGACGCTGCAGCGTGTGCTGAGTCGGTATCTAAGTGAGTTTGATTTGGAGCTAATTATGCGGAGGATCTTTGAGACGTATCGGGAGCAATGGGGCGAAGGCTTCAGGCAGGTGGCGACTGGTTTGGGGGAAGCGGGTGGAGGGGAGGCTGGGGCGGCTGTCGTGGTGAGGAGGAAGAAGAGGTTGGCGAGGGATAAGGAGGGCTTTGAGGGGTTAGTGGCAAAGTTGGCGCCCCGAGAGAGGGTCATCCGCAAGGGCTGAACTCTTGGCGTTCGAGCTTCGCTTACGTAAACCCCCGAATCCCGCACCCAGACAAACTTCTTCTCGCAACGTTCCATCCTCAGACTCCCTTCCTCTCCCATCACGCACCCTACTAGACAGTACATGTCAACAAGCCACCCTCTTCCTGCGTTCAGTGGGCCGGGTGCGCGTCTCAATTGTTGTTACTTGCGATTCCGGGTTATCAAGCGGAGAAGGAAGACTGAGGGTCCCATAAGAGCTGGCTATGCATTCTTTCGCTGTTGCGTAGGCGGCGTCAGAGGGACCGGACATACTTTTGTTGATTGTGGATGTAACTGGGTGGTCATTGGGCGTTTGGGCGATGGGAAGATGCGGGTCATGATGTCGGTGCACAATGGTGAGAGGAGCAAGGTGGCTTGGCTGTAATGCTTTGCGTGTGCGTTGCTTTACATGCATGGCAAGTAGTCTTCCACTCTGCTCGCCTGCGTGCTGACGGCGGCTTTGACTTCAGTGCGAGGTAGCCCACCCGCACCAGCCGCCATCAAGCCACACTCCGCCGTTCGCTCCCCTCTTCAGCCCCCTCGCGTAGGAGTCCGGTAGCCGGCTTCCTCATCGTCGATACGGTAGTACTGCGACAGGTCCTCACTCAACCTCAACCACTTCTCCACCTCCCCCACCCTCCCCACCCTCTCCAGCGCCATCGCCACCCTACGCAAATACTCCGTCGCCTCCGTAATGTCATCCTTGCGCCTGGACCCAGTCACTATGACCACGAAAGCCTCCCAGCTCGCCGCCTCCTCCGCCCAATCGCTGGCGCTCTGTTTCCGCATATCGCGCTGCGGGCGCACGTGGGCGACGAAGAGGTCCCGGGGATCCATGTCGAGGAGGTCGGCGTAGTGCCCGAGGAGGATCATGTTGGCCTGGTGTTCTCCGGCGTGGTAGAGGCGGAGGTTGGTTTGGCGGAAGAGGATTTGGATTTCGCGCTCGAAGGAGGTGTTGTGAGTGCTTGAGGAGGGCATGTTGGGCGATTCGGTTCTCGATTTGTCGGTGGTTGCTGCTGATGAGTGATATGTTAGCTTTGCTCGGTGCTGGAGACGAGAAGAGCGTGCAGTTGGTCAGTGGCAGCGGCGGTGTCGTTCTGGTGCGAGGCGTTTGTTCATGATGAAGGTGAGAGTGACACGCAGCTTTTAAGCTGATCTACTCGAAGCTCACATGGTGAGATTCAGTCTGAGACGAAAGCTCACATCCGTACTCGGCTGTTTGCCAAACGTCTAAGACATCTCACCTACGCAGTAGACAAACAACGGACTTGACATGGCGTGCGACATCAAGCAAACAGCAGGCTCTGGGGAAGGCAAGTGTGGAGAAGTTGTGTGTAGACTGGAAGGCACTTCACCGTCGAGGAGGCCGCCTACCTTTCTACATGTAAGCCTCAACATTCGACAGCATGGCCGAGCGATTTCTTGAGCATTGCATCAACAGCTATTCCGGGGTGGCCAACCAGGCACTGATGGCGCTGTTTGACTTCAAGGGGACGCGAACAGCGCAAAGCTTCCTACGAAAGGGATCTCCTGGCTCAAAAAGCACTGGTAAAGCGCATCTGAATACGACTTGCATTCAGCGACATTTTTTCGCCGAACGGACCAAGCCCGGTGAGAATATGGCCAGCGATGTCGGCTCGAACTGAGCTGAGTGCATGCAGCCCGAACTTCGTCGGTGCCATGTGAGAGCCGCGATACGGAGTCGCGAAGAGATGGTATAGTCTGGCTTGCCATGAGGCCTGTGATGCATATCGGTGGCGGTGTTGGCTATCTACCCTTGCCATGCTCTCTAACATTCTCCTAACTATGCTCAAACATCCCAGAATTAACTGTTCACTAACCGCGTACTGTCGGTAGTTGACGGATACCAAGTTCTTCCCTAGTCGAAGTGCGCTTGGCTCTCATGCGTGCCTCACGGCCGGTGCTCCGGCACTTTTTGGGCGCGGTAAAGTCGGCGCTATGGCAGCCTTCAAGCTTCCTGGGCGTAAAGTGTGTGTCAACGTCTTTGGTCGGATCGTGGGGAGGCATTCGCCGCTGCATTCCTCGTCCGCCCTCTCGCAGTCAAAAATCCGATGGAATGCATCCTATGCAGGCACTCCTTCTTATCGCTATCAGCGTGCAACAGACGCGCTACGCGGCTGGTCATGGCATCCAGATGGCGATGCCCAGCGGCGCCCATTCTGTCATGCGCCTACCAGCCTGTTCCGTGACTGGTATACTATGAAATAGCTGACGACAGCATGAGCAAACCATCCAGACCTGCTCTTGATCCTGCACAAACAAGACAAGCCTCAAACTCCTCCAGCACCTCGCTTCTAGGACCGCAGCCAAGTGTAGAGCGACATGGGCATTCGGCGTCGGTCTCCCAGCAAGCCATGGAAGACAAATGAGCCGAAGAGACAACGGACAGGCTTGGGTGCGATCGTTGCGATGCAACATGTTCTACTCTGGAGCTTAGCATACGTCGCCGCCAGCGAGACGTATCTACTCATCGAAGGCTACATCACGCCTGATCTCCTCCCACCCTCCAGCGTTCTGCTCGTCAGTGTAAGTGTGCAAGCGGCTTCTTCGATCGACGACCGGCGCTGACAAGATCCGTGAAGGCCGCTATGTCAGCCCTGTACATCGCTGCCCACGGCATATCAGCGTTCTTGTGTTCCAGAGCGAACATCGATCGGAAGAGAAAGCTCAGACACACTGCGCAGTGGATCGCAACGTCGAGCTTGCAGCTCGGTGTCACCGCGTGGCTCGCAGCCTGCGGAATGAGCATCATATTCACGATCGCGAAACAGCCGTACTGTATGCCGCGTGGTGGAGCAGGAGTGGTTGAGATCGACGTCGGCTCGATGTGCATCATCCAGCGCACTGGAGTTGGCGCCAGCTTGATGAGCTTGTAAGGCATCCCGTTTTTCTATGTAGCCAGGGCCACTGACTGATATCGGCTAGACTCGCGACACTCGTCCTGTTCGTCCTCATGCACAAGACCTCCGATCCATTCCAGTGTCACCTCTTCGGCATCACCAAGGAGCCAATGCTACTCCCACTAATGCTACCCTACAAAGCGGCACCAGGCCATACCGCGTATTCAGAGATGTCGTTCAAATGCCGCTCCTCAAGCTCCTTATCATCCCACACGCTCATACCGTCCCGAAGCAACTCCCTGAGCCATCTGATTCCATCATGCCCGGAGAAAGCAGCATTCGGGCTCGGCATCTACGCACCGAAGCAGTCGACGCGCTCGTTCCTCGCGCCGCGACCATCCTTGCAATCGATACGCACGCACACCACCATCAGCTCCCTCCCACCGCCCTCTTCGCCATTACCCCCACTACCAGCCTACTTCCCGGAGCGCTACCGGCAGCCCAGCGCGATGCAAAAAGCCATCTACCCGCCGAGGTCTCAGCAGCCTTACCAACTCGCGCGATCTCAGAGCGGCAGGACCGTGCGCATGGTCCCACCGTCCCCGGCACTGTCCGCTTCAAACCTCGCCGCCTTCAACAGGAGTACTGAGTCGCTCTCGAGTGTCTACAGCCGCAGCGTGAGCGGCGAGACACGGCATCCCGAGGGGCCTGGCGCGCTGAGTGACAGCAGCAGGAGCTTTAGTTCTGGTAGCGCGGCGACTTTGGTCAAGAGCCCGTTGGTTGCGATGAGACGGGCGGCGGATCCGAATATCATCGTCATGCCGGGTTCGAATTCAGGCAGCTGCAGTGATGAGTTCGAGTCGGAGGTTGACGATGCGGCGACGTTGCAGGCGAAGCTGCCGTCTGTCAAGGCTGTCAGTGAGTTTGGCGAGGTGGAGAATTGGCCATTGGGCAGGCAGGTGCCGATGAGCTACTGTCAGCGAACGGCGGTAATGGATGAGAAGGGTGTCTTGAGACGATTGGACTTCACGCAGTTGACGATCAGGAAGACGCGAGGGCCCGGTGCTGTGGTGCCTCCAGCTCAGTATGTAGTTGCTGCCGCATGAGATACTCTGCTTCGTTGCTGGTCTATAGTCGCAAACGTGTAATACATGCTCATTGACGATCCTGCATCATGTGGCGCATCGTTTCCATCAATGATGGAACGCTTCTCCACGAGTTCTTCGCACCGTTTCCTGGTTCATGCGGCGTGGCCGGCATCTCCGCAGACTCCACCACGATTTACCATCACACTCATCCGTCTCTTCGTGCCTGCGCCAACCTACTGAGCATGCCAAGGCTATCGCTTTACTTGCGTAGTCCGATATCCAGCATGGCCGCAAGCAGGGCACAACCACTAAAGATTCCGGCACATAGCGCTTGAATCCATCTGCGGCCGAGATCCACCCAGAATCCTATGCGAACGCTCTCTCTAGGCAGAAAGGTTATTGAGCGCGCTGTTACTGATCGACGTTGGACTCATGATTGCAGTCTCTCGGGTCCTGCAGTAATGATGCCCTCACTCAACCTGACACCACCGTCTTCGTCGTCCGTGTCGCAGTCGACGATGCTGTGGGTAGATGGTTCGGGCTGACGACCGAAGGCGGCGCTCAAAGACATGGCTGCCAGTGATCTCGCCGTGTCCGGTATTTTTGGCACGCTCGCAAGGCCCCGCGCAAGCCCACTCTCCGGTCCGGCTGCTAATACCAAGCCCACTGCGGCTGCGAACGCAGCCGCCCCAGTTTCCTTTCCGGGACACGACTTAGTCATGCTGCTCCTGCCAGTGCCACCGACATTCCGTCTCGGAAGGGTGAAGGTGGAGAGCCTTTTAGGCCGGAGTCGATCTGTGTCGGGCCTACAAGCACCCTTCTCGACCCGTATCGGCTCTGTCGTGGACGGCCCCTTGCAGCTTTCAGATGTCTTGCAGCTGTAGCCATGCGCTCCATCATAACAGTGTTGTCTGCGCGCTTCTTCGTCCTTGAAACGCTGACCGCAGCAGTAGACAGCTCTTTCATCCGGCGCCGCCGAGCTGGAATTGATGCTCGTGCAGGAATCTGTCTTCCCAGTCGAAAGACATTTGGTGTCATGCTGCACGTCTTGTTGATGCTGCAAGAGCGCCACCTTGATCTTGAATGTTCTCCCGCAGCAAAGCCCGCCTAGCAACGCCGACATGTTCGCAGATTGCGTGACTGCATGCTTCACGTCTCGCTGATGCTGCTCAAGCGCCGCCGCAGTCTTGAAGAATCGTCCACAACAGCTTCCATGATTCAGATCATGCTGGTGCTGTTGGAGCGCTTCCGGAGTCTTGAAGATCCGCCCACAGCAAATTCCAGCTACCGATTGCGATGAATTCAACGAACGACTAGCCATATGCTTTCCATCCCGCCGGTGCTGCTCGAGTGCATCTGCGGTCTTGAAAGATCGCCCACAGCAGCTGTGACTGTTGATTGACATCGCCGGTCTGCCGGGCGGCGTGGGGACTAGACGTTTCGCTAGACGTTTCGCGACCCGACGATATCCTCTGCCGCCGTGCTCGATTCGAAGTATCGACAAGCTTCCTGGTCTTTTAGCAACCGCCTGCTAGGGTCGGATGTGAATCAGGCTGCTGAGTGACTTGGTGCAGGTGCAACGAGTGAGTATTTGCGACTCCTCGGACATGCACAAGTTGAGCCTAGCCTAGCATTGTTATGTTTAGCGATGTAGACTGTGTTGTGGTGGTAGTGGTGTTTGATGAGGCTCGGAGGCGAGTGCTGGGTCTCGGTACATAGCATATGATATGAAAATTGTCAGTAGCGTGAAGTGAACGGCGCGTCTCACTCGTGTTTCTGAACGTAAGATCATCTTGAAGTGACCCGGAAAGGCAGGCTCGACCCTGAGCACATGCAATTTGTGGAAGGTGAAGTATGCTCTTGCCAATCGTCCGCGAGCAGCTTAGTGAAGAGCTCCCGCTACTTTGAAAATGCACGGTATTGGTGTCAGACCGAAGTGAGTGTTCACGCCGCCGACACTCGCTCCTACCTCGCCTTCACATGACCCCTCATTGTTTCTCCATTCACTCGCTCATCGTCATCACGTATTTCATGCACTTTCATATCCATCCCTACCCAGAATCTTCTATTTCGCCACTGAACCTTCGTCCCGCCCCAGAATGCCCAGATCCATATCGGCAGGGCGAGCGTCTCCCTACCCAGCCATGCAAGCAGCCACTCGCCGAAGACCCTTCTCCGGCCGACCTTCGGCGGACGCGCAAAGAACGGCGTTTGATCGTCTATCTCGATGGACTTTGCGGAGTGAAGGTGCAAGTATAGTATCCGGTCCATGGCGCACCAAATACTCACGCTCAGTAGCCAGATCAAAGATAATGCAGTCCATGTTCGCGGTATAGCCAGCTTGTCGTGGAATAGTGGCAGGCTAGTGAGTGCCCATGCGCCGTAAGCCGAACATAAGAAACTCTCCGTCCCTGGCTCCACAAGCGTCGCAAGCGTCACCGTGAATTTTCTCACCCTCAACCATCTCACTCTCCTACTCCAGTACTCCCTCACACTCATATTGGCCATAGGCTGGACAGCCAGATCGCCAAAGAGCATTGCGTGTTTGCCCCACACTTCACCCGCTACCTCTTCGGGCACCTTTTGTTTCCATAGCAGATCGCCGATGAGATGATCTTCGCAAATATTCTGGCTGAAGAAATCGATGCCCCGGCCGTTGGTCAGAGAGCCGAGGTGCGAGCGCCGGAACATGGTGCTCTTGCCCACAATGCACGGGGCGATGAGGACTGTGTTGATGGCTGTGTAGAACTTGGCGTGGGAAGAGGACATGAAGACTTCCTCGAGGCGCCCACCGCCTATAGCTGAGGCAGTGCGCTGGTCGGACGGCAAAGTGGTGGACAGATCCCAGCCTGCGTTGCCGTTCAATCCGTGCATCTCGTCCCTCATCGTGCTACCTTCCGTGTCCACCACGAGTGGCAGCTGATGCACGAATTTGTTCTTATGCGTCGAACCAGCGCCTTCCAGTCGTGCCACCATCCTGGCCACAGTGCCTTTCGCCACCCAGACGTTACAGTCCAGGACCCAGACGATGTCGCCAGGTGCTTCTCTATAAGCACAGCTCATGTTGCGGATCTTCGGATTCGGGCCAAGCTGGAGCGTGCCGTTCTGTAGGACTGCATCCTCATCCTCTACCAGAATCTGCGCGTCATGTTCAGGAAAGTCTTGAATTAGACGCTCCAGAATCGGTAGAGACGGCTCACGGCGGTCTGCGATGCAAAACCGAATATGCAGTTTTTCCTGTGGAAATGTCTGCCGGAAAGTGGAAGCCAGACACTCGTATAGGCATGGCTCGAGGCCTTTCATGGGACGTATGACTGTCACATCCGGCGCATCATCGCCCCAGACAGCAGCCAGTCGAGGCCGCGAGTAATTTCGCCATCTGGCGATTGCATCAGCACGAAGTTTGCGCCATTCAAAGTGTGCGTAACATACAGCTGTAGCGTGCCGATCGAGCACACGAAAGCGACGACCACGTACCAGACAAGGCAGACACCGGCTATACCCAGCGTTATCGCGGAAGCATGTTTCTCTGCTGACGAGGCCAGCAAGTCCTCTGCAGCGCTCGAAGTCGGCATGCGCTGCGTTTGGAACGGGATGGAGGCTGTCATTTCTTATGTTTTGCTCGGATGAAGTGAAGTGCTGTCCCCCGCGGAATCGGCCCGACATCGCGGGGGCCTTTGTTGACACACGCAAAACAACCCAAAGCTTCGTCTCTCACATTGCTAACACACAGCGTCTCGGGTTCATGGTGCGATTGGCGATATTCTAGATCGCGAAGATGCAGAGTAGCCCGCCTGTCCGCGCCTGGGACCGGCCATCTTCGCCTGCCGAGTCCCAATATTCGCTCGATCTGGGCGCGTTGGGTCTTGAAAGCCACGACAATGAGTCCTCCCCGGTCGCCACACAACGCGTCGATCGCGTGCTGAGCGAGGACATTGATGGACCGTCCGACTTCACGCTCAACATGGCAGCGTGGATGCGGGGCGGCGGAACGATGGGGAAGGGCACAGTGAGGAGTGCGAGGAGTGGAATGCGCAGCTTAGAAGAGCAAGAAGAGCAGAATGACGACCGGGATGGCAAGCATAGCGAGCGTCTGGAAGTACCGCAGTCGCCTGTGCAAGTAGAAGAGGACCACACGAGAGCAGGCAGCAATCACACTCCCGATCACAGCCCGCCAAAGGATTCACAGTGGCACGAACGGCCATCGTTCCGTGACGAGCGAGAAGCCAGCCAGGACAACGATGAGTCGGACTGGGACCCGTACGCGCCGTCTGGTACTCCCCAGCCGCCGGTGCACAAACACTTCCTGCAACCTACAGGCGAGGACTACCACAGCGAGTTCACACCTGCTCGTTTACGGTCTGCTTCCGCACATGCGCCGTCCTTGCGCATCACTACAATCACGGCCTCTCGTTCCGAGCCCGTATCACCGCAACAGAGTAGGCATGGAACACCTGGTCGTGCTTCCAGCGAGACGCTCTCACCAGCTCGCTCGCCTGAGCGGTCACCCGTGTTACAACCCTCTCAGCTGGTGGAGGTCAGCTCTCCATTTACGGAAGCAGGAGGACACCGCGACTTCGACCGTCAGATGCTGCAGCTTCAGGGTCGCTGCAGGCAGCTCGACAGCCTGAACAGTGCGCTTAAGCAGGCGCTGGATGAAGAGCAGCGGATTCGGAAGCAGGAGAAAGCGGCGCACGATTACGTCGTGAATGAGGTTAAGAAGCGAGAGAGAACTCTGTCGCAGCTGAAGGAGCAGGCGGATCAGCGCGCCAATCGCCTAGAACAGACCTCTAGCGAGCTTACTGTCAGAGCGGCATCCTCGCTAAAGCAACTGGAGAGGCAAGGTCAGGACATCGAACAAACCGAGCGACACCACGAGGACGAGGTCAGCAAGCTACGGGATGAATTGGAAGCCCATCTCGCAAGCAGCGAGCCTGAGAAAAAAAAGATGAAGTATGAGCTCGAGCTTGCGCTTCAAGGAAAGCTGGCGTCTGAGCAGACTGCGAGAGTGCATCGCGAGGAGCTCGAAAAGTTCCGTGACTCCGAGGCTGCAGAGGTGGAGCAGTTGAGACGCGAGCTGCAGCAATCTCGCACAGCCTTATCTGACCTTGAAGTGCGGATGAAGTTTGCGAATGATGAGAGGGAGAGGATGCGAATTGAGAAAGCCAAAGCAGAGCAGGCCGAAACCAAAGCTGGCGACGACGGGTCGGCCATCCAACGTGCGCACAACGACCAGACTACGCAGTCTGCCCACGATCAGCGCCGCGCGAAAGAGCAGGCAGAAGACGCGCAAAAGCAAGTCAAGGACCTTCAGCAACAGATCCGCGACGAACAGACATCCCGCGACGACGAGCTCGAAAAGCTAGAAATGGCGCACGAGCAGGCGCTGGGTGCAGCCAAGAATACAGTGGAGACTGCTCGCAACGAAGTAGAGGAACAGCAAAGCCAGCTCAACGAAGCCATCCTCGAGCGCGATGCCGCGCAAGACACATTGGCTGAGCTCCAAGCCAAACAAATCACCACGAATTCCGACCTCCAGAAATCTCATTTGGATCTTGGGACAACGCAAGCCGACCTCGCAACTGCTCGCACGCATCTCGCAACCGCGAATGCGGACCTCGCGGTTCTCCGCGAGAACATTGCAGATTCCGAAGCCGTGAACGCAGCACTCGACACTAGGGTCTCCGACGCGATGCGCAAGCGGGAAGTCCACTGGCTGAGCAAGTTGGCGGAGAGCGAGCGGGAGCGACGGGTCATGGCGAAGGCGCTGCTGCATCAGTGGGGTCGCGAGGAAGTCGGGGTCGATGAGCCGCAGGGGTTTGCGTATAAGTATCTTACGCGGGGGTCACCGAAGAAGGAGGCGGCTGTGTCGTAACACATTGTCGTTACCGCATCGTATGATAGTCGCGTAGCAGAGCGTCGGTAGCTGGGAAGCTGATGGCACCATCATGGAACATCGTTATCCTCGAGCGTTTGCATTCCATCGGTTCCTTCCCTCCAGTCGCGCATGTCGTGACGCTATAACACCCCCTTTCGCGCCAACTCGACTTTCCTACCCGCCTCTCCAGCTGCCCAGCCCCCCTTCGACACGCAGACCATACTCCCGTCCCCAAACTCCACTTTATCCTCCACGGCGGGAAATGCGCAGGGGCAATGATGCGCGAAGTGGACGCAGGAAAGCGTGTGAGGGCAGAGGTATTTATCGCAGTGGGCTAGTTCAAGTCAGTCAATGATTGCAAGTATTCCAATGTCGAGCTATTGGCGTGGTGGGAGATGAAATGGCTATAGGGGACAACTCACCGGCTTCGTAATGTTGCTGATACCACGCCGAATCCGAGCCGGCGTTCTGGGGTTGAGAGGCTTGTTGTTGTTGCTGGCCGTTGAACATGTGCTCGAAGAACTGGAACTGCGCGGTCACTGGGAGGAGAAATAGCAACAGCGCGGTGAGGTAGTTTATGAGCCCCATCGCAGGTGATTTGACGTTCTTGCTGGCGCTTGAAGGTTGGTCCAGGGACGGTTGACAGTAGAGGTGATGTTGTCCATTTGAGTCTTGGCAGGCTTCCCCGGAGAGCTCCGCATATTTCTGTCGACCGCAGAAAAGCACGCGAGAGGTTGGAGATTCCTTTAATGACCTGCAACACCGCGAACGATCGCCAACATGCATCTCATGTACACCCTCGACGCCCATGGCAAGCGGCAGTACACTCTCAAGAAGATCACCGAAGGCGAGGTCACGAAGTCTGCTCACCCAGCGCGGTTTTCGCCCGATGACAAGTACTCGAGGTGAGGACTTCTCACCAATGTGTGACGCGAGTATTCCGCAGTGCTGACACAGAGACATTGGCAGGCACCGGGTAACTCTCAAGAAGCGCTATGGTCTTCTCATCACCCAGCAAAGTACGACCGGCCTACTCCCGACGAAGAGAATGGTATGAGCTGACTGGTGGGATAGAAAATAAGCAAGTGCTTGGGCAGTGATGATGTAAGGGCGCAATGGCATTTTTAGCGAGGAGTTTGGCGTACAACATGCACTTCTTCACGATGGCACAAGCAGCATGGAGCCCGGGTAGGATGAGGACGGAAGCTGAGCTGCGAGACGACTAGTTGGAAGCGCAAGATAGGAAGCAATTCAGACGTCTTCACCATGCGCGAGCAGTACCCATCAACAGGGCAAAGAATGGGCGGTCCCGGACCTGTCTTGACCGTGTCCTACGAGACGCGGTACATGGAAGCGTTCTTTGACTCAGCTTGGGAAACGCACTTCACCGTGATGGACGCAGGACCTCTCGACTCGGCCTATGAAAGCTGCTTAACTCGTAGGATGAGCGTGAGATCGTGGACCGTCAAAGCATGAGAGCGCAGTCATCAATTGGGAACATAGGCGAAGGCATGTACCTGGCGAATCATCGAATTTGGTCACGTTCGCGAGGCCACGGACTCTGGTTTCATACTGAAAGCAGGGCCAGTAGCCTACATTAGATCGAAGCCTTCTCGATATGTCTTCACTTGACTGAAGTAAATCCTTGGGTACTTGTGCCTATGTAAGTACATGTAGGCATGTATACCTTATGTACTGTAGTGCCGGTTTCGACTCGGGTTGACGGTGAGGCGCCAAGACTGAGGTGGTAAGAGCGGTTCCCGACTTTACATGCCCCGTGTACATGTAAGGTAGTTACGAACCTCCTGCCCTTCTTGTATTGATACACCCGACAGATGGCCCTTGCATCGCAACCCATGAATACATGTAGCAGGCCAGGTCCGAGATGTCCAGCGTCGGCAAGCGGGGAGCAACACTACCTGATCGCGTACATAAACCCGCGCGCTCCAAGACCGGCTGTTTGATATGCGTTCGCCGAAAGGTAAGATGCAACGAGGAGCGGCCCAGATGCAGTCACTGCGAGCGCCTGAATCTGCAATGCACATGGCGAGCTGGAGTAGCGGCTAGCGTATCGCAGGACCAACCGGATGCTACGTCCACCACTCAGCACCATGAGCAGGCACGGCGTCCTTCGGCTTCTGGATCTGCGTCCGCGGGAGGCTACGATGGCCTCATTGGCGACTTCGACTTTAACAACAGTATCTGGCACGACACGTCTATGCTAGATTGGTCGTTCCCTGATGCTGCCCTGGACTTGCCTTCCGCCTCCGGAACCCACGATACTGGGCCCGTGGACATGGCCGGAACCCCTAGACAAACAGACGCCTCCCACGGATTACACAACAGCCTTGGAACTCCGCTACAAGCAGCTGGTACCTTTTCTCCAGCTTCGTCGACCGAAACTGGCGGCCATGCACTCGTAGAACATTTCCTGGCTTCCGTCGTACCTCCCATCTTGTCTTCTGTAGAGGTAGGCCCGAGATGGACATCTACCAAGATGCTCCTTGCGTCGCTAGCTGGTTCTTCGCCAATGGTCAGGCTCGCAATGATGGCCTTCTCTGCACTTGAGTGCGATGTTCCCCAAGACTCAAATCATTCAGAACACCGGAAGTTGTACGACAAGGCAGCCCAACAGTATGCTACTCACGCTGGAGATGTATCGAGAAACCCCGCAGTGGCCACCAGTCATCTCGCACACGGATTGGCCACTGCTTTCTTCCTCGCATATTCTGATCTCGTGACGAACCGAGTCCGTGACGCCCAGGGTGTCCTGAAAGAGGCCGCCCGTATGCTCGGCCAGCATCGCGATCAGCCCCTTAGCACGGTAGAGCGAAGGCTCGTCGCTTGGATACGTCTCGTCGACGGCCGAGCATCATCGGCAGGCGCCGATGGCTCGTTCCTAGCGGAGACGGATAAAACGATAGACTCGCCGAGCACCGCAGAGAAGCCTTCGTTTGACGAACCGTCCTCGGACCCCAGCCCAGGTGGAAGTACTGTCGAGGACGTTCTCTTTGACGTCTTGTACGCACCCGGCTTGGCTTTCTACCAACGAGTACAAAGTATCATGGCGCGCGTCAGCAACATTGACCCTTGGCATCGGGCACGCGGCACAGTGTTGGACGAGACTGAAGTCATGGCTGTGGCGGCAAACATCACAAAAGACTTACGAACGCTAGAAGCACAACGTCCTGCGTTGATGGATCATGCGGTGTCAGGCGCGCTCACTGAGCGCCACATATCTGTTGACATCGCAACTGCAATCACTAGAAGCTATCGCGTGTATTGGGCCAACTATCAAGCTGGACACATACATCTGCACAGAGTAGCGTACAAGCATCTGCCTCCTACGGTCGAGGTCCTGGACGCTAGAGCGACGATCAAGCGTACTGCCCGCTTGCTGGAGCAGACCGGCGAACAGCTTCCTGTGAACTTCATCTGGCCGCTTTTGATGGCTTGTTGTGAGGAAGAAGACCTGGCGGAGAGAGCGTGGATGATACAGTAAGTGTTGCAGAAGGTGAAGGACTTCTAGCCACGTCGGAGCCAGTCTCTAATAGTTTCACCAACACTATAGATCTATCCGCAACATGCAGAGCCAGGCATCCAACGCCAAACCAATAGCCGATGTCCTGGAAGAAGTGCACCGGAGGCAGGATGCTACGAAGCAGCGCGCAGATGTCCGGCAGACGTCATTGGACCTCTTCAACATGTCCTTCGCTGTGGTGTGATGCTGGTGGAACCCATTTCATCGACTCCAACCGACATCTATCAAGAGCCCAATTTGTTCAGCCTGGCCTCCTCTGCCTCCAACACCCGCACTTGGTCCAATATCCACTCCTGCCTCTCCTTGCTGACGAACTTCGGGTACGGTCTCCGACAATCGCGTGCTTCTGCTGGATATCCTAAGAGCTCCGCAACTACCCACTTGGTACCGTTGATGCCGCCTTCTCCGAACCCGAGCTCACACACAGCGAGCGTGTACTGCAGTTTTTGGGCTTCCTCGAACCTACCGGCCTGATACAGGTCATAGATTGCTACGCATGCCCGAGGATACAGGTTGCCGACACCGGTTATGCAACCAGTGCCGCCTACGGACAGTGCAGGGATAAGCCAGTCGCTTTGGCCAGCAAGTGCTGAGAATTGCTGCGGCTTGTGTGATGCGGCCACCCTTGTGACTTTAGCGATCGAGCCGCAAGTAAGCTAGAGCACCTTCTGTCAGCTATTGATGGTATACGCCAGGTCCTCTGAACTTGCCTTCACGCCAACTATGTTTGGATGCTTCGCTAAAATCTCCAGCATGGGTGAGGTAACGTCTAAGCCTGCTGCCTACGTCAAGATATCCGTCGTCAGCGCACTTTTCGGACTGCATTCAGGTTATTGCACATACGACCGACGGGAAGTTGTATATGAGCACTGGAAGCGGGCTGTGGTCGGCGACCTCCTCGAAATACTCGCGAATGGCATCTTTGTTGAGCGCAAAATGGAAGAAGCTCGCCACCAGCACCAGAACGAAGTCGGCACCTGCCTCCTTTGCTGCCGTGCAGTCGGCCAGCACATCTCGGGTACTTGTACCGGTCGTTCCCAGAGTGATCGGTAGCTCCGGTCTGCCCTCCTCGGTCGCAATTTTCCTGGTCAACCGCACAAGCTCCTGCTTTTCCGTTCGGCTGAGCGGGAAGGCTTCACCGTTGGTACCGGCGAGTACTATGCCATGGACTCCCGAACGAACGATGAAGCTGATGTGTTTCCGCTGCGTTTCCCAGTCTATCTCTTGGCTTGGCGAGGAGTCGAAGAACGTCAGAGAGGGAACATGAACGCCTGGTGGATATGGCTTCGCTGCTACTGAGTGCCCGTTGCTTTTGACTCCGTTCTCGGTGGCAGAAGGCATGTTTGCGTGAGGAAAAGTGGATATAAGGAATGAAGTCGGAAAAAAAGCAACGACTGGAACAAGATCACAGAAAGGAATCTAGTCGAGGCGGGAGCGATGCCTTTTTACTCTACCTGCACTATTGCCGTTCGGCACACCAGAGTCAGTGCCCAGCTCCAGTCGGTACCAAGCAGTCTTGTCGTGGAGTCGCCATGAAATGTAGCTCAACTTGGGACGCCATGAAGGAGGCTGTTCGTCGAGCTTGCGTCCGACTTCCGAGCTCGGCTGTCGCTCGAGAAGCTTCCCTTGGGATTGACTCGGGGCAGCAGTGGCTCTCTCGGCTCCGGACCACGCCTCGCTTTCAGTAAGTCCGCACACCCTGAGTGTCTTCAGAGAATGAACTTGGCGTGACTGCAGGACTTGTGATGTGCGGCAATGCCCGGAGCATGGAGATGATCGCGACCGTCGGCAAAGGTGCGACCCGCTCATAGCGTAGCCGACGGACCTGAACCTTCTGGTCCCACACGAGATAGCTCTAAGCGCCGACAGCAGCCATCGAACGTCGACTCTTGCATTCCGGATACGCTGGCTCGCGAATATCATCCGCCGCGGGAGACCCTCGTCGGCTACGAGGGAGTCTCCGCGACGAGCTCTCCACAAATCATGAGGACCCCATGTATGGGGCAGAACCTTGCCTCCTCGTGGCACGTTGCTGCATGGCTCGACCCGACGGATCTGTATACATAGTCGATCCATCTGGAGCTGGGTGATCTTGATCATTCTCTTCCCTGGACGAAAAGAATTCTTGTGCCTCACATTATATCGATCGAGCAATCACGATGACGGGATTTCAGCGAGCTAAAGAGGATCGGTCAGTAATAGAAGTGGCCGAACAAGCTGGAGAGTGCTGACATCGTCATCGACCAGTCCGACTCCACCAGAAGTTTACAATTGGAGGGTATACATGAGCTCGTTGATTGTCGCTACGGGTGTGATGGCATATGGCTACGACTCGGCCTTCATCGGTAGGCATTGGCATACAAGGAAACCCGGAGAGCAAGACGTTCACTAAGTCTCTAACATCGCTATACAGGAACGACTATCACGCAGACCTCGTTCAAACGGGACTTTGGGATCGTACACATGACCAAGGCGGAGCAGAACAGTGTCAGCAGCAACCTGACGAGCATATACTCTGCTGGCGGCTTCTTCGGCGCCTTGTTCATGTTCTTCTCACTGGAATTGCTCGGCCGTAAGGCAACACTGATCATCTCGGATATCATCTTCATCATCGGTGCTATCCTCTGTACCACGCCGACTCACCAGCTTGGCATCATCTACGCCGGTCGCTTATTCACTGGTCTCGGAGTAGGCGGGATAGCTGCCGTATGCCCCATCTACATCTCCGAGATCGCCCCGCCCGCCATTCGTGGCCGTCTCACTGGGTTCTTCGAGTCTTCTTACCAGATCGGTGCAGTCATCGGGTTGGTACTAGGCTTGCGATATCGTGGCGTCATGCTAACATACTCTAGTTTCTGGATCAATTACGGAATCGTTCACAATATCTCCAAGGAATCGTCCACTGCATGGCGGATTCCAATGGGTGTGCAGCTGATACCCGCCGGCCTACTCGCACTTGGTCTGCCATTCCTGCGGGAGAGCCCGACGTGGCTGCTGAAGAGAGGCCGTGATGAGGAGGCATACAAATCCCTCAGCTACCTTCGCAACCTTCCCATCGACCATCACTACATCGCCGAAGACGTCGGCTTCGTCAAGGGCCAGATCATGCACGAACGGGCAATGACTACCGGCGATCGGCCCACTTTCGCCGCCTTCATCAAAGGAGCCAGGAAAGAAGCTCTGATGAAGGGCATGCGCAACCGCTTCGCCCTGGTCTTCTTCATGTTCATGTGGCAAGGATGGTCCGGAGCTGCCGCTATCAACTACTACTCGCCCACCATCTTCGCCTCCGTCGGACTGACAGACATCACACTCTGGACCGGCGTCTACGGCCTGATCAAAGCCCTCGGTTCGATCATCTTCTTCACCTTCTTCGTTGACACTTTCGGTCGCAAGATGCCGTGGATCTTCTCGTCGCTTGCGTGCGCGGCTTGCCAGTACTATCTCGCCGGCTATATCGCCGTGGCGAACCCATCTAGTCCGTCGAATTTGGCCCATCCTTCTGCTAGCACGGTGGCCGGTGGCAAAGCGGCGACAGCGGCGATTATGATCTTCGGAGCTACGTGGTCGTTTGGCGCTAACGGGCTACCGTGGATCATCAGCTCCGAGATCTTTCCCAGCTCGCTCCGCTCTATCTCTGGGCCTTGGGCCGGGATGTCCGTCTGGCTCTGGACATTCGTCGTCACGAAGGCTCTTCCATCAATGTACACCAGCATGGGTTATGGCGTCTATGTCTTCTTTGCCAGTATGCTGGTCTTGGCGAGCGTCTACGCGTGGTTCTTCATCTATGAGACGAAAGGTAAGTGATCCGGTGGTCGTGATCCTTGAACGTCATCTGAGACATCTGCTAACCGTTACACCTTCGGCCTGCAGGTTTGCGGATCGATCAAATGGACGAGCTATTTGGTTTCGTCAGACCAGGCACGGATTATCCGGAGAAGGCCCTCGGAGAAGATGACGAGGCGCGCTATATTGACGAGAAGCAAAGGGCTGAAGCTCGATTGGAAGTCGTTTGAGAGTGCCCTCTGTGTACGTAGCAACTCGACATCGTGTGTAACGCTTGCGAGCTTCGTGGATGCTCTATTTTGGACGTGTGGATAGCGTTCATGCATACCAAAATGACTTGTCGCATCCGTAGCTGACGGTGCAAGCCCGGCGATGAGAACGACGAATGCTACAGAATCGTGCTGTGCGCAAGCTCTTACGAGCAGCGGCGCAGCTACATCGCATATACTCATCAGACTCGCCAATCAATCCCGTCCGCCACATCACCGTCCCTAACCCTCGACTTCCTCCTCCTCCGCCAAAGCCAACCTGCCCCTAACATCTCTAACCAGCCCCTTCGCCTCCTCGACCTCCCACCCATCTTGACAAAGCTCATTAGCCAATTCCATCGTCCTCGCCCACTCCCCCCTCGCATAGCAAAACCGCGCCAGCCACAACCGCGCCCTGCACGTGACCTGCGTCACCCCCAAACCCTCCTCATCTCCAACGCCTTCCTCGCCAGCACCCTCCTCCTGCGCAAGCGTAAGCTCCATGTAAGCCGCCGCCTCGTCCCAAGCCCCGTCTTTCTCATACAGGCAAGCGATTTCGTATAAGATCTGCGGGTCAAGCGCTCCACCAACAGCGTGAGCGAGAGGGTCGCTGTTGCCGCCGCTGCTGCCGAAACTCGAGCTAGTGTCGATGTGGCTGCCGACCACCAAAGCGCGCTTGAAAGCTTGGATAGCATTGCCAGTCTTGTTGCACCTCGCATACGCATTCCCAACCGCGGCCCACATCTTAGGGTCACCCGGGTAAAGTGCCGCGGCGCGCTGGTAGTAGAAGAGGCTGTAGCTGTGGCATTCCAGCATTTCGTAGCCCTGTCCAAGACCGTACCAAGCGCGGTAGTCTTTGCGGTTGGTGTCCACGGCGCGACGGTAGGATTCGATGGCCGCTTGGGTGTTCTTGAGCTCGATGTACTCGTGTCCCATCAGCGTCCAGGCGGCCTGGAAGTTCCGGTCCAGGGTGAGAGCGCGGCGGAAGTGGAGGACGGCTTTTTCGTGCTCGGACATGAGGCTGTAGTAGTTTCCCAGAATGCAATTCGTCTCGGGTCGGAACTTATCAACATCACTTGCGATACTCGCCAGCGTGGCTAGTCTCGGCCGGTTGGGTAGGACGTAGAGCAGGTTGCTGAAGATCTCCATGCCATCCAATCTGTAAGGCTGCTCCTTGAGCAGGGTGTCGAAAATCTGCAATGCACTCTCGTGATCTCGTCCGTGATAGTGCAGCATCGCTTTCTGCTGTTGCAAGAAAGATGATCGTGGGAAGATACTTTCCATCTGCGCCAGCGCGTTGAAAACCTCTGGCGTTTGCTGAAAGAGCTCTTGGCTGCAGTGGATGTGGAAGAAGAGAGACATGATGTTGCGGGGCAGATGCTCGCTGAACTGCTGCATCTCCTCCGGCGAGCGGACGAGCGAAGCAAGTTCCAGCCACGCGGACCAGTTGTATGGCTGCAGGTTGACGCTGCGTAGAAGCCATTGTTTCGCCGACGCATCCGATTTAGTTCTGAGTAGCGCGATCCCGTAGAGGTAGTCTAGCCATCCCTGCGAGTTGGTGATATCCTGCAGCCCGCCGCGAGCATTGAAGTATTCTTCCAGAAGTGCGAGGATGCCGGAAATCTCTTTATTAGCAGTGACTGGTCCATCGGCAGGCCCCAAGATCGTCTCTGAGTCCTCATTTTTGCGTTTCTCGCCGGACATGTATCGCGCGTACAAAGCCAGGAAGAGCGCCTTTTGGCTCAGGTTCTTGGGCAACCCAGATGCTTTGGATTTGGCAGGCTGGCGACCGAAGACAGACTTCCCCTTGGAGCCGACTTGCGCGTGGAGCTTTTGTTGTGGCGATAATAGGGCTACTCGGGTAAGAGACGTTATCTGGGGAGAAGAAGTGCTGTGAGGGACCTGAATGGGCAAGAAGACGGCAGCACACCGATCAAATTCCCGGCAATCGAATAACGATTTCGCTAAGAAAAATCGGGGCAGCTCTCGGGCCTCCAGACGTGCTTCCTTCGGGTCATGGTTCAGATACTGCCCATGCTGTGGCACGCCGACATCATCGTCATTGTCAGTGTCTTCGCTGTCATCGTTCGGGCCGTCTTCGGATGTCGCGAACGAGTTCAAGAGCTCTGCCGACCTTAGCACATGCCGTCAGAGCATGCCCGCGCTGTATGAGAGTTTGTGGCCTACCATTTAGCGGCGAAGTACAAACATCGTTCGTTGCACGCCAATACCACCCGCTGCAATTGAGTCTGTAGTTCAAGCTGTTGTTCGCTTGAGAGCGCCATGATCGTCAGCGAGGGCGGGATCGAATCGATGGGGTACCAGGTTGCGGTCGAGATGTTGTGTTTCCGACGACGCTAATACATGTGTATGAGTGAGGTCAAGACAAGGTCGCGTGGCTGCTGTTTATCGCCCATATGTTCCCCATTTTATAGAGCTACGGGAGCGGGAGTGGTAGCGGGAGCTACTGCAAGGAACCCGGCAGGGTCCAACAATGTTCTGATAGAGAAAGTGGACTGATTAACCTGGTCGTTCTTCCAGACTACATGTAGGTATATTCCCACTCGCTGCCCACAACCGTGCTCTTCACCAAGTCGACTGTGAAGCCGATACCGACGTCTGACGAACCACGCGCCTGTTACACATTGTCAGGATGCCTGTGTCGAGACAGCAGTTTGAGGCGGTCTTTCCGCGACTGGTCGACGACATCAAGGAGCACTGCGTGAAGTACAAGCTTCCTGAGCAAGCCTTGCAATGGTTTGAGAAGGTACATCGTCATCTCACTTTCCAGCCCGGACGCAGCCAGAAATTTTTCCATTAACATATCTGACATAGTCCGCCTAGTCTCTCAACTACAACACCCTTGGTGGCAAGTACAACCGCGGCATCTCCGTCATTGACTCCACCCGGATCCTACTCGGACGCGACCTTAGTGAGGATGATTTCTTCAAGGCCGCCACCCTAGGCTGGATGATCGAGCTGCTTCAGGCTTTCTTCCTGGTCAGCGACGACATCATGGACAGCTCCAAAACGCGCCGCGGCCAGCCCTGCTGGTACCTCGCCCCCAATGTCGGCATGGTCGCCATCAATGACGCTTTCATGCTGGAGACGAGTATCTATATGCTGCTTCGGAAGTACTTCCGGCAAGAAAAGTACTATGTCGACCTACTCGAGCTGTTTCACGATGTCTCCTTCCAGACCGAGCTCGGCCAACTCTGTGATCTCCTCACAGCGCCCGAGGATCACGTGGACCTCGACAACTTCAGCATGGAGAAGTACACCTTCATTGTGATCTACAAGACCGCATACTACAGCTTCTACCTACCCGTTGCGCTCGCCATGTACTTCTCGGGCCACGCCACGCCCAAGAACCTGCAGCAAGCCGAGGATATTCTCATACCTATGGGCGAATACTTCCAGGTACAGGATGACTATCTCGACAATTTTGCCGACTCATCGGTACTGGGCAAGATCGGCACGGACATCCAGGACAACAAGTGCAGCTGGCTGGTCAACCAGGCGCTGAAGAAGTGCAGCAAGGAGCAGAGACAGGTCCTGGAAGAGAACTACGGGCGCAAAGATCGAAAATGCGAAGCGCGTGTGAAGACGCTCTTCGCTGAGCTGGAGCTGGAGAAAGTGTACAAGGAGTACGAGGAGCGGAGAGTGACCGAGCTGCGCGAGAAGATCTCGCAGATCGACGAAAGTGATGGCATGCGGAAGGAGGTGTACGAGGAGTTCTTGAGAAAGATATACAAGAGGAGCAAATGAACAGCCGGGAGGCGAAGGCTTGGCAGTGTCCGCATTAGGCAGGCAGATAGGCCAAGCTAGCCAATCCAAAGCAGACTTCAACCTCACTTGATTTGACTTTCGTGCCTGCCTTTCAAGAAACACCGCAGTAATGTCCAAGATCAGCGCCTCCGACCATGTCGACATGGGCCTCGGCCTCGAAGGTACTCACGTCCTAGTGACCGGCGGCTGCGGCCTAATCGGTAAAATCGTCGTCCAAACCTTCCTCGCCGCTGGCTGCCACGTTACCGTCGTCGATCTCCCAGGCACAGCAGAAACCGTATTAGACCTCGAGGACAAAGACCACCTTCACTTCTTTCCCGGAGACATCACCAAAAACATCGACGCGGCTTTCACCTCCGCCGAATCCAAATTCGGCACGGTCCACTTCTGCGTCGCCCTCGCCAGTCTCGACCTCAGCGTCCTGCCGCAAAGCGATAGTATCTGCGACATGGATCCCGCAGTCTGGCAGCGTGTATTCGACGTCAACATCAACGGCACCTTCCTAACCTGCCAGCGCTGGCTCCAGGGAATCCGCCGCGCCGTCTCAAACCCGGACCCCAAGCAAACGCCTCCTCGACCCGCTCTCCGCAACGTAGGCTGCGTAATCATCGGCTCCGAATCCGGCACCTTCGGCGTCCGCACGCAGCCCGCCTACGGCGCGGGCAAATCCGCCGTACAGCACGGTCTCCTCCTTGCCCTCTCCAAAGACGCCCCGCGGATCTACCCTTCGGCGCGCGTCAACGCCGTGGCGCCTGGGGCGGTCAACACCGAGCGCATGAAAGCCGAGACCGAGCAGTATGGCGAGCAATGGCGGTACGAGGAGTGCGAGGCTACGGTCGCGTTGGGGAGGGCGGTGGAGCCGCAGGAGGTGGCGAGGGTGGTTTGTTGGTTGGCTAGTGAGCGGTGGGCTGGGGGGATTTGTGGGGTTGTTGTGCCGGTGGATGGGGGGAAGACTGGGCCGGTTGTTTGGGGGCGGGAGGAGTTGGTTGAGAGAAGGAAGGGGTGATGAGGGGTGACATGAGACTATGTGGCTATCTACTGCTAGCTATGCTAATCTACTACGAAGTCAGAAACATCATCGCCGGCTATTTGATTGTTATGCGTGTCAAGCGCGGCTTGTCCACCAAGTCCATCGAACTCGGCGTTGCAATCAGAAAAGCTTGGTAGCTTCCTCAATCCTCAGGTGTACCAACAGGCGTCTTCTCGCCGTCCTTCGTGCCGTCTCCATCGTGCTCCTGATGCACCGACGGTCCAGACTCGGCACTGTCGCTCTTCACGTCCCCAAAACTGCCGATATCACTGCCGTCATCAGTGGCATTCGATGCCTTGTCCGTGCTAGATTCTGCCACTTCGCCAGACTTCCGGTGTAGCTCCTCCGCTTCGGAAGTCTCAACATCGCTACTTTCCCTGGAAACCGCCGCACATCCGCGAATCGTACTCTGGCTCCCATTCCTCAGGATCGCACGGGGCATGCGGATTCTCGGGGCACCAGTGGGGATGTACGAACCGTTGCTCACCGATTGGGAGCTCGGAGCACGAGAGCTGGATCCCGATGTCAGGTATGAGCCCGCGCAACCCCAGTGCTGGGTGAACGAGCTACCGGATCCTTCCTGAGCGAAAGAGACTCCGCGCTGGCCTTTCGTCGTCCCGGATGGCCCAGCTTCAGCACCTGAGCTACGCGGCTTCTTCTCGGTGTCGCTCGAGGGCTCCGTTCCATCCGCAATGCCCTCAGCAAAGCTGTCTTTGGCGCCCTGCTCACGCGCGAGCCATACGTCGAGCGCAGCCAAAGACTCCTTCCGAGCCCGATAACGGGAAGCAATGGCGCGGTCCACCAGCTCGTCAATCTGCGTATGGCGGTTCTTGTGTTCTATCTGAGCCTTCAGTTCGAGGATGTCACGCTCCTCCAGGCCAGCGGGCAGGTCATTTGGAATCAGCGGGTGGCTGAGCTCGCCTTCGAAGCCGGACTTTAGGACGAAAGGCTCGTTGGAGCCACCACTGCCGATGACCTTTCTCTCGCTGAAGTAGGTCGACTTCGCTAGTAGCGTAGAGGGCATGCGGCTGCTCTGCCCGCCGTAAGACAATGACCGTGTCGCCATGTTGGATGATTGATTCCCAAACGATGGAGTCCTCATCGATGGCAATCCAGCCGGATACTTTTGACTTCCATTGAAGCGAGATCCGGCAAAGTTCATGTGTGACTGGGAGCCCATTCTCGACGCAGCAAAAGATGGCGCGCGGTACGAAAATTGTCTCGGCCCATAGCTAGTACCTCTTTGCATTGACATCGACCGACCAGGCAGCGTATCATACTGCTCCTGCCAAGAGTCCTGGGCTGCCGGTATCGGGACGCGGTCCGGGACAGACATCTTCCTCCGCTTCAGCTCAGTATGTAACGTGCGAACACTGGTCGCCACAGCCTCGAAAGCCGGCCGGCCAGGCGGACCGTACCTGCCACGGTTGATACGCGCCACCAGCGAGCGGAAGAGGTCGAAGAGCATCATGGATTGATGCTTCGCCAAGTTGGCTTGTAGGAGGGGGTGCATGATCTTCACGCTTTCCACACCTTTGATTCCGAGGTTGCGCACGTCGAAGTGGTCGATAGCGTCAGTGCCGGAGCCGATGGTGATGGTTGAGGAGGCGATAGTTGGGACTGTGGCCATCGATTTGAGAGGCTCGCTGGTGGTGTCTTTGGCGGACTGCAGAACACTGAGGCCCGGTCGAGCAGATTGTTTACTTGTGCCGGCGGCGCCGCTGTCAGTAATCTCAGGCGCATCGGTAGGCAGAGGATCCGTCATCTCACTCTGCGGGTCCGCAGCAAGCTCCTTCGCGAACTCCGAGACATAAGGATCCGGTGTGGCGAACTGGCGTTGATTCTCTACCATCAATGCCGCAATCTGCTTGTAGGCGGCGGCATACTGCATAGTAGAGTCTGAGCCTGCAGCCACCAGTTCGGCCGGTACACCCACCGTGCCGGCTGCGTATCCATTCTGCAGGGCGTACAACATATCGATAGTGACTTGGCACTGAGAAGACGGCCCTTCGGCCTGCCTGTACGGTTGGCCGAGACTGAGCAGTACGTCGGCAATGGCGTTGGCCATGACAAGTTGTAGCTCGTTACTCTGACCTCCTTGATAGCCCGCGTAATACCCGTAGCTCAGAGGCAGTGAAGGGTATTGCGGGCTTGAGGCATACATGTTTTGAGCGCGTGCTTGCATGTCGCCCGCGAGTCGGTTGGCGCGTTGGCGCAGTCTGTCGTGCCAGAGCTTGTATGGGCTGGCATAGCCTGGGTTGGAGTAGTAGCTGTAAGCGTCCATAATTTGGAAGGAGCTAACGCTGTTTCAATTATCGTGCTGTCGTGGAAGAGTATGGCAGGAAGTTTGATGCTATTCGTGTTTGGCGAAGGACTCTTGATTAGTGGTAGGTAGCTGTGGTGGTAAGTGGTGGTGAGTGGTGGTAGGGTGAAGCAAGTTCTCGCCGGGAAAGGTGACATTTTTATGCTGCCGCCAGCACAACAGCAGTGCACGTAAGCGGCACTCATGACGGCGTAGCTTGACCATTGCACGCTGTCAAATTGTAGTCAAACATTGTCGGTGTGCAGTTACTGAGAAAAAGACGTTTCGAATGCCAGCCGAAAGACGTATATCGTACAGCATACTCAGTAGAAGATCCCAATCTGGCCGCGAACAGACATCCGGAATGCACTTTCTTCGCTACCACAGGAACGGGATGAACTTATACGGCACCGCTCGCATGTAGTCTGCGTATTTATCCCCGTACTGCAAACATTGTCAGCCATCATAACACCTCAGTAAAGTAATTGAATTCAGTAACTCACCCTCTCCTCGAGGTAGTGCTGTAACACAGGGATACTCCTGCCCGTAAAGTCCCAAACGAACAAAGCACCAATCATCGAGCCCCAGATCCAGCCGCCACCCGCCAATGCATAACCCGATCGCCACAGCGTGTAGCCGAAGTAATTGATATGCCTCGACAGCCCGAAAAGTCCAGCGTCGTAAACCTTGCCCTTGTTCGCCGGGTCCTTCTTCCACGCATGCCTTTGCGCCTCAGAGTACCACTCGAGGAAGATTCCGGTAGCATACATGGCTGAGCCGACGATCAGTGGCGTTTGCGGGAAGTGCTCGCCGTTCAAGCTTGCTGAGGTCTGCGCGATGACGAAGAAGAGGGAATTGAGAGAGTTGAAAATGTCGTTGAGCGTGCCGATTACGACGGCGTTGAAGGGCAGCATTGGTTCTTGCATGATGGTCGTGAGGTGGGCGTTCTGCTTGACCATGCTCCCGATCGACATGGCGAGGAGAACCGTCCGGTAAGGTGAGAGCCCGACATAGCGATCCAGGAGTGTGTTGGTGACGAGCGGCGGGCCATTGGGTAAGACTGTGCCTCCGAGCGCGGTTATGAGGCCGCTACCGAGGCCGTTGGCCAGTATCTGATACTGCAAGAAAGGGTCTGCCGCCCGCAAGCCGAAGAAGAGCGCTGTTCCTAGGATGTCGGTTCGCTTGACACCCCGTGGAATAGGGTCGCGCGCCTGGGAGGTCGACTGATAGGTCTTCTTGGACGACATTCTGCTGGTCGAGTATACTCCGATTCTACCAGTTCCGGGTGCTGCTTTGTGCAATTCGAGTAGTCTCTGAGGGGGATCTCGGCTGGATATTATACTACTTGCAAGTTTGCAACCATACCTTCATTAATACCAGGGACGAATGCTGTCCGGTGGTTAATGTCGGCGTATAGGTTCGCCCGCGTCGCGGCGCGTCGACGTTACCTGAGCTTACATGTTCCTTACAAATGCGCCTGCAGGTGACAAATGCGCGCTCTCGTGACTTGACAGCCGATAACGCCCATGGGTCACTACGTACATGCAGTAGTTTATTGGGGTTTGGAATCAGTCCGATCCTTCTAGTTGATAGCATAAGTCTACGAGGCGAGCAGCATTGGGAGAGTCCAAACAATGTGCCACGGCCAATTCACTCGAGTCATGCGACATACTGCTACTTCTCCTGCACTCATGTCGAAACATGACTCTTGACTCGTGTGTCTTGGCAAAACAACACGTCCACCGTCAATCGCGTTCAGTCTGTCTCTATTTCACCTTCCTCGTCTCAAGGTATTCACATCGACTGCTCTTCGTTCCTGCCAGATCCGGTGATGGCCTTCTTCGATTTCCAACGCCCATTTCTTCGAATACATCGGCGCGATGAGTGACGGATTCAACATACTGATACTACTACCATGGGCGCTACATCATCCACCAGTACATCACTTCCGTTGTGTAGTCTCTGTTCGTCTCTGTCGTACTTGGTCGGCGGCAGCGGCGCCGTACAAGTTGAACTGATCTACTCTTGGCGTATTCCCTCGGGAGCTATGTAGAAGATTGGACAAGACAGGTCGCGACACCAGCGTCCATCAGAAGCAGCAACATGCCATTCCCTCTCGCGACTCTTACGTCATTGCTTGAGAGTCTGGAGAGAGTTGAGCTCCGCAACCCACCGTTGTTACCGGCACCCAAGGCCGAAGCACTCAAAGCGGAAACCGAACGCTGGTTCAGATCGCACCGCCACACGATCGATGGCCTCGATGTACGCAGCGCGACGGCCATGCTGTCATCTTTGCTGCCCGAGCGGCGAGTCGACAGAGTATACGGATTGCAAGCGATCAGCCTGTGCAGAATCTTGTGCCGTACGTTAGGACTCCGTTCTGACCGCACCGGCGACCTCCAAGCATACACTCAGCCCCATCGTGGCGATCTTGGTGCATGTCTGCAGCGAGTGTTGAAGGCTGGCGGTCCGCCCGCCAGGCCTCCCGTCACTCTTGAGGAAGTGGACGAAATGCTGGAGGCGTTGGCTGGACGATGCCGATTCTCCAATGGCTCTATTACCGTCAACGTTCCACCCGGTTCGTCTGAAGGCCGGGATAAGCTCCTGGGCGATGTCTTCAAGAGGGTGACGCCTGTAGAGGGCAAGTGGCTCGTTCGTCTGATTCTGAAAGACTTCAGTCCGATCAGGGTACACGAATTCGCGGTCCTCAGACAATTCCACTTCTTACTTCCAGACCTGCTGCGCTTCCAGAGCAACTTCAAGTCTGCTATCAGTCTTCTCAAGGAGCAGCCGCTACTACGGCAGCTTCCGGAGCGCCCAGATCCAAGATCCGAGCGACTGCATCGACAAATGGCAGCATCAGCCATTCGGCCATTGATCGGCGTCAAAGTTCGAAGACCTTCATTTCTCAAAGCGCGCAGCATCGACGGATGCATGCAATTACTTGGTTTACAGAAGTGGGTCGTAGAGCGGAAGTATGACGGCGAGTACTGCGAGATCCATATCGATCTATCTAAGTCCATCAGACCCATTGAATGCATACAAATTCTTTCAAAGAGCGGCAAAGACTCGACAGAGGATAGAAATGGTCTGCATCAGACGCTTGTCGATTGCTTACGGCTTGGTCGAGCGGACTGCAAGATCAAGACGCAAGCAATACTCCTCGGCGAACTCGTTGTGTACTCGGACAAGACGAAGAGCGTCCTCGGCTTCGACAAGATTCGAAAGCACGTCTCGCGCTCAGGCGTTTTCCTTGGTAACGAGCAGGACTCGCAGGCGCATACCCACGAGCATCTGGCCATCGTCTTCTTCGATCTATTGCTACTGGACGATGAGGTCGTCATGACGAAGTCGGTCGAGGAACGCCGCCAATGGCTTCGCGAAGTGTACAGGAAGATATCCGGTCGTGCCATCAGCGCCGAATGGAAGATCGTGGACTTCGCTGGACCGAAACAAGCCCAGCGAGTCTTGATGGAACAATTCGCGGCATCGAATGTGCAACGTTGCGAAGGCTTGATATTGAAGCCTTGTGACGTGCCCTACTTCTCACTTGACCTTGGTTCGTCGGAGACCTGCCGCTGCTATATCAAGCTGAAGAAAGACTACATCGAGGGCATGGGTGATGAGGCTGATTTCGCAGTTGTGGGTGCAAGCTACAACGCACAGCAGGCACTTTGTAGCGGGATCCGCGGAGTCAAGTGGACCGACTTTCATCTTGGATGCATGATCAATGTGGCAGAAGTGCAGCGCTTCGATGCGAAGCCTGTCTTCAAGATCGTCGGCACGATACAACAGGAGGCTTGCATACCCAAGCCCATTCTGCAAACTCTCAACACGGTAGGCACGCATCTAGCCAGACCTTACGACAAGACTTTTGAACACTTCACATTACAGGAGACCAGTGTCAAAATAGACGTCCTCTTCAGCACGCCTTTCGTCCTCGAAGTCCTGGGCTCCGGCTTCGACAAGCCTCCCAACAGCGCCTTCTACATGTTGCGGCACCCCAGAGCTACTAAACTACACCAGGACCGATCGTGGAAAGAATGCGTATCGTTCCAAGCCCTGCAGGAGCAAGCACAGGCCGCTCGTGCTGCGCCAGTCACTGCGGAAGAAGAGCTAAACGAAACAAGGGTGTGGATTAAGCGGCTGGAAAGCAAATTGAAACGTCGACTGGATCGCGAAGGTACTGTAACGCCCGCTTCCAGGAGGTCGACACCTAGCACGGCTCGGACGGTCAATAGCAAAGATCTGGACGGGTCGACGCTGGTGCAACAGTGCTCTTCGGGGTCGAAGCGGAAATCTCCTGGGGACGGCGAGACGCCATGTCCCGAGGGTAAGAAGCCACGATCATCTAGCAGCGACGGTCTGAGCGCTGTCGCAATTTCGAACAAGACACGCCAGACTTCCCAGAGACTTTGCAATGCCCCACTCTCGGATATAACAAACCAAGTGTTGGGTCGCGACATATCCATGACAGCCATGGCCACTTCGATGAGCAAGGCGACGTCCAAGCAGCGCCGCGAAGCTCCCAAACCCGTAGTACCCAACACCGCCTGCCAAGGCACGCGATGTCCCTTCAGCGCCTCCACGGTCCTACTCGCCCCCTGCATAGCCAACGACCCCTACATCACCCAAGACCTCCTCCCCAGCCACCACGCCTTCATAATCACCGATCTCGCTTACTGGGATCGCGACAGCTTCGCACACCCCGCGTTGACGGACACGATCTCCGAGAGCCAGGCGTGCGAAGGGCTGCGTAAGATCGTTCTCGTGGAGAGCACACGTCGAGAGGCGGCTGAGTGCGTGATTGAAGGAATCTCGGCGCTGAATCAGGGTAGGATGAGAGAGCGGATCGAGGTTTGGGATTGGAGGGTACTGGACGAGTGCGGTGGGCACGATAAGTCTGCTGAGGTTCTCAAGCGGTATCTCGTTGGAGCCACGGAATGGAATCAGGCGGAGGAGAGAGCGATGTTTGTTTCTAAGATACCCGGCCTTGGCTATATTTGAGGGAGGAAATGGGATGCGTGCTTCATGAACGTGTTGAAGACATCTTGCACTTGGCAGAACGTACGTATCTACGAGACACCCGGGGTATAATCTTTTCGCCACCCGCTCTCGCTCCGTGCCCGTGCTCCATACCCATAGCCAGAGCAATGCGGCCTCGTAGCCGACAGCCCATCGCACCCGCAAACGCCTTGCACGCCACCCATCCCATACATAATCATACAACCTTCTTCCCCATAGATAAACCCATCACCCCGCCCGCCACCCAACAGGATCAGGTACTCTCCTCCGACTCCCCTCAGGACTCGAACTCGCCGCCCTCTTCCCTCCCCTCGGACTCAGCCGCTCCGCCTGCTGGAACATCTCGAGCGTATGCTCCCACACTTTCACCGGCAACCCCAATTCCCGGTACTTCGTCAGGATCTTGCTATCCCCCGCGGACTTGCAGTCCCAATCCAGCAAGTACGCGCCGCTGCCGACTTCGTTGTTCGACCCTTTCATCGGCGTAGCGTCCTCGGGCGCCGGGATACCGACGGCGTGTCCTTGACGAGAGGGGTAGCATTGGTTGCTCATCTGGAAGAAGTGCCGCTCGCCGGACTCCTGGACATTGAGGATCCAGGGCGTCATGACCGCATACAGGACTTTGACGGCCAGACGCACGGGCCCCGTCAGCTGGTTCGCGATCCCCGTCTTGACCGTGCCCGGGTACGAGTGGCTGAAGGACACGCTCGGGTACTTGACTGCGAGCTGCTCGACCATGAAATCGGTCATGACGACGCAGTGCGCGAGGCAGGCATGCAGCGTGAAATTGTGCTCCAGACCCAGATCGTCCATTCGGACGTCGCCTTCGGAGCCCGCGGCGAGGACGGTGATGACGCGCGCGAGCTCGTTTTGTGCGGCGGCTTCCTCGACGTTGGCGATGAGGTTGAAGATGAAGCGCATGCGGGAATAGTAGTTGACGCTCATTTTCTTGTCGAGGCCCTCGACCGTTTCGCGGCGGCCTTGGAGGGTCATGTAGCCGGCTGTGAGGAAGAGGCAGTGAATTTTGGGTTCCCGGCTTTTGAGGTAATCGCAGACTTCGTCGACGTCTTTGAGGATGCTGATATCTTTCTCAATGAAGAAGGCTTCGCCCTCAGGGTTGATATCTTTGAGTTCTTTACATAGTTGCTCGCCTTTGTCCGGGCTCCTACGCACACGTCAGCTCCACCCTTGCCATCCCACATCCATCGTTAGTTGATAGATACCTTCCAACAATATAGGCTCTAGGACTGGTCGTTCGTCTGAACAGCTCCTGTGCCGTGCTAGCACCAATACCCCCCGTCCCACCGACAAACACGCACACCAAACCCTTGATCGACTTGCCCTTGGCGTTGGCCTCGCGCACGTCGTTGATACTGACCATTTCGATATTGGCGCCGTACAGCAGGGAATGGAATCCGGTCTCCGTGTTGGTCATGAGTTGGTGAAAGGCCATCCCATCGAAACGTCACGGCTTCTCAGCCCATGGGGTGGCGAGTTCGGGGTGTCGGGTAGATCCGTTGAAGTCGCTCGCTACCACCTCAGCTTTGGGTGCGGTGGTCGGTGAATAGGACAGGAAGTCGAAGGTGAAGTGAGGTCCAAATGCCCCGCGGCAATAAAGTGGATATGTGCTTTTCCCGGTGGCAGCGCAGGCGGAAACCGCTCGGTCTCGTGACGTTGAAGCCTCGCTCGAGAGGAACAGTTCCCGGAGTAGCTCCCGACTCCGATGTTGAAAGAGATCGATCGTCTTGATATCTTGCCTCATCGAGGTCATACAGGTCCCAAGCACCAGGCCTAGAACGGGCAGTCGAGAGCGAGACCAACACTCACGAGTCATGGCCAACGACGCAAGCATGGAATGAGGAAGCGTTGAACCAAACAGCAGGTACTTAATAATCGGACCTGGATCGCACGGAGAGTTCCATACATGTACTCTGTAAGATAGCAGGTGTACACATCGCCAATACAGGCCGTGGATGAGCCCTCGATCTAACGTCTGGCTCGATCACGCGTAGGCGAGCGTTCCGTCCTCCAAGATCCTGCCCTTGACGCCCAGTCTCACCTTTCCCCCACTCACCGCAGGCCCAGTAACCAGGATCTCTCCCTCCGGCTGCGCACCACCAAGTCTTGCATCGTTCTCCTTGTCCATGAGCATGATCTCCACACTACTCAACGGACTCCCAAAATGACTACACCCCGTCCCGTTCTCGCGGCGATAATCAAACACATTCGTCTGCGCAACTGCACCCGCTACGGCGGCGACCGTGAGAGCGTAGCAAATCCGCGCTCCTGTAAAGATCCGAAGATCTGAAAGCATCGTCGAGCTCAGCGCAGGAGTGTCCGCGCTCAAACGCTCGGAAGTCAAGATCAGACGTAGCTTCCCCGGCTCCGTGGATGAAGTAGACGGCGCCAACATGCGGAAAAGCCAGCCATCCTTTGGCATCCGGCCGGCGCTCATGGATTGATTGTGTGTATAATTGCGCACACGTTGTGCCACAGACGTGAGACCGGCGATTTCTTGCGTGTGCAAAGCAGCCATCGTCTCCGCGGAGGCCACGATGACAGTGGGATTCACGCCTCGACTTGCTTTGTCCAGCTCGACACCAGGAACAGCGACGCTGTTGACTGCTAGGCTGGCGTGCGTGAAGAGCGCAGCGAAGGTCTGGCATAGGACATAGGTGTGGGTGAAGGGCGAGACCGGTAGAAGCATGTCAGCCGGGGTCAAGCGTTGGCGGAGCGGGAGTGCTGAGATGAGAGCCGCGGTGGCGGACACAAGGTTACGGTGGGTGAAAGTCACGATCTCAGGTGCTTTGTATGGGTCGGTCGATTGCCACACGGCTGTCAAATCAGTCGGGGCCTCGCCTTGGTCGTTGGACGGGAGGTCGGAGCTGGCGGCGGCCACGTTCTCGGCCACAATGTCGTGCCAGACGCTGACCTTCAGAAGTCCTTCCGCTGCTCCGGGCACACCGTTCCAATCCATATGCCTACTAGTCTTCTCCACGACCCACGTCAGCAGTTTTATGTTCGCGCATGACTTGGCGACATCGTCCAGTGGAAGATTGCCAGCTGCGCATACAAGACCATCAGCCCCTGTGCTATTGAGGAGGGCGTAGACTCTCGCGTGTGGCTGCTTGTATGGCAACAATATCGGGGTGAGACCGTAGAAAGCACATGCTGAGATTCCCGTCAGCGTAGCTTACGACACTTCTGATGACCAGGAGCTCACCGAATACGGCATTCAGATATTCCACGCTATTCGGCAGATATATCGCCACCTTCGTGACCCCCGCTGCCTTCCAATGTCGTCCTAAAATGCCAATCTCTTTACTGATATCGCTCACATCATGCTCCACCACCTCATCCCGGCCCAGCACCGTCATGATCAGCCCGCGAGGAACCTCCTTCCCGTCCTCCCCTTGTTGCCCACCCCTCTGAACCTCTCGCCACACATCCCTGAGGTCGCCATCCTTCCCACCCGCCCACCGCGGCGCTCCAGCATCTTTGACATTCAGCCCCGACCTCAAATTCGTGCCATACGGTGTCTCGGGTGAGCGGTACGCCGCTGACTCGTTCTTGTTGCGTATTGGAGCTGCAGAGCTCTGGCGAGCGAGGAGAAGCGGGTGGGTGTCCGGTTCATCTGGGTAGATGATGGGATAGGCGACCAACGCGACTACAGCGACGGCGATGAAGGTTGTGGCAAGGCCCCAGTCGGAGAGGAGGGTGGCCAGGTATGCATCCAGTCTCTGGAGCGTGGAAGCCATGGCTGTGCAGTCGTCACCGCTCCATGGGCATGGTCGGCGTTCAGGACATGTACCTGGAGGTGAGATCTTGGATTGTTGGTTGTTAGTGGGGCAGCGGAGTTAGGACGGGGAACTGTTTGGCGTGTTTTGAGCCTCAAACACTTCACATGACAACGGCTGGTTCATCTCGAGGACATCCTTTGTACAACGAACCTGGTTTGAAGGCTGTCACGGGGGAGACGTGTACTAACCACTAACAAGCACAGCAACAGTACCGCCACAATGTCGGGCACGTCGCTGGTGCAGCGCATTCCCTCCGCCAGCACCGTCGCCAGCGCCCTCACCCCATCCTCAAACAACTCAAAGCTTGCGTCTCCCCTAGCGACTGTGGCCTCAATCCTACCCAGTCTCGGTCTCACACCACAGAAGAGCAAGATCAGCAATATTTCGACCCCGCAGCGGCCCAGTACACCGCGAGGCGATGCCTCCCCTATCGCGACACCTGGCGAATGGCAACACCCCAGATATCAGGAGCTCGTACAACGACAGAGCGCCAATCGCTTCGACGCGACTAACATGCGTATCGTGGGCATGAACACCGGCTTCATGGCCACGAGTCTACTCGTGCCCTTCCTCATATCCCAAGTGTGAGTAAATCGCGTGCTTTCCTCGTCCATCTACGTGCCTTCCTGATCCGGCGATATCTAACTTTTCACCAGCCTCCCACGTCCATGGCTGCTACTCGCTGAGCCCTACTACACCTATATCCTCCTTGCCATTCGCCTTTTTCTCGCTCTCAACATCCTCTTCGCCTTCACGCCTCTCCTCAAACCTAGGGACAACTGCGACGACGTCCCCCTCACACCCTCGCAACGGCAACTACTCGGCCTACCACCCATGAGCCGTCCCGCGACACCGCAGGAGCAGCAACAGTACGTCACGCCACCGCGATACTCGCGTAGCGCCACCCCGCAGAGCAACACCAGCAGTCTCCGCGCGCAAGGCTCCGGATCTCCTCTCAATGGCCGACCGCTCGAATCATCGACTTCGCAGTTGAGACAGCGGAGCGTCTCAGGCTCTCCTGGTCTGGGTCCATCACCGCTGACGTACGGGCTGAAGAGCGGTGGTCGACGGACGAGCTTCCAGTCTTCGCCGCTCAGCACGCCCGAATTCGATGCCGCGGGTAGTATCAGCACTCCGACGAAGAGTGGGAAGGCTAGCGTGGGGTTGAATAGCAAGTGGTTGTACGAGAAGGGGAGGGGTAGTCCGCGAAGTAGCTTTGGAGGGCTGAGTGGATTTGGTGGGGGTGGGAGTGTATTCAATTGAGCGTGCCTTTTCGTTGGATTCGCATATGCCATTGGCAGGAGCATAGCGTGGCGTTTGTGGGAGCGTTGTTGTGAAGCGTGGCAATTTGCTTGCCGAGTCGTAAACTCCAATGTGCTGATCATAGTCACAGAGAGTTCTCGATCGAGCATGATGCAAAGCACGTACAGCATGACCAGTGATCAAGCCAGGATTATCTGACAATACCACGTGTGCATGATGGTACTGTCAAACTGCTTTGCAGTGAAGAGTGCTCAAACAAAAGGGTAGTATTGCTGGTAATCTTCTTTTCCAGAGCCTTCGAATTCTTCAATCTCCTGCATCCTCTTCTCCCTCTCCCTAAAGCAACACTAAGCTCCAGCAACAACCAAGCAACAGCCTCCCAACCTACCACACTCCATTCCGATCGAGTCATACAGTACCCTGTACGATGTTCAGCAACCGCAGGTCCTCCTGGGCCCGTCCCCTCGAGCCCCTCAGATACCACGACTCAGTCTCACCCCCAACTTCCCCAATACGAAGCAGCACCCGCTTCCCAAGTCTGTCAACCGTGTCGTCTCCCCTGGAGGAAGAGTACGACTACGAGATCACGCGCACCCAGCCACCGTGCGTCCTCCATCACTCTGGGCCGGACCACGCTATGCCGATGCCTGCTGTGCATATCACTGCATCTTCACTGATCTTTAAGAAGACTGCCATGCTAGAGGAGATGATCAGCGACCTCTCGAGCGATCTGGAAGCGACGCAAGAACTACTGCTCAACAAGCGAGCGGAGCTGCTGGCTCTCAACGAGAGGCTGGATCGTGTCGCTGCTTCAATGGCCGAGAGGAGGAAGACAAAGGTGGCTGGATCGACTGCGCCGCTACCACGCACTCCCTCGCTTCAATACGATGCGCAAGGTGATGCTGCTGAGACGCCTTTGCCGCCCACGCCTCCTGAGAAGCTGCGGAGCAGCTGGCTGGGATCGTCGAAGATCGCGGACATTGTGTTTACCGTGGGGAAGCGAAGACAGCGGGCGGAGGGGGTTTCGCCGGGTCATCCGCCTGGTACGTTGGATCCCGCTGTCTCCGACGTTGGAGAATGAGGTTCCGGGCATGGATGCATAGTATGGAGCTTGCGACGAAGCAGGCAAGGATTCAAAGGGTGTGGGGTAAGGGTCACATTGAGTCTTTATTGGGACGTTGTGGGCAGTACACGAGGTGGTGAAGCGACAATGGTTCAATGTGGTTCAAGGTATCACTGTCCATCTTGAGAGAAACCCATCAGGGCACGCCTTGCTTTCCCATCGCTAGACTACTTGCTTGCTGTTCTTCTAGTCGTGCTCTATCCTTTGTACTGCCAACACCTTTCATGCAGGAGCTGAATGCCAATCGGCACTTGTGGTCTGAGTGTGCTGAGTGGCCCAGTGGGCAACATCAACGGTATGCTTTCATCGATATCGGAGGCGGTAGCGTGTTCTGTGCATGGGCTCCTGCTTCTGATTATTCGCGCCACTCAGTGTGAACGAGATCTCGATCGCACGTTGAAGGTGTCGGTATCATGTGAATGCTAAATCGCGCCGAGTGAATGTGTGAAAGTACTCCCTGAATCATGTGAGGCTTCCGGTGCATTCAGGTCTCAGTGAGTTATATCAACAGCTGTTCTAGCCGTTGCTCCAACCTATACCTCCACCATTAACAAGGATTTGGTCTCAAGAGAGCGTTCAAAATGCCAATCAACGAGCACGGCTCCCGGGATCGTTCGCCACACCGCGAACCCTACCCCTCAAAGTCCTCGCCAACTACGCCAACAGCGAACATGCACGATCCAGCCACCACATACTACACACCAGTCACTTGGCCGCCGCGCGAAGGCGCGCTTGCGCCGCCGACATCGCCAACTCGTGTGGTGCGTGACCCGATCGCCTGCGCTCAGCAAAGCATCGCAAGCGAATTCGACGCGCAGCGACGCCGTATCCAAGGACTCGAGTCGCAGCTGCGCAGCATGCGGCTGGCCCTCGATGATCACCTCAAAAGCAGGCCGCCGCAGGTTGTGGCGACGACGGGACCAGCACCGGCGTACATGCCCAGCTCGCCAGGCCTGGCTTCACCTTCTGCATCATCGACGAGATCACGACTGGGCTCATCGCGGACGTCGATGGGGCAAGAGGACTTCTTCAAGTTGTTCCTGCCCATGGAGGCTCGTGTAGGCTCTACGGGCGGGCTTGAGGCGACTGCAGCTGCATCCAACGGATTTGAAGCCACAGAGGGAGAACGCCGGAGCACTGGGAAGTTGCCGTCGTTGAGGATGCCGGAAGGTCAAGCGCCAAGAACGGGAGAGCAAGGCAGTGCGGGACCACCGAGTTCGACGAGCCGTGCGAACGATGCTGAGCTGAGGACACTGAAAGCAAGGGACGCCTCGGCGCGGGGTTCGCCGACGCATGGTTGACAAGAACACACAGCGTGAGGACGACGGATCCGCCGTGAAGCTGCGGGAACGGGTACAGGCGTTCATTTTGGCAGTAGTGGTGATAGTGATCTCCAAGATACCTTCTCGTGACTGCTCTGTTTCTAGAACACTCGTCCTCGGAGAGTACGCCGAGTATCCGGAATTGACGTTCGTGGATGGCCTTCTGCGATGAGTTCAAAGACACTATCACACACAGTCGTAGACCGCAAGCCTTCACGATAAGATTGAAAGCTACTCACTATCTCTCACTTAATCGTCAGGTTGGTGACTTCTCCGTAGCCGTTATAGCGTCGTGTGGTCGTGTGAAGTTACGCCGGAGTGGAGTCCGTCCCGAATAAGGCTAGCACATTCTTGGCATAATTCTGTCCGTCTCTCCAGGACGCCATGTCGCTTGGCCTCCAGGAACATCGTGCAAGCAAGGAACAGACGGGAGGATGGAGAGGGATGCGAAGAATTGCCAGTCGCCGCAACTTTTTGCTGCTGATTATCGGAAAGGATAATCCTGCTCTAGGTGGCACTACACCGTTGGCTTCCACCAGTAGAGGTTTGAGAGCTCCGCTAAACTCCACCCTGACCGTCGATTCACGGATACGCACGACGCAGTAGACGCCGGGTTCAATCGCATTCAAATGGCGAGGACATACGCGCGTCTGCTCTCTCAACACACACAATAAGTGCAACGTAGCAAGCGCGATGTCCAGGACCAGGCACTTGTGCCCAGCATCCGGCAATGGATCCTTCAAGAGAGCCATGTCCTCAAGGATGTTCAGCTTAATGACTCGGAAGTTTATTGCAGCTCCATGAAGCATGATAGAGTGGGAAGTCCGTGGCGCCACACAATCGATCAAACCCTGGTAAGCTTAAATCATGAAAGTGTGCATCCGGCACACGACGACGACGGAGGGCCCAGGAAGGTGGACGCAGGGCAGACTCATGATCGCTAGACCTCGGTGGCAATGGCCGCCTCCGTACGCCGTGCGGATCCCAGCAGGCGATGCTTTAGTGAGGCACACACATACTGAGAGCTTGGACGCAGCGGCTGTTGCCAGACCATATGCAAGGACGCGCACGATCAGCTCGACGTTCGACGCATGCCACACGATATCACAGCTAGTGAGCAGGTCCAGAGTGTCGTGGGCGCTTCTTAGCACACTGCTCATGGGAAGCATTGATGCAAGGTTCGCTATCGAATAAAGGGGGGCTGTGGCTGTGGTGGCTACCCGTGTATACTTTCCCGCTGGTGCTAATACTGAGAGGTTCACCATCGGACCGAACGGCAGACTTCATCTTCTTTACCAGTCCTTCGAACTCCGGATGGTCACGACGGTGGGAGATTGTCTTTACACATTCCTTCGCGACTGCTTTGTCCTGCCGCTCACCGTGATGGTGTTGTTGTAAGATGAACGTAGGAAAGAAAGCCGCCTGCGATTGCTTTTATTACGGACAGCACGAGCACAGACGAACTCGGAGTCCAGATCCATGCACGTCATCCAGGTCCAGAACTCTAATTCACGTGGGGCTGAGACGATGTGGCGGTGCGCGTCTACATATCGTGGCGCAGTCTCGAGATGTGGTAGTGCGAACGGTACCTGCATCGGCCTGTGCAGTGAGGTCCTCTCGCACAGCCAATGGCAACATCGGCACAGGCAATTTGCTATCTGACAATTACTACTGGCGTGGGAACGCGCAATCTGTCACACACGGAGCAGCCGACTTCACTTCAAAGCTCACTCCATCTGTTGGAGATGACCCGTGCAGGGGAGAGGCTAGGACTATTGGCCGTTCTCGACGTGAACACTAGGCAGATGCTAGTACAAGGTGAACTCGTACTCATGGTGGTTATCATGCTGGAGCCCGCGTCCGCTGGCACGACACACCCCAGCAATGACCGCAGCGCACTTGGGACGTATACGGCAACTCGCGTCGCATTGACGGTTCTTCGCTTTCATACTCAGTCCATTTCAGATCCCTCCATACGGCCCTGACATGCGAGGAACGTACGACTCGCAATAGCATTGATCGACCCTGACTCTACCACCCAATGCTGCGCCGAAGTCAACAAGATTCACAACGCAAATGGCACCAGGCTCAGGCCCGCCGCGCTCGCCGAACAACTCCCAAAAGGCGCAACCATACCGCATGCACGTCTCACAACGTTACCTAGAATTGACAAAGCAAAAGCTGGGACTCACCAGGCTTCCTCGCGAACCCCAAGGCTATCATGCGCGGTCATCCGAGTTTGGTGTTTCGAAATCGGAGCTCGAGCCGTTGGTAGACCACTGGCTGGAGCAGTACGACTGGCGCCAACAAGAGCGTCACTACAATGATACGCTTCCACAGTTCCGAGCAGTGGTGAACGGTACGAGGATGCATTTCGTCCATCGACGATCCATGGCGCCGAACGCGATACCGCTATTGTTCGTTCATGGGTTCCCAGAGGGCTTCATGACGATCGCACCGATGCTTGAGGCCCTGTGCGATCCGATCATGGCGCCTCCGAGAGGGGCTGAGAGCCTGCCGGCTTTTCACGTCGTGGCACCCAGCATTTCCGGGTTCGGGTTCAGCGATGCGGTTCCGGAGGAAGGCAATGCAATGCCAACGACTGCGGCCATGTTTGATAGCTTGATGAAGTCGCTGGGCTATCAGCGATACATCATGCATGGGTCGGGATGGTGAGTCACCCGCCTCCTCATGCCGGTGGCAAGCGACAACCGATACTGACAATGGCAAGGGGTTTCAAGATCTGTCGCTTGATAGCACTCGGCTGCCCGGAGAGCTGCATTGCCATTCATACCGTGAACCCGGAGGTCCCGGCGCCAAGGTTCGCACTCCACCCGTTCTCCTGGCTCAGGTACCGCTTAGCCCAGCTGACCTCTGGATGGCTGCGCAGGTCTAGCTTCGGATACACACAAGGCGACTTGTTGCCGCCCGGATCATCGGTCCAGACGCCTGGACCATCGCCGCCAATGACACCTGGCGGTCACCTGGGCGTCATCGGATCCTACGGACGCCCACAAACGCTGGCGTACGGACTGTGCGACTCGCCGGTCGGACTACTCGCGTACATGCTGGACCTCATACAACCGCCGACGTACGGAGCCACGTCGCAAAACCTAGGCCTCGCTCCGCCCACGGCAGGCAGCTCTCCAGTCATGTCGCGGTCGCCGACAAGCCCGGGTTCCATAGGTACCCCGGCCTACAACCCATCGCCGGAACCACCGCAGTCGCTCGAGCTCCCAGGCCTCTCCACCGTCTGGACTCCCACGGCGATCATCAACTGGACCATGCTCTATTGGTTACCGGGACCAGAGGTAGCGTTGCGTTGGCTAGCGAACTCTACAGCGGTCTTGCCCGGCCTGTGGCTACGGCACAGTAATGTGCCCGTGGGCATCACTCATTTCAGAGACTCGACAGTGCCGAGTGCGGGTACTGGACAGACACCGCCGCAGTGGGTCGAGGCGTACCATCGGGTGGCGATGCTGACACGGCGAGAAGGGCGCGTGAGATTTCCGGCTTGGGAGAGGCCTGCGGAGGTTGTAATGGATATTCGCGAGTTGGCTGGGATCGTTGGGGCTGCAATGGTCACTACGTAGATCCGTAATGACAGTAATGGCGTTCCCACACGCTATGCATCCATCTTCCAAGGAGAGTCAACGATGCCGTGCAAGCGTATGTCGTCCATCATTCCTTCTACAGCACACGTTCGTCTCGTATGTGCAGTCACTGCTCGCCAGCCACTACACACGTGAGCATCCAGCGTAGTGAGTGAAGCTTTGCTTACTGCTGTATCTCCGGCGAGTTGGGTGGCGGTGCAGGAGGTGACGTTCGGACAAGGCCGAGACTCGGCGCCCAAGAAATTATTTTGTGCGTGCGCGACTTTCGTTGACCTCCAGGTTCCCTTCGTAGTCAGCAACGACACCGAAGCAAACACCTGCACAAACACCTGCCACTCATATCATCCACGACCGTCCGCGACTCACTCGCTGATCGCACTGGACCCTCACACCCTCCACGACGAACAACCTGGCGGAATCAATTCACCCCAGTGATCCGAGACCTGCTCTTACGTAGAGCTCGTCTACCATCGCCACCTGCTTCCCACATCAAACCGTTCCATGAGCCCAGAGGACCTTCTTCGTTTCTTCTCGAAGCCGAAGAAGTGAGTCAGACTCTCCGTGTTCCTCATTGACTGTCGCTGACTTGGAGAAGGCCCAGATAACACGACCTACTTCCAACCCCGATACACTATCTTCGCACTGATAGACAACCACCCGCAGAATTCAACCTCTCGATACAGCCGTCGGGTACCGGAGCCTGATTCTTCAAGCAACTCCACAGCCGTCAACATTCCGCCACGAAAGAGCTCTTTTGTTCCGCTGTCAGCACGACCCCCCTAACGTCATTCAAGGTCACCCGAGTCACAAAGATCAGGCACTGCCGCTGGCGAAAGCCAGCCTCCACAAAGGGAAGAGGAAGCGGCTCTAGGCCTCCTTGAGCGGATTCCAGGGTTCGTTTGGAGGGCAGGAAGCGCTCAACTAGCAAAGAGAAGGAGTAGCAGCAAGTAGCAAGCGAGTAGGACCGAACAACAACACCTTTTAGCAGCCCGTGCCGGATTCAGCAAACGCCCACGCCCGGAGATGAGCGATACCCAGATTCCACCGAATTACACAAACTCACCATGTTCGTTGAGTGGCACGCCGCACTTGACGATCAATCGCGACATCACAGCACTCGATCTTGACTCGAGCAATGCATTCGAGGGACCGGAGAAGCTGCTGGAAGTATGGTTCACGGCATCGGAGAAGACGCTTCCGGCGTCGGCCTCTCCGCTTGGTCTGAAGGCTGTCGCGCAGGAGTCGTGGAAGGAGATGCTCGACCTGGTCAACTGCAAGGTGCTTTCGGTGGTCGAGTCGCGCAATGTCGATGCTTACCTGCTCTCGGAATCGAGCATGTTTGTCTTTCCGCACAAGCTTGTGCTCAAGACGTGCGGCACGACTACATTGCTATGCGGCTTGCCGCGCATGCTGGAGATTGCCGCGCTCGAAGCCGGGTTCCCACACGTCAAGGCAGACTTGCCATCGGGAACTACAGCCGCAGCCTCGCCACACCGTGTGTTTTACAGCCGCAAGAACTTCCTCTACCCGGACCAGCAGCTCGGACCGCACCGCAGTTGGCGCGATGAAGTGCGCTATCTCGACAAGATGTTTCTGGGGGGCAGTGCCTATATGATAGGCAAGATGAACGGCGAGCACTGGTACTTGTACATTACAGGGCCGGGCACGCAGCTCACGCCGCCTTCGACACCCGAGGAGCACGTTCACACCAAGATGCAGGAACTTCAGCTGCCAGAGACCTGCACAAAGCAGGTGGACGAGCTTGACACCGGCGACGAAACTCTCGAGGTCCTGATGACCGACCTCGATATGGAGAATGCCCATCAGTTCTACCTTGAAGATGCCAGCAATATCGCCAAAGTCAACGCTCGCCGTGCGCACGAAGCGCGCAAAGACGCTATCCAGCAGCTCGGCGTCATTGCAGAGGCCCACGGCTCCGACCCGAGTATCTCCGGCAACACGCTCGTAGAAGGCAACTCCCGTGACGACGACGCTCGCTTCGACGTCTTCGCCCAGACCTCCGCGGACCACTCCGGCTTCACCTCCGACACCGAAGACGAGCCCCTCAGCTTCTCTCAAGAGCTCAGCACTGAAGGCCACACCCTCGGCGCCGTCGTGACCGAGCACTGCGGCCTCGCGGACGTCTACCCCAGCTCCAAATACCCCGACGCACGCATCGACTCGTACCTCTTCACGCCCTGCGGCTACTCGGCCAATGGCGTGGTGCCCATGCCCGGCGAAGCCGAATCAACCCACTACTGGACCGTGCACGTGACTCCCGAACCGCAGTGCTCGTACGCGAGTTTCGAGACCAACGTCCCGACGTGGGTGCTCGGGCGGCAGACGGTGGATGTGGTGCAGCAGGTCGTGGGGATTTTCAAGCCTGGGCGCTTCAGCGTTACGTTGTTTGAGGCCCGGGGGGAGGATGATGTCGGCAACAAAGCGGCGGCGAAGAAGGATAAGCGGATGGATTTTGTGAAGGGGTATAGGCGTGTGGACCGGATTGTGCATGATTTGGAGGGGTATGAGTTGGTATTTAGGTATTTCGAGCGGGAGGACTGGAAAGGTGGGTCGCCGAGGTTGGGGGAGAGGAGCATGATGCTTGATACTTAGAGCGAGAGAAGAGCCTGGGAGAGACGTTTCTTTGCGTTTTGTGGTGTTGCATGCTCCCATGCTCTTCAAATATGATGAACGGCCTTGCATTTGTGGATCACTGGGTGGAATTCCATCGACAGGAGGCTAGCGCTTGTGCATTAATCTGATAGATCCGGCTACCTACCGTCATTTCGCCCTATCAAGCGCAGCTCGACACCTCTTGACCGCATCCCTCGCTCTCCGCCACCGCTCCACATCCCCTTCCCCCACGCTCGCCCGTCCACCCTCCCTCACAAGCCTCCGCAAATGCGTCTCAACCTCCGCCAAAACCCTCCTCCCATTCTCCCTGACCGTCGTGACAAACCCCTCCCTCTCCCTCCCCCACACCCTCTGTAACCGCCTCAAACTCCACATAACCCCCAACGCCGCCAGCGCCCCCGCACTCTGCACCGCGGCCCCGGCCGTCGCGACGTAGATCCACGCTCCCAGCGCCGAGGCCGCGGCACTCGTACTCAGCGTGCCGAGCAACAGCGTCTGGGCTCGCCGATGCAAGGCCGGGACAAGGGTATGCAGCATTTGCTGGCGCGCGAGGTGCATGGTGCGGGGCCAGGGCGGGTGGAACGAGGCGTCCACGCCGCTCTGGGCTTTGAGGCGCGCGATGAGGGAGTCGGCTTGCCAGAGCTCGGCGGCGCGGACAGGTCGCTCCGCGGCGAGGATAGCGGTTTGCTTGGGCTGCCAGTCGGAGAAGGTGTATTCGAGTCTATCCGCGCCTTCGATGGCGTAGCGAGTCGCGGGCCCGGCTTCGCGGAGCTCGTTGGCGGTCGCGAGGCCGGACTCGGCGAGGCGGCCGCTGATGAAGGCGAGGGTTTGCTCGGCTTCGGTCAGCCAGTTTAGGCGGAGGAGGTCTGCGGCGGAGACCGAGACGTCGTCGATGCGCCAGAGAAGACGCCACCAGGCTGTTCGGCGCCAGGGGCGGGAGTCGAGGGCTGCGCCGAGGTTGGTTTGGAGGTCGCGGTGCCATTGGGCGGAGAAGTGGGAGATGAGGGCGTCGAGGTGGGCGCGTTTGGAGTCGGGGATTGTGGCTTTGGCGGCGAGGGCGGTTTGCGAGGTCTCTGCGTGAGAGATAGAAGCCGAGGCCTTGAGTAGGACTGAGTTTAGCAAGTTACGCACGGCAGGATGTATATCAGTCGCTGGTTCTCCCTGCTGCCCGCTGATCCACTGTGAGAGAGCAGGCAGCCGGCTGGTCTGCCATTCCTCGCAGAATTGCGCTCCATTCGCGTTGCTCGCGCGAAACAGCTCGATTGCATGCATCGCCAAGTCAACATCGACAACATTGTCCGTGGCTGTCTGTTCGACCGACTTCGTACCGGTAGACGAACGCAGAGGAAGGCTCAACGCAGCAGTAATGAGCTCCGTCTTGTCGAGAAAGCGCGGCAGCCGTCCGTACTCCACCACCCCTGTGATCCCCTCGGCCACTACGAGCGCTTTGTGAACCGGGTACCGCACGAACCCTACCCTGCCTCCGGCGGAATTAGGCGTAGTGAGCGAAGGCACCAGAATCGCTTCCTCGAGCTCCGCGTCGCTCAAGCGGTCCGCACTACCGGCGGTACTCAGAGTCGTGATCAGTATCTCAACCTTGTGTCTCTTCAGAAACGTCGAAGGGATGTGCAGAGTCTGCACCAACGGGCTCTGCCGCACCGCATCCTCACTGTCCCGGTACCGTAGCAGCAGGTTCCTGCCGTCCTGTCCAGTTGCTAATAGCTCTTGCTCCCATGCCTGCTCTTCACTTAACGCATCGCTCAGCAATGCTCTGGCAAGCTTTCTCGCTGCTTGTGCTCCATTTGCTCCTAGCCCCAGTAATGCCACCCGGACGACCGGCTCCTCGCTCTCGAGACTTCGTGCTGCGAGTTGCACGCGCGAGAGGTTGATGTGTGTGCTTGCTTCCTCCTGCAGCGCAACGAGTCTCTGGTGCAAGTCTTGATACGCTTGAGGTACGGTTGTGGGAGCGTTGATCGCGGTCACTGAGGCTAGAGAACTCTGGGACGCGTACCTCCGGCGTACCACCTTGCTGACGAGCGGTGCGCTGAATTGCCGGGAACTGATCTGATCAATCTCAGGGTGGCGAGCTTTGCTATGCTGCCCGACGTAACGCGGTTCACATCTGCGGGACCGCGTCGTTTGGGTGGTAGAGAAGCTGCTCCTGATGGCAGCCGTGAGAAGGCATGTCGGGCATACGTATGACTCGGCTTTTACACTCTCCAACAGGCTCTTCCGTACAAGGGCACGAAGAGGCATCAGGTCATTTCTGGTGCCAATCAATGTACAGCAATTGGAATTGCGAGCTTCCAGTTTGGATGGTCTCGTCGGCTATATCTGCCTCATTGAGCACTTTGCGCCAACGACAGCAACTGGTCAAATGCAAGTACTTACATTGTTACTCTACATGAACTTCACTGCAGTCATACGAACTTGGTGCGAGAAGAGGCGGAAGAGGTCTGGAGAATGTAAATCTACATTATCCAACTCCTCGCATCCAATTGTACTATCCATCTACCTCCACTAGTATACCACCGATCCGGACGCCCTCTCAGGGTATGTGATAGCACCTGGCGCCGATGCACAGCTACTCGATCCAGTCTGATTGACCGGAATACTCTGTCCATCTTGCACCCTCCCGTACGTATGCATGTAATACCACACCTCGTCCAACACGGTCCCTCCGTCGTCCGTCGAGTTGGCCCCAGCGGCTGTGAGATTGAAGTCTGGCCCCGAGCAACCCAGATACGGCACGGCGCCGTACTCATGCATCAGCGCCGCTTCCAGAGCTGCAAGCGTATAAGTGGTCGTATTGGACGGGTGGATGCCGTGCGCACCGAGCCAGCCCCAAGTCGGGAAACGCATGAAGTACTTGACGACCGTCTGGAAAAAGTCAACCACGTCTTCATGTTGGCGGTACTCTGGCCCATAGCATGGGACGTCGAAAGTGCTGTAGCAAGTGGCGTGCTTGCTGAACTCATGGGCCCAGAAGTCGGAATTTGGACTACCTTGGGAGACCCAGTACTTGTTCATGTAGGCGAGCAGGTCGAATTTGCCGAAGGGCGCCAGGAAGGTGCTGATACCTGGGCCAATATATGCGGGTACTGCAGTGCCATTGCGCTTGCCGTTGGTAGTATTTGGAAACGGATGAGGGTCGAACTGACGACCGAGATCACAGTATTGCGTATAAGAGCCATTGCAGAAGTCTGGCCACAAGCCTATGGGATGGGATTGAATCAGACACAAAGAACGTACTTGGTTGATTCGAGGGCCGCTTACCGTGAATGGTCCAAGAGTAGGCGGGAAGCAGCTGGCCCTCTGCTTCGTAGCCGGTGTTGATGTCCCAGTATTGCGTCTGGAGGACTAGCCCACCGTACGTCTCAACGCAGCATGAGTCGACAGTGGTCGGGTTGGCCTGCTTGGAACAGGAGAGGTAGTTGGGCTGCAGGATGCACGTATGGTTCAGATCAGATTCTCCATACAAGGAGGCAGTCGCTGAAGCGATGAAGGCCGTGACAGTCGCGATCGAATACTTCATCTTGAAGACTGGTGATGATCAGGGTGATGAAGACAGAGCGGCCATGGCCAGAGTGGGCCGGCACACTGCTCTTGTATTCGGTCCATGGCGGGTCAGATCTGGGTAGACTACGCTGGTGAAATGCAGGTACGTGTAGTCAATCGCTCCCTCGTGCTCTGCGGAGGCCCAGCGATTCGAAGATGCAGGAACATCGAGGCCGCAAGTGCAAGTCGAGGCAAGCCAAGCACAGTAGCGGCGAGGTGGAATCGCTTTTTGTCTTGGCGAGTCGTGATGTCAGCTCGTCCTCTCAGACTGGTCCAGAGGAGGAACTGGAGTCTTGGCGTAGACCCCGTGGTTGACTCGCGCTCGCCACTCCATCTCTGATATGTCAAATCAACCCATCATACCGCCGACAACTCCACGTTATGAGGCCAGAGAGTCCGCCATGTCGCGTCGAAGAGTTGCCGACGCCCACTCAAGGTACAGCACTTTGCGTTGTTGCTACAGGCAACAAGGTACCGGAAGATCCTCCTGCACGAGTCACCGCACACAATGTTTGCCTGATCGTAGGAGTTCCATGTACCGCATATTTAAGATGAAAGGCTCAATCATCTAGCACAGGAGAGTATCCCCAAGCGATGGCAAGCTGCAAACATCACCCGCTTCACCTTATTGTCTCCCCATGCGCTGGAGAGTTCGGCTACGAACGACCAACTGTGCAACGACGTCTGGCAGCGACACGTCTCTCTGGAAGACTTCCTACTGTAGCGGAAACAAAGGTGGCAGAGCCAGTGAATGTTTACCTTCCTCCCATCTCGACCTTCCCAGCTCCTCTCGTGCTGCCGGGCGACGAACTCGGTGTCGACCCCAGATATCCGCCACAAAGCCTCCGCTCCTGGAAGCATTTGAAAGAACGCAACGTTGTGACTAACCGAAGACGAACCATCTACGTACTGCCGCCTCCGAAGGCTGTCGCTAGTGTTGCTCACGTAGACAAATGGGCCACTCCTCAAGGCGTTGCGAGGTCCATCGAAGCTCCTGCTGTTGAGGACATTGTCGATTACCTACAGGCCTTCTACCATGGTCTGCCTGTGAAGGTGCTGCTTAAGCCCAAGATCCGTTTCACCGACTGGGACGACGGTGCTCGCAAGAAGGTGATCCCACAGCCAGATGGTGGCAGACACTGCCACGACTTGGCATTGCAGACCGGGTCAGAAGCCATACGCATCCCCGCACGCAAATACGACACCTTCCCAGCACAGCTGAATCTGAACGATCTTCTTGACGCGGCCATCAGCATACTCCCAGACGATGCGTACGCGTTGCTGATGATTGTTAATCATGACTTGTACGAAGACGAAGAAGACGACTTCTGCTGCGGGCGTGCCTACGGCGGCAGTAGAGTTGCCATAGTCTCCACTGCTCGATACAACCCCGAACTGGACGAGAAAATTGGGCTGGACAGGTACCACGCCTGGCCGGCGTCGCATTGCAAGCAGTACATCCAGAGATGTTGTGACCAGCCAAGCAAAGCCGGACCAAAGGCCAAGAGACAGAAAGCCACTGCAAGCCAACGCAAACCGAGTCAAGCCGACGACTCAGCAATGGGTGCCGCAGTAGCAGCTCACACGGCGCACTCGATCTCAACAGTAGACACCAGGCACTCCCGCGATCAACTCCGAGTCCTCTGGCTAGGCCGAGTATGCAAAACCGCCATGCACGAGCTCGGTCACTGCTTCGGCATCGATCATTGCACGTACTACGCTTGCATCATGCAAGGCACAGCCGGCCTGAGTGAGGATGCGAGGCAGCCGCCTTATGTCTGTCCTGTGGACACGGCGAAACTGCTCACTGCGACTGCTGCTGACGAGAAGGACTGGCTGCGGGCTTTGCTGGAGTTCTGCGAGCGTTTCGGGGAGGATGCTTTGTTTTGCGCGTTTGCTGCTTGGTTGCGAGTGCGAGTTGCGGAAGTAGAGTTGGGCAGTCTGGAAGAACAGTTCCGAGTATGATTAGGTGGTTCCAGGTCGCAGTCGCTGACAAATTGGAACCTTCTTTGTTCCAATGCTGCGTACATGTAGGTTCACGCGGGCAGTTCCTCACGCCCTACCAAGCGCATACCCTACCTTACTATTCCACCAGCCATTTACAAGCGCATAGGATGCTCTTCTTACGTTTTGTACGTTTTTCTGCTCAAGCAAACAAGCAGCACGTGCATCTCCAGCCCACCACGTAGGCTTATATAAATTCCCTTGGTCCGGCGCAGGCAAAGCGAAAGCACCCACTCACGCAGCCCACCACTCCACTTACCGTCCAACAAATGCCCCTCCCAATCCTCCTCACAGGCGTAACCGGCGGCCTCGGCGCCACAATCCTCCACCACCTCCTCCACACCCACGCCCTGCCCCCCTCGACGCTAATCGCCACCTCGCGCTCCTCATCCAACAAACCCCACTTCGAATTCCAAGGGCTCCACTTCCGGCTCGCCGACTACGCGCGCCCGGAGACCTTGCTGACAGCTTTCGAAGGAATCGGGGATCTGCTCTTCATCTCCAGCTCCGAGCGCGACAACGCCACACGCCTCGTCCAGCATCGGAATGTTGTGGAGGCTGCTAAGGCGAGGGGCGTGGGGAGGGTGTGGTATGTGAGTTTGGCGCTCGGGGGGTTCGGGAACGGGAGTCGGGCGGCGGTTATGCAGGCGCACATTGCTACTGAGGAGATGCTGAAGTCGTAAGCCAGCACCTTAGCATATCCCTAATATATGTTACTCATGCCTGACGTGACACAGCTCGGGCTTGGATTTCATCACCCTACGAGCGGGATCCTACTCCGAAGCTTTCCCGCTCTTCCTCAACTGGTACCCCTCCTCCAAAACCATCCTGCTTCCGAACCTCACGCCCTCTGTCGCCGAAGGCAAAGCGGCCTGGACCTCTCGTGACGAGCTCGGCGAGGGCATGGCAGCGCTACTCGCCAAAGGCCTCGCGGCGGATCCCTCCATCATCCCGCGGACAGACCGGAAGATCATCCTGCTCACTGGACCCGTGGCGGAGCCATTCAGCGCGCTCGTGGAAGCCATAAACCGTGGTCGAGGGACGGAGGTCCGGATCGAGTTCCTGGAGCCGGGGGCTTGGGTCGAAGCGCAAGCTAACGACGACAAAGGCGGGAAGGGTGTTGCCTGGTTCCGGTCGAGACTGCTTTGGTTGCAGGGGCTCGCGGACGGGGATTGCGAGGTTGTGAATCCGGCGCTGGAGGTGCTGCTGGGCAGGCGGCCGGAGACGGGTTCGCGGGCTGTAGAGAGGCTGGTGAGGGCTGAGGAGGGGTATACGTGGCATCAGAATCACGTGGGTCCAAGGAAGTGAGGGAGGTGTGTTCGCTTGTAGAGGTCAGTGACTGCATCTGGGACCGCCACGGTTTGGTTAGTGACGAAGGTACTTGGGAACGCCTAGATATGGCATGCTCCTGGTATGATGCGATTAGTATTGAGTGCCCCCGTGTCGTCATTGATTGGTAATGCAATGTTGCATTGAGAGACACCACATGTGTGCCTGGTTCTGACCGCCGCTCCTCGATATGCACAGAGCCCACCGTGCCTATGCTACAACCAGTGTGTCGGGGTTTGCTTTGCCGTTCGTAGTAGAGCCAGTGCAGCCAAGCAGGTTCCCATGACAGCCTGTGCACGCTCTCACTAAGCACCTACCTGCGCCGTTCGCCAGAGAAGCAGCGCGCTCGATTGGTTGCCACCAATCAGCTCTTACGACTACGGCCCGAACCAGAAGACCTGTCCATCGTCAATAAATTCCCACGGCACTTGAAACAGCACAGGCAAGCAAACTCACATCGATATCCTCCTCGCCACCCCCGCCAAATTCTGATCATTCTCCGCCTCCTGACTTGCCCTCTTAAACGCCTGATCCCTCGCCGCGTCACTACTCCTCCTCACCTCCTCATGGCTAGGCGGCAACCGCTCATTCTGCAAATCCACCTTCCGCGCATCCTCGAAATTCGTAATCGCCTGCTTGATACCCTCCGCGCCCAGCATCAGAGTCCCAGCCGGCAGCCGTCCGCCCGAAGCCGTCTTCAGCTCGGTGACGCGCTCGGCTTCCTCGCGGAGGACCTGGAAGACGCGGGATAAGCGGCCGATGGCTAGGATTTTGTTCTTGATGGCGCGGCGTTTGAATTCAGTGCTTTCGGGGTCCATGGTGGATTCTTGGTGTGTGGTTAAGGGCGGTGAGGCTGGGCCGGAGGAGGATGGGGTTTCGTCTTCGAGTTCTTCCTTGCTGCAGGTGTTGAGGATGGCGATGAGCATGTCGGTGATCTTCTCGCCGACGAAGGGGAGGGACCAGGTGAAGACGTCCATGAAGTTTGGCAGCCAGTAAGGGTGGGGCGTGCAGTTAAATTGGCGGATGTTCATTACGTTGTTCTCGTACTTGAGCACGGCCGCCTTGTTGTTGTAGACGTCGAGGTAGTTTGGCGCAGAGAAGATGGTCATGACTGACGGGAAGCCGGTCGTTCGTGTCTTGCGATACATTCTGTAGCCGGCATCTTGGGCTTCGTGCGCGCGAATGACCGAGAGCAGGTTGTTCTTCTCCAAGAACGCGCACGCTGCTGGGTACGAGAAGAAGTACGAGCATCCTCGCACATGGTTGTGGATGAAGTATTCCTGCGTCTTCTCCTGGCCAAACTCCTCCAGCGGGTCAGCCCAAAGGATATCGCACATCAGCCCATGAGTTGGCGGCTCCCGGAACCGGTCCAGCGCCCTGATGTCGTCCAGCGTGTGCAGCTCCGGGCTAAGTCCACCATGTATGCACAGAAACTGCTTGTTCATCACCGCAGCCAAAGGCAGACAGCAGAAAGCTTCTATGCATGCCTCGTAAATCCGCTCGCTGTACTTGTGCTTGCACTCCAGCCGGAAGGTGAAGTAGTCTGTCAAGTGGCGACACTCGTGGTTGCCGCGCAGTAGCCAGAGTGTGTTCGGGTACCACATCTTCAGCGCCCAGAGATACAGCACGCACTCGATGGAGAAGTAGCCGCGGTCGACGTAGTCGCCCAAGAAAAGGTACCGTGTCTCGGCTGGGTCACCGCCGACCTCGAATAGCTTCATCAGGTCGAAGTATTGGCCGTGTATGTCACCGCAGACCGTTATGGGCGCATCCATCTCCAGCAGATTAGGCTCGGATCGCAAGACCTCAGCACCGCCCCTGATGATCCACAGGGCTTGTTCCTCGGTCAAACGACCCTCTCGGTACAAGTGCTGCTTCAGGAATTGGAGGTTGGGTTTCGAGCGGTCTTGGGGGGACACAAGCTGCTCCTCAGTTGGGGTGTTGAAAGCAGGCGCTTGCACGTCTGGATCGAGGATATTGTCAGCGCAGGACGATCTGAAAGCTTTGCAACCGTCTACACGCTCGCGCGTCTGCAGTTATCGTTCATACCTTTGCACGCACGCTCCTGCGTGCTCACCGTCGACCCATCCTCCATTGTGTGCAGCGTGAAGTCGATCTCGGGTACCTGCTTTTTGTGCTGCATTGCCCGAATCGCATTCTCCGTGTAGCCCGCGGGGGCCCGACCAGACCCGTCCATCGTCGCGACCGTGAAGTGTGTTACTGCTTCTTGTCACTGCTGTTTGAGGTCGGGTACTCAATTCTTCAGGGAAGTGTGGCTAGTGCGGGTCGCGCGACCTGAACGCTGCGGCTGAGGGGTAAGTTGGTGGGACCGGTGTAGACAAACATGAAGCTGGGGTGAGTATGACGGCTGAACTTGGCGGCAGCGAGGTGCAATGTCGTTGTGGCGGAAGGAAGAGGTGCGGTGGTGGTGATTGCTTGCAATGGAATCGTCGACGTGAAACAGTCACTCGTGGGGTGTGGGAGAGCAAAGTGGCACCTTGACCTCGCGCCACCAACGCCGCCCCACCCCTCCCCTTGGACCCTGAATACCACTTGCAATGTGGCACCTGAGGCAGAACAAAAGGCCCCAATGTGAAGGCCAAGGGTTGGGTCCATATCTACAAGATCTGATGCTGAAGTGTGACAATGAAACGCACTGCGTGTGGCCACATGTCGAATCACTACCATTCCTATCTACCACTCTCCTAACCCTCAAGCACTAAGCTCCACGCTGTGCAGAAAAGAATCCAACCAAATCACCCCCAGCCCATGCAATCATTCAATCATGCCTCCGTGATCCCCGTCGCATCCCTACCCTAGAAGCTCCTTCGCCCAGCAAGGCGCCGCCTACCATGCGTCATATGCCTCTTAGCCACCACGCCCCCAGAACAGCTCGTGCCGTCCGCGAGCGCCTGCGGAACAGCGCAGTTGTTGATATCGCAGAGACCGAATTGGTTGCTTCCGATGCAGACCACACAGCCGGGTTTAGAGCATGATACCGCGCCGTTACTGCAGCTGCTCGATGACGTGGTGGTTGTGTTGGAGCTTGGTGAAGAGACGGAGCTGGAGCCTGAGCCAGCGGCAGGCGCCGGGGCGTCCGCTGGGGGAGGAGCGTAGCTTGACGCCGCTGCCGTGGGTGCTCCGCCCGTGACCGTAGCCATTGTCGTAATGGTGACCGCCGCGCTACCCCCGGCCGGCTCAGCAGTTGCTTGAGAGTAAGCGGAACCCGACGTGCTCATCTGCGGCGCGCCAGAAGTCGCTTCTGTACTTGCGCTACCCGCAGCGTAACCGCTCGGCGACGAAGCACCGCTCGTCGGCGAAGCTGGAGCAGGTGTGCCCGCCGCGCCAGACCCTGCGCCCTTTGCCATGACGCTCGCACACCCAGAGCCGATGGTTTTGCTTCCGAGAGCAGTCTTGAATGGCGTTTCCGCAGAGTCGCCTGGAGAAGGGAAGACAAAGTCCTCTCCCTCCACCGACGCGCACTGCTCGTTTGGGATGTTGATGACGAACATGTCCGGCAGGGCGTTGAACACGTCGTTATTGTTCGCGCCGCCAGAGACCGTGATTGGCGCACAGTTCATGTACCTGCTCTGATGATTAGCTCTTGCATATTACCACACGATCGAACAAGACTTCGTTGCAGACTACTCACATCTCCCGATTCCCGATCTTGTTAAACCACGTCCACGCGAGACTGTACTGTCCATTCGGCATACCCTTAGGGATCGAGAACTCGAAGACACTGGCACCGGTGCCATCAGCGTCTTCGGAGAGATTGCCAGTAGTATTAGCCGGGCATCCGCCGACGATTGAGTGCACGACCTTCCACTGGCTGTGTTGCGTAGGCTCCTTGTCGAGTGTAACGGAGACTTGACACGATCCGCCACCGTGCGTTGCGCCACCCTTGAAGGCCAGGCTTTGCGGGACACCGACAGGCATCTGGTTCATTGAAGTGATATCGTAGACGCCGGAGCGTTGCTTGCAGGGGAAATCGGAGCCGTCGTTGATGAGCGGGCTGTTGGTGAGAGAACTCTGTCCGAAGGGCACGGGAGAGGTGATGACCATGTGCGCGGAGACGGAGGAGGCGAGTATGCCGCACAGAGCTGCGCCGAAGATGGCGTTGGTGAATTGCATGATGTTGGTAGTTCGTAGCGTGTGTTTTGAGCGAGTGCGGTTGCGAGTTGTGAGCGGTAGTAGGCTGCTTATATCGCTAGACCGGCTAGGCGATGTCGTGATGCTCGAAGAGTGACGATGCTTCAGAGAGGTCAGTCGAAGCTTCTTTCGAGTGTGTAGGCAGTAGTGTTTCAAGGTGTGTCAGAGACTGTTCGGGTGAACAATGTGCGACAGTATGCCTAGAGTCTTTCACAGTGACGGAGCCATTGTCTTTAGCTGCAGACTCAGACTATTGTGGTGAATACTGGCTGAATCAATCGCCGAGACAATAGGAATCACGTACCAATTTCCGCGTAATGTAGAAGTAGCCGTTGTCTGCCCCTTGTGATTGTCGACTTGCCAAAGAGAGACCTGCTCTGAGCGTTTTCGCGAGTGTGTGAATGAGTGACAGTGCTATGCGCCAGGCAAGAGCAGTTTACGCGTACGATGCTGAAGATGAAGGAGTACGGAAACCAAAGAGAGGGACGAAGGGAGTTTTGTTGGAAGTAGTACAATCCATCCCTCTATGCACTAGCCAGAGTAAGGGACCATAGAGGCATAGGTTGTCCGGCTCTGCGTGCTCGCTTGCCTTCTAGTCCGGTTGACAGATCCGGAGGGATCGGGTGTCTGAGATACAGTCCATGCAACGGGGGCAAGCCACAAGAAGAGTCGAGCAACATTCAGGTGCGACAAGAGGCAAAAGTCTTTTCATTGGAAGAGTTGGTGTCAGGGCAGCGGTTGGCGCTCAAGGCGCGTGCATGTCCTGTGGTCCTGCTTGCGTTCAATTGTAAGCCTAGGGGTATCCGACTGGAGCATTGGTCGGGTCACTGTGACCTTTGGCGATGGTGAACTTGGTGAAGTCGAGACCTGTGAGATTCACTCTCCAATCAAACTGCATGATCGGCAAGGCGAGGTGCGGATTTGCTGCAGCGGCAACACGCAGGAGGTCGGCGGATGGCCCCACTTTGGTGAGACAAGTTTCATCTTCCGCCACCGACATGACTCGTGTAATATATGGATACGCAATACGCCCAGGCGCTCCCACAGGAAAAAGAGCGAGCAGAGCACCCGGAGAGAGAGCTCGGACACGGAAAACCAACAGCTGTCCAGCAGTAAGTTTTTCGTAGGAGCTGTATGTACGTCCATACGCGGCGCAAGGTGTGATGGACCCCTTACGTTCACCTGGATGTGCCCCCTCACGGCTACCGACGCTCGATATGATTTTACGGTCCCGCCATTGTGCGCTGGCGGGATCACGAGGTACAAATGATAACCTCAATCGACTGTCCACGTCCCTCCATCCCCTTTCCTCTTCATTCTTACCGTTCTACCAGCTCTAGCACCCGTGGGCTGGCCCTCGTCAACCGCGAACACTCCATTGACCAACACAGCACGTATCCCCGCAGCAGCCTGCTTCGGCTCCACGAACGTGGCGCGATCCCGGATACCCTCTGCATCAAATAACACGAGATCCGCACGATAACTCTCCTTCACCAAACCCCGATCCCGCATCCTCACCACCTCCGCCGGCCTTCCAGTAAGATGATTGACAGCCTCCTCTAACCCGCCCACAAAGATTGTCTCAGGCTCCACCGCCTCGAACTCCGCCGCCGGCCCATCTTCAATATTGGCCTTCGCAGCATAAATATTCCTCGACTTCCCCTCCGCCAGATCCCTCCCGTAATGCCCCAGATACCGCGGAAACGTACCCCAGCCCCTCGGATGCGGTTTCGTGCTCGTCAGGATCCCGTCGCTGCCGCCCGTGTGCCGAGGATGACGCATGATCTTGCGCACGTTGTCTTCGATGCCCACATGCGCCAGGATCGTGGAGCTGAAGTCGTCGGCTTTTAGCAGCCAGATGAAAGTGGAGAAGTTGTCCTCGTTACGCTCGGAAGCGATTTGACTGATGCGTTTGCCGACGCAGGCGTCCGCGAGGTCGTTGTTCATTACGCCGCCGATCTCGATTAGATCCCAATCCACCGTGCTGCCTTGGCGGCCGTCTGGACTTACCACGAGGTAGTGGTGTTTGATGTTCTCCAGCTGGGCATGGTCGTCGAGTATACTGAGCGTGTCCGACGCACTCGACACCCAGGTCGGCAGGAGAGAGCTCAGCGTCGTGCTGCCTGGCAAATACGGATAAGTGTCCATACTGATATCGACACCCTCCTCAATCGCCTCATCAATCATCTTCAGCAGCTCGTCAGCTCGTCCAACGTTGTGAGGGGCGTTTAGCGTTGCGTGCGTCAAATGCAGCCTCACGCCAGTCTGCCGCGCCAACCGTATCATCTCCGCGTAGGCTTCGATCGCGCCTTTCCCGTAAGAACGGTGGTGCGGGCAGTAGTACGCTCTATACTTTACCAGCACCTTGCACAGTGCAGCCAGCTCATCAAACGAGGCGTGATTGCCAGGCACGTACGTCAACCCAGAAGACATACCCACGGCACCTTGCTCGAGGGACGCCGTGAGAATCTCCTTCATGCGCTCGAGTTCCTCTGCTGTCGCTGCCCGGTCTTCGTAACCCACCGTCAAGATGCGGAGATTACCCTGTGGAACGAGAAAGGCCGCGTTAGTCGCGATACCCTTACCATCCAGGCCCTTATCGAGAACATCCAGGTACTCCCCGACGGTCCGCCAGCGGTCGAAAAAATCATCGGGTTCCTTGGGATTGCCGTTCCAACCTGCGATCTGCTTGCGTATCCGAGCCATTGCGGCATCGTCAGTGGGAGCGTAGCTGATACCATCCTGGCCTATGACCTCGGTAGTGACACCCTGGGTGATTTTCGCGAGATGGTCTGGGGTGTGCAGTAGTGAGAGGTCTGAGTGAGCGTGCATGTCGATAAAGCCTGGGCAGAGACACCAGCGGCCATTGTCGCAGTCTATAACTCTGGTATCGGCTTTGATTTCTCCTTTCAAGGCGTCGTTGAGCGTCGAGGGTTCTGAGATTTTGTGGATGAAGCCTTGACGGACGACCACGCTGGGGACATAGCGTGGAGTGCTCTCAGTGCCGTCGAAGACTGTGGCATTGTGGAACACTATGTCGCCTGACTGAAGTGTTGCCATTGCGAATGTTGTTTAGCCCAGATCGTCGCGATCGTGCGTTTTCTTTCTCGGTAGAGCGATCCAGGCTACCGTTCCACCAATAGATGTGTGTTCATCTGCGAAGCTTGTGGGTGTACACCTTGGTCAAGGTTCGAAATGCCGGGGTTAATTACCATTGAGTTCGCGATCTGCTACGGTAATAGCGCACCTGATAGGGTAAGGAGAGGAGCCTGCTCGACAGATCAACAACTCTTGCCTCTTGCTCCTGCCACTGCGTTTGTTTCTGCAAATGGAAGTGAAGGAATCTGGGCTGGCGTCCAAAGTCAAGTGTCGGTGGAAAGGAGGCTCAGGTACAGTCTCGAAGACGAAGTCGGGACGACGCAAAGATTGGGATGTCACAGCTGAAAACGTCGTCTCGGCCTCCAAAGGGTTGTCAGTGAAAGGGTCACCAAATTCATCCAAGTTGAGTTCTGCTGATGCCTGTTATGACAGGCACGACGCTCGTCGGACTACAGCGACATGAGGTCAACGATGCTTTGGCAAATTCCCAGCATGTATCAAGCGCGGAGCAAAAGGTGCACCACCGCACTGTATCTAGAGCCGCTCATGGAGCATCATGTGAATGAAAGAGCATCTGCAGATTGCCGAGGCTATCTGACCAGCATGCAAGAGAGTCTTCTCAGACGCCGAAATCAATCGTCCGAATGACCCTATGCTCAGTCGCTTTGCCCTTCGTAAGAATTGTCTACCTCTCTAGTTCTCGTGCAACGCCTCAGTGAACACCGAGTCCTTTGCCTCTGGCTTCGCTGAGTCGGCCTTCACGTGCCCAAGGCCTTCCTTCGCATAGGCTGCCGCATACGGATTGAGGCGCAGCAGCACCTGCTTGTTCTTCAACGGGTTCTTCTTCTGCACCACACCGCGCTTGCTGACCGCGCCGCCCTTGACCGGACGCAGCACGCTCTGCACCTCGGAGCTGTTGATCAGCTTGGCCAGATCCGGCTGCGAGACCAAGTTCGACGGGATGAGGAAGTCGCGCTTCAGCTCGCTAGGCTCAGTGGTGCTGCCGTAGACGGTGTCGAGCGCGGCAAAGGCGGAGGACGTCCAGATCACGAAGCGGCCGAGATGGCCTCCGGGCGCGAGCTGGAGCAGGTTGAGGGCGTAGACAGGGCAGGTCTCGACGCCGGGAATGTTGCGGAAAGCGAGCACGAGGTCTTTGCCATCCTTCTCCGGCTCGTAGATGACGAGGGGTCCACGGCGCTGCTGGTGACGGCGGCCGCGGAGCTTGCCCTTGCCGGCGCGCAGCTTGCGGGAGTCCTTGACTTTCTCGAGCTCCGGGCCGGCACCCACAGCGGTGAGCAGTGCAACGGCCTGAGATGTCTTCTTGATGGCGCCGTCGGCGAAAGCGGTGGAAGAGACGACAAGCGGGACCTCCGGGACGGTGCTGATGTGGTGGCCACGAGCCATGAGCAGAGCAGCGGAGGAAGAAGCGGCGATGGCAGATGCGGTTGCGAAGCGCTTCTGGCCAAGGTTGATCTTCTGGTGCCACTTGCGCCAGACCTTGGTGGGTGCGAACATGCGACCGGATCGGCACATGTTACCGAAGGCGGCTTGACCGGCGCGGTGAGTACCTCCACCGGAGACACGCGGAATACGTGCAACGGCGCGACCTGTAATACATCAGTATGTTGATATTTACGACCATCATGACATATCCGAGGCCACTGTATCCTCCTATTCCGCTTGCATATGGTCACGTACCAGTACCCCAAGACTCAGCACTCGTCTGGTGACCAGCCTTCTCGCTCACAGCATACGGTTGCCGCCTATTCTTCGCCATACCAGTGTGCACAGCTCTGCCATCGTGTTAGCCTGCCGTCCGCTCTTCCACCTTCCGTCGACGACTCCGTACTGGACGATATCCGGGCGGATGGGTGCCCTGAAGACCTTTGGCAAGGGGTGGCTGTCGGAGGTGGGGGCGCCATCCGCGCCGTGAATGGTGACTGTCGGTTGGCTCATCGTTGCGGTGTTGATGCTGCCGGTTGGTGAGGAGAGTCGTTGTCGCGATCTTCAATGTCGAAGTCGCCGTTTTCGAGATGCCAAGAGTGCGCGGTGGGTTTGACGCATAGGTGCCTAAGGCATGACATGGCTCTCCATCGCTAGCACTTGCCTTCACTACTACAGTCCGACACGCGACTTTTACTGCAGTACTTGAATGAGCACACTTACACTGTCTGCTACAATCGGGGGCAAGGTACCCTACTCTGTCATGCAACCATGGCCTCTCCGCCATATGGCAGCGCGACCTCCCCACCGCCGGCCTCACCTCTCGCCCTCCCACGCCAAAGACCAACACTCGCTCTTCCAGGCAACGTCAAGTCCCGCAATCCTTCCATAGCCAGCGCAACAGCATCCGCGCATCCTCTCCGTCAAACTTCCTTCCCACCACCCGACAGCCTCGAAGCCCAACACCGACTGGCCGAGGACCGTACACTAGCGCAATACTCTCCCTCAGCAGAAGGCTCGCTCGACGACTTCAGCGACGACAACGACATCCGCTCCGCCATCAGCGGCCCAGTCGCAGCAGAAGATGGCTCGTTCCGGAAACGCAAGAGGCCCTTTGAAAAGCGTCCGGTAGGCAGACCAGCCAAGAAACCTGCCGGCGGACGCGGCGCGCAAGGCTCCGTGAATGGAGACGACACCCGCTCGCAACGACGCAGTGCTCCCGGTGCTCCTTCCGTCCTCACCGCCGACGATGCCGATGCGGAACCCGAAGACGACTCTGATGCGGACCTTGCCGGTCCTTCCGGTCCTGGTCGCGTACCTCTATATGAAGGCGGTCAGATGACCAAAGAGGAGGCGGAGGAGGAGCATCACCGAAAACACGCCTTCTATGAAATCGTCAGCGACGACCACAAGGCGCGGTACGATACCTGGAGTCGGGCGAAGCTGCGTACTGGGGACGTGAGGAGGTTGGTGAATCAGACGTTGAGTCAGAGCGTGCCGGCGACTGTGGTGTTGGTGGTCAGCGCTTATGCGAAGATGTTTGCGGGGACGCTCATTGAGGAGGCGAGGGAGGTGCAGGCGGAGTGGATGGCTGTTGAGGAGAAGCGGGCGGATGGCGGGGAGAACCGGGCGTTGGAGAGGCTGAGACGAAGCCAGTTGGTTGAGCCTGACGAAGGGGCAGACGGGCAGGGTGAGCATAAGCTGAACGGGCAGGCCAATGGTGCCGTCAAGATGGAGCCGACTTCGCCCGCCACTGGAGTCACGCTCTCCGAGGACGCTCCTCCACTCTACCCTGGCGGTGCTGGCGGCTTGTCGGCGGACCTCGAGGAGTGTGATCGCGGGCCTCTACTGCCGGATCACTTGCGGGAAGCGCTAAGGCGGTATAAGAAACGTCGGGCAGGTGGACCGGTGGGCTTCACGGGGCTGAGCCTGGAAGGGAGAGAGAACACGGCACCTAGGATGGGCGGGAGGAGGCTGTTCAGGTGACGTAGAGGGAAGAGAGTAGAATCTTCAGGCGACAAGGAGTTATGATCAGGTACTTTAGCGTGGCGTTGGCGGACTACTGGGAAGGTTGACAGACGATTGCTACCAAGTGCGTGCTATTCGAGTGCATGTCGAGGTCCAAAACTTGTTTTCTTTGTTTTGCCCCGTACTTCTGCTTCGAGCTGCGCTGTTTGACCCACATCCAGCACGACACGCTCATGCACTCGCTGACCCGTGAAAACCGGTTAGATCTCTCCCAGCGACGTAAGTCGTGCGTGCAATCAGTCTCCTGGCATGCGCTTGGTGAACCAGTGACAGGTAAGGTATGTGCCTCTCGGGGCGTTCTGTTGAACACAGCCCGCAAACGTCCCCATCCTTGTTAAGACGCCATTCAACAATCGCCACCTCGGCCAGCTACACCATTGAACCAACGACGGCATGAGGATAACCTCACCAAATCACGAGCGATCTTGCCCCTGGCGAACATCCATTCCACGCTTCACATGAGCGTCGGTCTTGCCTGATACAGACCCTACTTATGTTCACCCATACGGACTCGTCCCATTCACCACCACCAGATTCTTCTTGCACACCCGATAATCATGCCCCTTCAACAGATACACCAAAAACCCCGGTATCACCTGACCCTTCCACACCCCGACGCCACCAAACCTCGTAATCGGACACAACACGCTCTCCCCCCGCCTCGGCACAAACACCCCATCCTCCCACCCCTCCATCACCTTCTCCCCGCCCTCAGGCGACGCGAGCCCCCTCTCAAACCCCCGCAAATCCTTCAGCAGATTCCCCATCAGCACCGGCACCGCCCCATAAACATCCCCCACGCACTTCCGACTCCACGCCGCCACATCCCCGACCGCATACACCCTCTCCCCCGCCAGATCCACCCTCGTAGTCCCACCATTACCCCTCACAAACCCCTTCCCATCCCTCAGCCTCGCCGGAACGAAGGAGCTATTAGGCTCCACCCCCGTGCACGCCAAATACAAATCCGCCACCACCCTCGTCCCATCGCTCAACAGCACCTCCGTCTGCCCCGCCGGATCAAACCCCTCCCTGATCTCCACCACACGAACATCATGCCGCACCTCCACGCCCAAACCCGTCAACATCGCCTCCGCCTTCCGCCCCACCTCCCCCTTCAAACCGGGTAAACACCGCGCCGCCCCCGTGAACAAAACAATCCGCTTCGGCTCCCTCGCCCGTCGCCGCCACGGCCAGCTGCCCGTGTAATTGAGATACTGAGCGAGCTGTCCCGCGGTTTCCACGCCAGACGGCCCCCCGCCGCAGACGACGAGGTTCTGGGCGGCGGCGACCCGGGCGTGGCAGGCGGAGAGCGCGCCGAGGGTGTGGGGGTGCGGGCCGTGGAGGCCGAGGAGGTCGGAGTGCGCGGCGGAGCCGGTGGCGAGGATGAGGGCGTGGTAGGGGAGGGTTTGCGTTTTCGCATCCGGGACGGTGGGGAGGTCTGGGGTTGCTGCTGGGGAGACGGCGGAGACGCGTTTGCTGAGTTGGCTGCAGCGTGTCTGGGCTTGCGTCCCGATGAGCTCGAGAGTCACCGTGCGGGCCTCCGTGGACATTGCCGTGCAAGTCCCCTGGATGATACTGAACTGATGCCCGCGATGGCGATGGAACGCGGGCTCGAGGGGGACGAAAGCGTCCTCCTGGCTAATCAGGTCCGGGGCGACGAGGGCACGTGGCGCGCCGAGGTTCCAGTAGAAGTGCGTGGAGGGGCTGACGAGGACGAGGCGGTAGCGCGGCGCGGCGGCGGGGGGGGATTGGTGGAGGCGGGGGAGGGTGTGGTCGAGGAAGTGGTGGGCGCAGGCGAGGCCGGCGAAGGAGGCGCCGAGGATGATGATATTGAGGGGTTCTGCGCCGAGGCCGGTGGGGGTTCGGGACGGCTGGGGGGTGGGGGCGTGGGCGTTGTTTGTTGGGGGCTTAGCGTAGCTTCCGTCTGGCAGTGGGAGGGCGTTGGTGAAGCCGGCCAGGACCTGGAAGTCATCGCTAGGAGGGTTGGGATGCTGGGGCGGCAGAGTTAAGATGCCTGGTTTGGGCTGCTGCGACGACATGGCGAGGCTGCGACGTCGCGTGTCTTGAGGACTGGGAGGCGCGCTTTCACTCCTCGTTGCACGCTGGCCAAAAGTCTGGTATCGCATGAACTTTGTGAGAGAGGGCTGGGGAGGCGAGGTGACATGAGTGGCAAGTGTTTACGAAAGGGACAAGGAAATCCTTATCGACTCCGAGGAATGTAGAGCGGTGACGCCTTGCATTGTATCACACGAATCGTCTGCCGCACTCTCCTAGGTTGCCACGAGTATTTCGCTGAAGCTCGCTGATCGCGGCTGCTGTGCAGTGGTCCAGTGGAGGACTTTGCGCGTCTACCTGTAATTGTACAGCTTGTAAGCGCTCATTGGCAATCGCAAAGTAATGAAGCAAAGCCCAATCAAATCAATCCCGCCCTGAGCACCACGCTGAATAGCAGCAGAAGAGACAAGTAACTAGATAGCATTCGAAGTAAGTTTAATGTCGCATGGTGACAGCCACTGGGGCTTAGGTGTGTCGATGTCGGTCACGAGACGATATCCGACGTCCCATTTGAAATTTCACCACGAAGGCATCGCGCACTGCATCACGTTAGTGCACACTCACCATTATATTTTACGCTCACTCACGATATCGGCATCACGCTTTTGCTCCGCAATCAACTTCTCGGCCTCGGCGCTCATGACCGGCTTCACCTGTCCCGGCGGCGGTGTAGGGCACGGCGTCGCGCCCGGAGACGGCAGCGGCGACGGACTGGCCGAGGCAGCCCGCATGAAACCCTGGTAAATGCCGCCGAGGAAGCCTGACGAGTTCGGGCGCGAGAGGGGGGGGCGCTGAAGCAGGGCTTGTGTGAGATTGCGCGGGGTAATTTGTTGTTGTTTTGCGTGCTGTGCTCTTTGCTGTATCGCCTCTTGCTGGAGAGCGGCCAGGCGCTTGGCTTCGTCGGCGGCGAGACGCTCTTCGATGTAGGTGGGTGGGAGGTGGTCCATCGTGTGCTTGACAGTGTCCTTTTTGATCGGGTGGACGAAATTGGTGGGCGAACGCGGACTAGGTTATTGATCCGGATTGCAAAAGTCGACGCAATTGCTAGTGGATTGCTCGCGCCCGGTGGGTTTACGGTGCAGTCGTGATGGTGGGTGCTGCTCGCGTGCGCCGGGCTCGGGTGTGCGGATTTGTCGGATGTGGGTGACAATAGTGGTTTGCTGTTGGCGATGGGGAGTTTGCCTCTGTTCATGCACTGCGGTGTTGAAGCGAATGTTGGTGAGTGTGATGTTGTAGGTGTGCTGTTGCAGGTGAAGCAGGCGCCAGTAGTGACGATGTGTTTTCGGGCGATGCTTTCACCAATCCAGGCTGTGTCGCATCAATTCCATGTGTGCACTCGCCGACTTTATCCGAGCGTTTACGGGGTAACGGATTACGGGGGGGGGGCAATGATAGATAATAAGCCGGAGACAGCCCCGACGTACATGTACATTAATTTACCCCGGCCTTCTCCGCGCGGCTCATCATGGGCGCTACCTTAGTCAGTGGCGCTAGTACTTTCCTGCGCTGACGCTTGCATCTGGAAGCTGCAGCGAACCTTCGCAGAAGACGTCCGATCTACATGTACTATGTATGTCTGGTGGGACTGTGATCAAGGCACCGCTGCATTGCCCTTCCAATTCAGTCTGGGATTGGAGAGTGTGAGGTTGTCTACATGTACATACGGAAGGATGTTCGTCGAAAGGAGTCCACCGTACTCTCAATAATGTGCGAGGAATTGAGAAGGGCATATTCCGTTCGGGGGCCATCCAATTCGTTGGGACAAGCCCCGTCCATCATCCAATCTAATAAGCATCAAAGGTGGATACATGTATGTAGGTATTCCGTCGAGACATGTTGCCCTTGCACCGGCAGTCGCAGCCGAGACATGGAGAGCGGTTCGACAGCGACAGCGAGACAGCGAGACAGCGACAGCGGGTGCCGTGCCGCGCCGGCTCTTTCCCCGCGCTGCCTCGAAACTCGTTTGATAATTCAAGTCGGTTTGAAGTCGGAACGAGAGACGGTCGATGCGACGATACATTCATCCCACCACTTCCCACACTCCTGATCCGACTCCGACAGCGACCGTATCTCCTCCTCAAGCATTCAAGCTGTATTGCAACGTCGTCGCTTTTGTTAGTCCACCATTCCGCGGGGCCCAAGCAAGACCCTGCGTTGCATCCCTGCGCCGGTCCATGGAAGCCCAGAAGCGAGCGTGTGCCGCACGCGACTACTTTTAGTCATTATTGATGAAGCATTCGACACATTCTCCAACGCCTGACGGGAGAGGAACGCTGCCATGGCCGACGCAACATCCCAACCCAAGCGCGTTTCGCGTTACAGATCGCAACGACGAGCTCAGCAGTTACAGGAAGAAGAGGTCCCCGAAGCCCCACCTATTCCTCCAGACTATGCGCCGGCCGACAGCGGGCCCGTGAGGACGCGATCGCGGTACCATCGCAAGAACAATGCAAACGGTCAGCGAACGGCTATAACACACGACGAAGATGCCGTTGATGCGGCGCGTCCCACACAGCCTTATTACTCGCCGCCTGTCCAAGCTTCGCAACCGGAGAACACAGACACATCACAACACCAACGTACCAAGTCCACGGCACGGCGTTACCACGACCGCCATGCCAGCCCGCCCGCGCAACTTGGCGCGACAAACGAGCGAGATGCAAATATCGATGCAGATGGGTATGGCAGCGAAGAGGCTAGGGCATACCACACGGATTCGCATGAGTCAAGACCTCAAGCTGGAAGAGAATATGCACGTCCCCTAATGCCACCCTCTCAGCCATCTGGCGAGCTCTTCCCTCCACCGAGACCGGAGCCTGCCCAGCGAGAGAAGGGACCAGTCACAATGGATGGTCCACCTGCGTCGAACAAGATCAGTGCTACAAAAAGTACCAGCGAGCTGCTCAAGTACGCGGACAGCGAAGGTGACAGCGGCGGCTGCTTCGGCTTGTTCAAGCGCAGGAGAAGTGGCATTCAACCAGGCGGCGCAGAGCAGACACTCAACGCAAGGCCATCGCAAGGTCTACAAGACGTCCCCGTTTCTGCCGTAAACGCTGGCGATCGCAGGGTGCTTGTGGAGTGCGGCAAGTCGAAGACCGTCTTTCCCGTCACCTGGGCCACAACGTCAATGGACATCATAAAGAGCGCGTCTAATTGCATGTCTGAGCGAATCAATACAAACTCGGCAGTCTTGCTCGAGCACTTTGGTAGCGTCGGTCTACAGCGGCCGTTGCGCCGCTACGAGCATATCTGGACCATCATGAACAGCTGGGATTCGGACCGCCAGAACAGTTTTCTACTCGTTGATCCAGGCACCGGCACCTCTGAGATAGAGCTCAGTGTTGCTGGAGTGCCACGGCAGAAGCCAGGCGACCTCCAATGGCTCATGACCTACTCGCAAAGACTTGGGACGTGGGACAAAAGGACCGTTACGTTGAGACACGATGGCCAGATCACGGTGCTGAAGGATATCAATAAATCCAAGGACGTCGTTAGTATCTGCCACTTGAGCGATTACGACATCTATTCGCCGACGCAGGAGAAGACACGCAAGAAGATCAAGCCGCCAAAGAAGCATTGCTTCGCGATCAAGTCGCAGCAGAAGTCGATCATGTTTGAGACGACACAGAACTTTGTGCACTTCTTCTGCACTAACGACCGGCAGGTTGCGGATCACTTCTACGCGGCAGTGCAAGGGTGGCGGAGCTGGTACCTGGTAAATGTAATGGATGAAGGCAAGAAACCAAAGGCGGCAGTCAGACGGTCGATGGATCAGGAGGCAGGAGGCGCGCTCAGAAGCCACAAGCCAGGAGAGTCTCTCGATTCGCACTACCAGCTCGGATCTTTCAAACCATTGCTGGATGTGGATCAGTTCGACAACCGACCCGGCACTGCAAAGTCGGCGAATGGGCCACAAGGTGGCTTTGTGAAGTCTGCCAATCAGTTCGATCCTATGATCTCGCCTGAGCGACGCAGAAGCACAAGAGTGAAGCAGGGCCCTCAGGTCGTGCTGGGCAATAAGGTGCTGGCTGACGATGAGCCGCTCGCTAACCTCAATCGACGTGCTTCCGTAAACAACAAGCGAAGTTCGTTCGACAACACCAGACCCGACGACATCGCAGCGCAGGGCTTACTAAGCAAGACATACTCTCAACGTCAACGTGAGGGCGTGGGAAAGGAGAATTATCGGCAGCAGCACGCCCGCGGGGATGACGACACCCGGCGGCAGTCCATGGACCTCCCGCAACGTGGGAAATCGACGCGTACCCGGCCTGAGCCTCGAACAGACGGCAGCGGTGGCGACCTGAGACGAAACAAATCCAATCGCAATCCAGCCGGCTCTGGCACTACCTCCGGCGACCTGGGCCGCTCAGCCTCCACGCGAGCGAGAGATTTCATGCCCAAGCCTCTCGTGGACCTCAGTCCCCAATACGAAGGACCACCCCAACATATCAAGAAGGGCAGAGGCCACATCCCAGACCAGATCGGCGCCGGCGGACTAATCGAAGCCGCCACCAGCCCAGACGATCCCATCGGCGCCCCGACCGCCACAGACTGGCGCGGCCGGAACGCTCAGACCGGTAGTCCAGGCCTGCACGCCCCGCCGCCGCCGCAACAACCTCGCACCCGCAGCAACGACCGCCGAGACCACCAACCACAACCACAACAACAACGCCCCCCAACCTCGACCTCCCGCTCCCCGCACGACGACCACGGTCCCTTCACCGGCGAAGGGCTCATGGCGGGCTCGCACGCGCAGTCCGGGTGGGGCGGCGGCGAGCTGGGCCGCGGCGTGGTTACCGAGGCGGGGAGAGGGAAGCCGCTGTTGGATATGAGGGAGCCGAGTCGGTTTGTGGAGGGCAGTCTGTTGAATCGGATTGAGAGGGAGGATCGGGAGGGTGGGAGATTTGGGGGCGGGGTTGAGAGGGGGGAGCCAGGGTGAGGGAGGGTGGAGGAGGAGTAAGGGTGGAGGGGACGGAAGGAGGGAATGGGAGGCAGTGATGTTATTGTGGAAGGGGAGGGGGGTTCGCGGTCAGTGCGTTCGTTTGGCTTGTGGTGTGGATGGTGTGGCGTGGCAGGGCACGGTGTGACGATCGACGATGGCCGGGACCAGTGGAGGATATACCCATTTTGCTAAGTCCGCGTTGAACCTGGTACAGTAGCACACTCCTTTCATGGTGTAGTAGGAGGATGCAGCCGCTGAGCTCGCGGTATCTCGGCGCGAGTCATGTCCACAAACGGCCCGATGATATCCCGGAGACTCCCGTTCTAACCTCCACCTCAGCGACCACATTCATGTCTGGACAGTGCTTGACATTCTTCCATCTGCTGCCGTAATCGCTTCACGTACCATCCGCATGTCGTCGATGCCAAATCGGCGAGGTGATGAATCAGATCTGAATGAAATCTTCATTATTGAGCCGATACGCTGGACAGCGTGGCAATACCCGTCGCAGGATAGTCGGCCTTGCCTGAGGTAGATGGTAGTTATACTCGGTTACAAGACTGAACGACCACCTCAGGTCACGCAGGCAAGCGAATGGACACGATGACCTACTTCAGCGTCTTGGTCGCAACGGAGATGCATGCCAGCTTCAACGTGGCTCCCAGTGTTCGCTGGAGGTTCCTCCCCGGGCGGCTTCGATAATCAGAAGGGTTGAGGACAATTGAGAAATGCTCTCGCTACATTTCACACGGCAACAAGTTCTCTCCGAGGCCATCTTACGAGACTGTCAAGTGCTTATCAAGTGCAAGAATGACGCAAGACTAGAACGCGTGGGCGGCTGGAGTCATGATGATTACCACGCCGATGACTGATATGCTGGAATTGTTCACGGTAGGTAAGCTGACGAAAGGTTACTTGGCACGGCCGCAGCACAATAGGTACAGGCACAAAAGGCCAGCTCCCGCCAACCTTCCAACGAACTTGACATCTTCATAACGACCCCCCATGACCGTGGCCCCCGTGGCCATCGAATCTTGATTTTGTGGATTTTGTGAGCTTCATAAGGAAACGACCCATCTTTGCGAGAGATGCCAGGCGGAATACCATCGAAGTCGCCGATGCCGTCTGGTTTGCCGCCAGTCCACAAGAGATTGAGCGAGCCGCCCCCATCAAAGTGGCGATTGGAACTCTTCATTCCAGCTCCCAGTGCCGGGGCTCCCAGTGCCTTCAGACGTCGCTACCGTCTTTTGTCCGCGGAAATTCATGAGGAAACGACCCGAATTTGTGAGAGATGCAAACCCGCGAGGCGGACAACCATGCGCCATCGCATTACCCGTCTGGTCTGCCGCCGAGTCAACCGAGGATTGTGAAGGTGTCGATGGATGCCGACTGAGCGGAGTGCCGTCGACTGCGGGAAGTCGGTGGTACTGGACCGACTGTGCAAGCTCGTCTCGGTTTCGATCAAGCGAGTGGTGCAAGACCTAGAGGACCGCAAAAAACGGAATCAGTCGCGTGGACTGAGCGAGCCGCTCCCCTCAAACTCTCGATTCTTTCTCTGCATTCCGGCTCCCAGTACCGGGGCTCCTGTAGCCTTCAGACGTCGCCATCAATTTTTCCGAAGAAATTTACAAGGAAACGACTCGCCTTTGTGAGAGATACAGAGCCGCCGGACGGACAATCATCGTGCCATCACTTTACCGTCTGGTTTGCCGCCGAGTCAACCGAGGGTAGCGGTGGTGTCGGTGGTTGCCGACCGAGCGGAGGACCACCGACCGCGGGACGTCGGTGGTCGATAACAGATGCCGAAACCTCGTCTTGTCTTCGATCGAGCAAGTGGTGCAAATCCTAAAGAACAACACGGGAATCAGTCACGTGGACTGAGCGAGCCGTTCCCCTCGAATTCGGGTGTTTTTCTCTTCATTCCGGCTCCCAGTGCCGGGGCCCCCGTGGCCTTCAGATTTCTCGATTTTGTGGTGTATTTTTGTGAGGTTCATAAGGAAACGACCCGCCTTTGTGAGACATGCAGAGCTGCCGGACGAATATCCATCACACGACTACTACGAGTCCTGGTTGGCCACCGAGCCAACCGAGCGAGTCGGTAGTGTTGACGGGTTCTCCGCGGTCTCGAAACGCACCGCCGGCGGGGGACGTCGGCGGGTGGGCGTTGAGCTTTTGGAATTGCCGGGCCGACTGAGCATTCTGAGAAGACTGTGGAGTATGATCAGTCAGGAGACTGACAGAAGGAGGTGGACATGGGGTCTGCCTGCCTTAGTTGACGTTGCGGGTGATCAGGCCGAAGACCAATGATGAAGCGGCTCATCGCTAGATGTAGTCCGCGACGCTGCCACAAAGGCGGCGGGAGACTGAGGTTGGAGGCCGGACCATCATCGTGGGAGTGGGAATATGAGCGATGCCTGCGAACGAACGGGGAAGAGTGGCAGACACTCAAGATGTGGTATGGCTGACCAGCATTGAGGCGGGCCGGTGTGTAGTCCCGTTTCTCGGACGAAGACAGATGGAAGCTCGAAGGCAGTCGTCGAAGTAGGACTGTGTCGACCTGATCGAGCGTGCGGGTGTTGCACAGTGCGTGCCATGCTGGGCACAGGCGAAAGGTAGAGCAGTGTGCTACACAAGTGGAGCTTGAATGAGAGGACAAGTGACCATTGCCATGAAGAAGCAAGGTCGGAAGCTGATGAGAACAGGACAGAAACGAACCGACCATACGGCGAGGACTCTACTTAAGTATGCGCAGACTGGGCAGTAAACACATAGATCACGACCCACCGCAAGCGGCAGCGACGAAGTCGTGACGGAGTAGCCACGACGGCGATCACCCACCGCAAGCGGCAGCGACGAAGTCGTGACGGAGTAGCCACGACGGCGATCGAGCAAGCACAAGGAGACTGCGGATGCTAACAAGGCGGCAGGTCCGTGGCTTGAACCCATCGATTGGGAAGAGGCACCCATCCGACGGCGGAGAAGAATCTGGATTGTTTGTTGGCGTCTATCTGGGTAAGCAACTGCGACCAGACGCGAAATACCGAAAACATTGACAAGCTGACCTCAATCATATCGCAGGTGTGACAGAATACATGGAGCGTACAAACAGGACGACGGCCAGTTCAGACCAACAAGTGCGTTGGTGGAACATCCTACGCCACAGATGCTAGCAGCGCAGCCTTCTGGCGGTGCTCAATCGGGGAGGATCATGGGAAGTGGCAATGGTTGGCGGTGATCAAACATATGCTTAACTATGTCTACACGCATGTGCATGATCGACAGCTTCGCCACGCGATCATAGCTGCCTCAACACTACAAGGTCTGAGGAGGCACGGTCGAAGTCACCATTGTTGTACCCGTTCAAAACATGTAGGTGGCGGACCTTCCATAGGTACTTGTCTTCCAAGATGCTCCTCGACTTTCTTACCATCGGGTTCCCGCCTCGGTGTCCCGCTCGTCTCTAGCGCACTGCGCAGGACCTGGAAAGTACCACATGCTATGGCATCCAGCACTCGTTGATATCGGACTGTCTCGTACATGGAGAGCACCGGATGTAGCACAGCCACGGTAGAGAGCCACACCGGACTCGCTGGCCAACAAGAACGAAAGGTAAGGTATCTAGGCAACTCAATGGGCGTGCCAAGAGCTCTCTTGGCCCGTCATCCACCGGCACCGGACATATCGTACATCCTACGATCAAACTGGCGAGCGGAGGTGGATATGGCGGGATTGCTGCCTGTCCACACTTGATCTCGTAGCGGCCGATAGCGAGTATATACACAAAGTCGCTTCCCGACATCAGACGGTAAAGTCTTCACCCCACCTGGAATCGCGGAATGTACCCAAAGACGCCTTGACGCCGTCCTCATGCTATATACATCTCCTCCTCCGTCGCAATGTCCCGTCTCCTCACCACCCCTTCCTCTCATATCTCCCGGCCAGCTTTCAACCTCACGCCTGCCCAACCGTCTTGACTGCACCCGCCAATCCAACAGCCCTCAATGATGCTCCGCCGCCGCCCCATGTGTATCATGTGCCGAAGTGAGGAAGACCTGCTCGTAGACCATGTATCCCGCGAACGCGACGACCGCAATACCGAACCCGGGGAAGGCGCCTCGGAAGCGATTGCCTCGAGTGAAGGGGCCGGAGTATCGCCATGCTTCACTGTAGAAGCAGGGGAAGTCAGTACTGGTAGCTATTTGTTGCGCTTGTCATGCTGAGTGGTGTGCCAGGGGAGATCGTACTTCCGTGCCCATGGATCTTTGGTGGGTTGTCCGGCGGCCGCAGCGAGCTTTCGGGGGGAGAAGCCTGTGAGGTTGGCCTTGTGGGTAGACATGGCGGGGGACTGGTTGGTACTCAGATCAGATCGGTGATGGTGGTGGAGATCGCCAGAGCGCGCGACACTCACATGTGTTGACTTCAACAGCAGCGCGTACCACCTTAGGAGGAGTAATGCTGAGGTGTGTCGTCGTCTCTAGAGGCAGCGGAGGTCCTTCCGTTGCCAAGAATCCCCGCGCTCCTCCTTCCTACCTCACTCGACATAATAAGGTACCATACCACCACACCTCATTTCATCTTCTCTTCCCCCATACCACTCTAATAGCCTTGTTGAACAGACAGCCGACATCGTTCCCGCTCAAAATAGTAGACATTTAGCTGGACCTCAGAGCAACACACCACTCCCAAATCCGCTGGTGCAGCTTCAGAGTGCGTGGCATCGAAGCGGACCTGTACCTCTCCTCACACGACCTTCCACCGATCTCATACCGATACCCACTACCACTCGGTACAACCTCCCGCTTGATTTCATGTCGGACATCTGGCTTCTCCTCTACGCGCTCGCGACTGCCTTCGGTCTCGTACACACCCACAAGTCCGAGTAGAACTCGACAGCGTGAGTAAGAGCATACCAGCCTGCCAGAGAACGTACCCAACTGATCCCCAGTCTACCATAGGAGTCAACGTGGTCGTGGATACCGTCGCAACAAGATCCGGAAACACTTCGGAAGGGATACCAAGCACTACGTTGAGCCCCCCGAGGTGTGAGGACTACCTACACGAAATACCGCGAACAAAAAGTACACATGGCCTCGCCAGTCTCTGGATCGTCATAGAAAGAGGTTCCAGCTCTGGGGTGGGACCCTCCGTCGTACGCGCCCATCATGCCTCCCGCGACCGGGCGCATGCACCCTTCCCACATGTCGAACCCTTTCCAACAGCTCAATCAACATCATGCCATCCCGCAAACCTCTCACTACCAATCACAAGCCCCGCACATACCCAGCACCTTCACCTCGCAGCACACGTTCGCATCGAATGCGCTCAATGGAGGCATCTCCCCATTCAATCCCAGCTCAGCATACGGCGGCAGCGCATTCACCACCGGCACAGCTTCCGGCGCGTTCAACGGCGGCATGCTCGGCGGGCAAGGGCAAGGCTTGGCGTCTGTAGCAGCCCAGCAGGGCTTTGCTAGGGGCGCCGCCATGCAGGAGCACACGCATCAAGCCGAGGCGGCGAGCATGGGCTTGAAGAGCGGCGCTCCGGGTAGGATACGAGAAGTCTGGCGGCACAACCTCGACCAAGAGATGGCGACGCTGCGCCAGCTCATCCTCAAATATCCTTACGTCTCCATGGACGCGGAATTTCCTGGCATCGTGGCGCGACCGATCGGCAACTTCCTGGGCAGTAAGGCTGAATATCATTACCAAACTCTGCGCTGCAATGTCGACATACTCAAACCGATCCAAGTCGGCATCACGCTTTGGACGCCTGAAGGCGAGCTCCCGCCACACCAACCCGGCCCGGAGCTGCTAAGCCAATTAAATGGCCACAAGGTGCCCTACCACCCGAATGTTGTATATCTGCCAACGACCTGGGTCTTCAACTTTCACTTCGATCTCAACGATGACATGTATGCCGAGTCGTCGATTCAGATGCTGAAGGATACGGGAGGCGTCAACTTCGAATCTCATCAAAACCACGGGATCAGCCATGAAGCGTTCGGCTCTCTACTTACGACCTCTGGTCTCGCCTTCTCGGAAGATGTCAACTGGCTTAGTTTCCACTCTGGCTACGACTTCGGGTACCTGATCAAGCTACTGACGGACGACGCGTTGCCGCAAGAGCAATCGGAGTTCTTTGAGCTCGTCCGCACATTCTTCCCGCGGCTCTGGGATATCAAGTTCCTCCTCCGTCACGCCCAGCGCCTCAAATCCCAAGGCCGGCTCGGTGTTGAGGCGACCCGCATCGTCGACTCCCTTGGACCGCGATCCGGCTTGCAAGACCTCGCTGACGAACTTGGCTGCACCCGCGTCGGACCCGCACACACCGGCGGCTCCGACGCCTGGCTCACGGGCTCCGTTTTCTGGGCAATGCGCAGCAAGATATTCAACGGCACGCTCGACGACGAGCTCGCAGATCAAATCTACGGCTTACACGGCGTCGCGGCGCCCGCATCGCAGCAGTACCGCGACGAGTTCCTCGCGGCACAGGGAACGCCGCAGCAGCAGCCCAATGGACTCAGTGCGCCCGGTATCAGCAGTCTACAAGGCGGCGCGCAGGGCTATACGCCTAATAATCCCTCGACCCCGACGAGTAGCCATGCGGGGCTTAGCTCGCAGACGCCCGGACCGCCGCAGACGCACTATGGACACGCGATGGGCGGGAGCAGCTTGAGCCAGGGCGCGTTTGGAAATTTTCAGTACAGTATGGGGGGCAAGTAGAGTTTGCCTCCTGCGCCTAGACGCGTGAGACGGTGGTAGAGGACTGTTACTTGGCGGGTCAGCGAGGCGTACTGGTGCGAGGGAGGCCGGTGATACTGCGGGCTCCTCGCTGAACGCGAGGGTGCTATGGTGTGCTATAGCGGTGAGAAAACGGAGAGCCGTGAGCTCGTGAAAGCCATTGGCTAGTGGTGTACTTGTATCTATCTTGCAATAACCTTCCCCGATATACTATTGGGCAATGCTTGGCTGCAAATACGAAACCACAATGGTGTACTCTGCTATTTGGTGCCCACGCCGTTCACCAAAGAGTAGGAGGGCGACCCAATACTTCGCCCGCCTGTCGTCGACTTCCACCGACTGAACATGCCAGAGTTGCAAGGTAGAGTGGTTGTATCATTGTTGCTATCGCCGTCGTCTACACACGAGTCATGTTACTGAGCATCTGTTTGTGCCTCGGCCGGTCTTACTACATAACCCCCAGCCTCAAGCAACAGCCACATCTCGTCATCCCTCTGAACTGCTCTCGTGCCTACTCGACCTACAACTGTTCGACGATAGTAAACATTCGCTGAACTTCCCGGCAATCGACCACCTTCGCTCCGGTCGCCGCTGTTCTGCTCTATCCCCCATGTGAACAATGATCCAAGCGACCCGCCGCTGGTTCCAGCGCAACCGAACCAACATCGCCATCGGCGGAGCAGTCATAGGCGCAGGCTATCTCGCCGGGCAGTATGTCGTGGCCAAGATCCAGGAGGCGCGACAGAGCTCGAATGAGGATCGCATAGCTAAAGAGAAGTACGCGCCGACCCCACAAGGAAGAAACAAGGGCGAAGCTCCCCGACTGACGAGTCCAACCGCAGTCTCCGACGGCGATTCGAGCAAAACCAGGAGGACTGCACATACACCGTCCTAGCCCTCCTACCCACCATCCGCGATGAAGTCATTGCCGCGCTGCCCGTCGAGCAGATCACAGAGCAACTGCAGCAAGAGCGCCAGGATCGATTAAAGCGCATGGGCGCTTCTGAAGCCGCATCCACCGACTTCCCCTCCGTGCCTCCCAGCGTCGTCGAGGACGATGGCAAGAGCCTGTCGAGTGGCAGCTATGTGCATGCGAGCCAGATGGCGGCGAGTAGTCTGGGGGAGGCGCCGAGGCCGAGGAAGAGCAAAGCGCAGTTGTGGCAGGACATGAAGATTAATGCTATTACAAGAGCGTTGACGTTGGTGTATACGTTGTCGCTTCTGACGATTTTCACGAGGATACAGTTGAATCTTTTGGGGAGGCGGACGTATCTTTCGTCCGTTGTGGCGCTGGCGAGCGGGCAGCAGTCGTCGACTATCTCGCTGGAGAACCGGGATGACGACGGGTATGACAATGTCTACGGAAAGGACTTTGAGGTCAATCGGCAGTATCTGACGTTCAGCTGGTGGCTGCTGCATCGCGGGAGCAAACAGCTCATGGAGCGGGTGATGGCAGCGGTGAAGGAGGTCTTCGGTCCCGTCAACATTCGCGAGGACATCTCCCTGGAGCGGCTATCAGAGCTTTTACTGGACGTACGAAGAAAAGTCGAAGGCGCGACGGAACAGGAACGCACGCAGATGAAATGGCTCTCCTACCTCCTCCCACCCAAAGACGAAGAAGCCTTCGTAGTGCGCCAAGCAGGCGCATCCGAGAACGGCGAGTCGCCCTCCCCGGAAATCAAGCAAGCCGACCCCCTGGACGCTGAAGAAGACGAACACATCACCGCTTCTCTGCGAAGATTACTAGACGAAACCTCCGACCTCGTCGACTCCCCCATCTTCTGCCAAGTCCTGACCCGCGTCCTCGACGCCGCTTACTCACACTTAGTCGACTACCGCATCGCCACCGAGTCGTTCAAAATCACTGGCCCATCCGCCCCGGGTCTTCCGGAAAGCGACGAGCCGCGAGTCACGGACATAACGGAGACGAAATGCAAACTCGCGCACATCTTACCGGTCTTCTGCAAACAAGCCCACGTCATCGCCGCGGGAAGCGGGGAGCTGGATACTGTGGCGACGGCGCAGGAGCCGATGGGGAACGAGTATCTGGCTGCGATTGATCGGGTGCGGGATCTCGAGGCCTTTGCTGCGGTGATTTATTCGAGTAACTTTGAATATGAGGTTGCGACGGAGCGGGGTGGCGGGGCTGATGAGGCTGTGGAGCCGAGGGCGATGCTCCAGAGGCTGGAGCCGCAGGCGATGGAGGCGGAGGGGGAAGTGGAGGCTGCGGGGGTGGAGAAGGGTGCAGATGTTGGCGCAGATGGGAATGGCGTTGATGCAGTGCCGACATCTGAGGGCAACGAGGCGGTTGAGGTACCAGACGAGCCTGCGGGAGGTGGTCTGGAAGAGGCGTGGAGACGGGCTTTGGCGGCGGAAGATGGCGAGAAGGTGTCTAACGTCCCGGTACCGGTGGAGGACGATTGATTGGTGCGGGCGCCGACAGCACACGAAGGCGCTGTCCATGTCGCTTGTGATCCGGGTCCACTTCGACCAGACGTGAGAAGCAGGCAATACCCATTTCGTATGATACCAATGTTACACTACAATAAGGACGGTGACTACTGATCAACGAATACGCGCCCGATTAGGTCTCCTGGCCCACTCCAAGACTCATGTAATCTGCGTCAGTATCAAAGTCACACACAACAAAAGAAGATGAGATATTCGAAGAGGCGTTGATTGTAACGCCAACATACGTATCTAGATAAGGTAGGTACCCCGTTCCCGCCATTACGAATCCATACACGCCCAACACCAATGCCGCCCAGGCCATGCAATCAGCACTTGATGCAACCCACCCGCCGGAAAACTCCGCTCCCTTCGCCGAAATCCAGATGCAGAAAACGCCGCCGATGCATGCTATAACCATGTGGCCGACCGGAGTGTCAGCCTCCCAACATGCCCTACTCCCTCAAACTGCACAAAGCCGCGTTCGCTACCGCACCCAGCTGCACCATCCCGCTCACAAGATCTCCCCCAGCTTCTCCTTTTGCTCCCTCGTCAGACTCGCAGGCATCTTGATCTGCACGCCCACCAGAAAGTCGCCCCGCACACTCGGCGTCTTGCTCTTCGGCATCCCTAGCCCAGGAAATCTCTCCTCGAAGCTCCATTGTGTCGGCCCGGCACTCGAGACGCTCACGGACTTCCCGTCGATGGTCTGCACCGTCCGCTTCCAGCCCGTCAGTGCCTCCTTGAGAGTGATCTCCACGATATGTTTGAGGTCGTCGCCAGATCGAGTGAAAAGCGGATGCTCTTTCTCCTTGACGAGGAAATGGAGGTCCTGCACGCCGCCTTCGACTTGGTCGCCCATGTCCGGGTACTTGATCTTGCTGCCGGCTTTGAGCCCGCGTTTGATCGGCACGCTCAGGATCTTGTCTTCGACGGCTTGCTTGCCAGTCTGCGGATCGTACGTCTTGCGCTGCACCTTCAGCTTCTTTGTTGTGCCGGCAAAGATATCCTCCAGCGACACCGGCAGCGGTTTCTCCACAACCGTCGTCTCGGGCTCCGGTTCCCTCCGTCTACTCCCACCAAACCCTCCGGATGTGCGCCCACTGGCCCTCCCACCTAGCCCACCACCGCCAAACTGCGCAAAGAGATCATCCTCATCCCCCAATCCTCCACCTCCTCCGCCTCCCATGCCAGCCCCTCCCCCTCTCATAAACTCCGCAAAGATGTCCTTCGGATCACTGAACCCCCCAAACCCTCCCCTCCCCCCCCCACTACCCCCAGTACTAAAATGAAACGTCCTTGTCCCCCCTCCTCCTCCTCCTCCCGTGCCTCCAAACCCTCCAAAACCCCCTGGCATCCCTCCAGCGCCCGCAAAAGGATTCCCGCCCGTATCCTCCGCACTCGGCGCCGGCCCAGCTTTGCCAGTAATGAAGTCATAGCCGTAATTATCGTAGTTCCGGCGTTTCTCGGGATCCGACAGGATCTCGTAGGCTTCGCTTGCTTCTTTAAATTTCTCCGCTCCCGAGGGGTTTTTGTCTGGGTGATTTTTGAGGGCATTCTTGCGGTAGGCTTTCTTGAGTTCCTCGGCTGTCGCTGTGGGAGAGACGCTGAGGCGGTCGTAGAGTTTGGTGTCGGAGACCATTATTGCTGTGGAGGGTCGTGGTGGAAGCTAATCTGTGGAAGGGCCAATGAGTAATTTGGATCAATGGCGGTTCAGTACAATGGGAGGATCAAGGTACTTCTGTCAGTAGTTGCGCAGGGGAAGGTTGTTGCTGTTGGTGGTCCTGGAAGGCCATAACATGGCATTCGCGATCGTTCCTCAATGACGCAGCTGCGTAGAAGCTGCTCGCAGCTTCGATTGGCCTTAGGCAGAAAGATGTCGTCGAGGTGAGTGGATGTGAGCTCTAACAGTCTGATTGTCGGGAGTTGCATCCAGAGCGTGCCTTCTGTTTCGAGGTCCTCAATTGTCCGTGAAGGTTCTGCTAGACGCAAATCGTGTGAATTGCTGTTGTGGGTGTCGCCGTTCACTTGCACGTGCTGGTGTGCCGAAAGCGGACTGCGGCCGCCCATAGCTCGATCGCGGCCGCTTCGCCATGTCGCGTGCAATGTGTTCAACGTCGCGTCCATTCAGGACTCCATCTACGAGGTGGATATCAGAGTAGAGCTAAACTGCAGTGATGTGCGGCCAGCGACGACATGACGTCCACGTTCGACCTCACTCAGCTGGATCGCTTCGCTGGCACTTTTACCTCCATCCGTCGGCCCCGCGAGTTCACTCGCTTCTCTTACGATGACACCCACACGCTCAAACCGCTCTCTGCGGAGTCTCTGTCCTACTATTACCCACCAGTATTCGGGGCGCCAGGTTTAGAGGAGCATCGTCCTGATCTGTCCGTTGGCTTCAAGACGTTCAGGCAGCGCGACGACTCGGTCGATGAGCATCTGGATGGATTGCTTGATACGCTCCAGGCGTATGAGGAGGCGTTGTTGGTGAAGGTAGAGGGAGGGGAGCATGAGGTTGCTAACGTAAGGCTGAAGGCGGACGTTGTTACCTGGAGAGGTATGATGACCAAGGTATGCTCATAACGCGTTGCGTGGCGTTGTCTAGGTGGCGATGCTCAAAACCGAAAGAGCGAGCATCGCTCCAAGGGGGGCGGTGAACTTATGTTGACGACTTTGCAGATCCTCACCGTTGCTTTCGACGACTTCAGCGATTTCGAGATGAACGCCACCTGCTTTCAGGTGCGCCATGACCCGTATGTCACAAGTCCCAAGCCTAGCTAATCGTTTGAAGGGCAGCATGTAAGGCCGATTCAACGTCCAAACCTCCTCACATGGCCCACAAGCTTACACGCGCGCAAAGCTTCATCGAAGAGAATCATGCCTACAAGGCCGCCCAGCGACGATCGCAGAACTCGCAACAACCGCGTCGAAGGGAAGCCTCGCAGGAAATGATGCAGTACTGGGGTCCGTCTCATTACCATTGCACTGTCTTCTGCCGGTTTCAAAGTTGACTCTGACTCCACCAGGCTACAAATTCGAATCCATCTCCACCCTGCCGACGCCGTGGGCCGAGACTACCCGTGCCGACATCGAAGGCCGCGAAACGCTGATTGTCAGTAACAATCCGCAATATTGCTCTGTGGTCCGCACTGGTATAGGAGCCACATCTTTGATTCTCGCCGGCGAGGTCGACTGCGTGCTGGGAGAGAAGCCGGAGAGATCCGACCAACCGATTCCATGGATAGAGCTCAAGACCTCGGCTGAACCTGGCAACCTGTCGAATATCCGGGAAGCAGTGAAGTACGAGAGGAAGCTACTTCGCTACTGGGCTCAATCCTTCCTCCTCAGTGTTCCGAAGATCATGGTGGGCTACCGGACTCCAGACGGCTTTCTGACTCGTATAGCGGAACTCGAGACCCAACGGATCCCTGCGCAAGTGAAGCGAGGAGCGCATACGTGGGATGGGAATCTGTGCATCAATCTCACAGCCGCCTTCTTGGAGTTCCTGACGCAGACAGTTCTGGGGGACAGTGTGTGGCGAATCCGGAGGTGGAAGAACTCGAGGATGATCGAGGTGTTTAAGACCGAGGAACTAATGATGGAGGATATACTCAAACAGAGCTTCAGAATCCACAGGGAGAAGCTGAGAGGATTGGAGATTGCGGCTGCGCTTGCAAAGTGAGATTATCATGCTGTCGCAAGGTATTGATGCGAGAGGAGGGCGGATAGCCACAGCTTCACTGCAAGAGCATGAGCCCTTGTTTACCTCACGCCAGCACGGAATCGCACCGGAACGTAGAAGCCGAGGCCAGTACGCGACATTGCAGGATCATACCTATGGACCAAGCCAGCCCCGGCCACGAAACAACGGGCCACACAAGCGGTCAGATGGACCATTTGAAACGACGTGATCTACGACCCTCAGCCCTGGCTACAATGGCCGGACTACAGTCGAGGCTTCGGTCGCCACTTCGCATACGGATGCACTTCCGTAGCCGGCACCAGATGGTCCACATCCAGAGTGTTCACTAGGCCTGGATGGCACTCCGAGAGATTCGTGATCCCGATCAGCTTCATAACACTCTCCATCTCATCCTTTAGCAGCTCGACGAGATGCTCCGCGCCTTCGCTTCCGTAATGGAGCGCGTACAAGAACGTCCGACCGATGCCGACAGCTTTCGCACCGAGACACAACGCCTTGATGATATCGCCACCACGGCGTATTCCGCCGTCGACATACACTTCCATATGATCAAAGATCTCGGGGCAAAGCTTGTGCATCTCCAATAAGACCAATATAGCCGGCGGACTGTAATCAAGATTCCGGCCTCCGTGATTCGAAAGCAGAATCCCATCAACTCCGTACTGCATAGCTAGCTTGGCGTCCGCTGCGGTCGTGATACCCTTCAGCACGATAGGAAGCTTTGTAAGACTCCGGATCCAAGCCAAGTCTTTCCAAGACAGCGACGCATCGAGATAGCTCCCCATCATCCTCGTCAGGCCTCCGCCCTTCTTATCAGGAAGTATGCGCTCCCCAGTCACGGGATTAACGACCACCTCGTCAACAACAAGCCGCTCGTCGCTCTCCCGCTTCCCACGCCCAGCGGCGTCGACCGTAACGAAAATGGCCTTGAGACCCAACCGATTCACCTTCGCAAGCAGCTCCTCGGACTTCTTCCGATCGCGATTGACATACAACTGGAAAAAGAACGGATAACCCGGCGCCTCAGCAACAATATCCTCAACCGGATGACTAGCACTCGTCGACAGAATCTCAATAATCCCCGTCGCTTGCGCAGCCCTCGCAAGCGCTTTCTCGGCCTCGGGATGGATCATCTTCGCCAGACCCGTCGGGCATATGAAAATCGGCATTTTGACTCTGTTTCCCAGGATGGTGGTTGTGGTGTCGATGCGCGAGACATCGTGGAGAATACGCGGTCGGAACCAGATGCGCTTGTACATGCTCTCGTTCATGTCGCGGGTCCAGCAGTCGGTTGCGGCGGTGGAGTAGAAGGTGAATGCTTTCTTGGGGGCGGTGCGGGCGGCGACTTCTTCGAAGTCGTAGCTGTTGATTATTGAGTGCAGGGGTGGCTTTGGGTCGTCTGGAGGGATTTGGGATGGGTCGGAGCTTGGCGCTAAGGGACTGGCCTGGGAGCGTGTCCATGTTTCGTTGATGGTAGAGCGGTCTACTTTGCCTTTGAGGCAAGACGAGGGGAGAGTCTCTTCGATGAGGCCTGAAGCGTGGTACCCTGCGTATCCTTCCGTGGCATCATGACCAGCATATCTTAAGATCAGGGCGGCACCGCCTGGATGTTGGGGCGCGAAGGCGGTTACGTCCCATACTTTGTCTTCAACTACTAGCCAACAGTCTCCGAACGAGTTATGCTTGGAAATGTCGTGTGTTGACAAAAGAGTCAAATTGTCCATGGGAGCGATGGTCTTTTGGTTGAAGGGTTTAGTGGTGCTCGGATTCAAGGATCCTCTGGGCAGAGAAGAGATCAACAATAGTGATGAGGCGAAGTATTAGAGCCTGACATCTCCTCACCACCTTTTGCTCCCGAGGTGGTCGTGCCGAGTCTGCCGCGTCAATGTGCGTTACCAGATAGTGTACCTAGCGATCTTGGTCACCACAATCGCTTCACCAATGCTAAGACCCCGGACGTACTGTACTCTGCCTATCCTTAGACAGGTATTGTGAACTCCCCATAAGTAGTGAAATCTGCCAAAAATCAAAAGAATGAATGATTGCGCTGGCCGAGACTCGAACTCGGTCCTCGAGCAGGTATCCGATGGGAAGCTCGAATTCTACCCTTAAACTACCAGCGCCCTAATTTTAGGGAGAATACGTCCAACTGGCAATATATAGTGTGCAAAATATAAACAGCTGGGGCTGAGCGGAATGTTGGCCACATGCTCCTTATTAGCGAACGTACTGTGACAAATCTGTCAGTTGGAGGCGTTCTGTAGGGAGAGAGCTTGCGAGTGTAGGGCTTTGCCCAGTGACGACAGGAAGTGCCTAATTTCCAATACATGTACCTTATACATGTATGATGTACCTCAGGTGATCCTTCGTGTTTCCCGTCGGGAAGAGGCTCGGCCGATGCCTCGGGTTTTCGGTGTTTCGGAACCTGGAAGTCGTTGACCCATGGATCTTCGATCAGACGAGCCATAGTCTGATCATCTCACCATCTGATAAGGACCTTCACACTTCACATCCATCCCACTCACAGACATCAACCTCTCTTACTTTCGGAGATTGCACTCACGATGCAGCCGGAGGTGACGCCGTCCTTGCGCACGCGAACGCGCTCACCAGACATGCTGTCGGGCAGTGACCGGAAGCGCCGTCGCAAAGTCCTCTCCTGCTTTGATTGTAGACGACGCAAGCTCCAATGCGATCGTGCTATGCCAGCATGTGGACGATGCACAAAGGCTGGTCAAGTCTCCGACTGCTTGTACATCGATGAGACGACTGACAGCCTGCCTGATGGTCCAACCGGGCGGGGGTCTTTCGAGGGCCACATTAGTCGGCCAATCCAACAAACTGCAGCGCCGGTGGGAGACACCCTGTCTAGACTGGAGTACCAAGACCGACGCATAAAGCAACTTGAAGCAGCGTTGGCGAATACGGGTCACACGCAAATAACGGATGCAGTGCAGCGAATGAAGGTTTCGAAACTTCCGCTCACACCCGAGTCTGGCATGGCTGCCACTGAACAGACTGGCGGTACAGCGACCGACCGCGAAACGATGCTGCTGCGTGGAAAGTCATTCAAAACGCAATTCCACGGCTCCACTCACCCTGGTTCGCTGATTGCACACATACCTGACCTCAACACGTTCACCAAAGAAGCATTTGAGAGGTTCCCGGCGTTGGCCAGGATCAGGCATGACATGCGCACGTTGGAGGAACGCACGGAGTATGCTGGCTCCAAGTCTCAACCTATCACCGAAGCGGCTTTGAAGGCTTTGCTCCCCCAGAAGGTTGAGGCTGACGAGCTGGTTCACTTGTATTTGAACTCTTACGGCAGCATATACCATGTTCTGCACCTTCCCACCTTCTGGAAACAGTACCATAACCTCTGGCCTGATATCGCCAGTGCTTCAGGACACTTCGTGGCCACTCTGTTATTGATGATAGCCTCAGCGCAGTGTCTTGTGTCCACGCAACCCTGGCTTTACACAGCAAACAGCTCTCTCCCGCGGGAGAAAGCCATCACATACATACAAGCGTGTGACGACTGGCTCCAGACACAAAGTCAGAAACACGTCACATCCGCCGACTTCCAAATTCGCTTCCTGCTGGTCTTCGCCCGCCAGGTAAGTGCCCGGAAAGTCAAGCGCACATGGACCGAAGCTGGAACCCTGTTGAGGTTTTGCATGGCTGCAGGGCTCCATCGTAATCCTGATCTTCTGCGTAAGAAGACTTCGGCGCTGGATAAGAATCTGCGGCGTCGCATATGGGCGGCAGTAGTGGAGCTCGAACTGCAGGCTTCCTTCGACCGTGGTATGATGGCAGCGCCGTGGCCCATGCAGGCGGACACGCCCCCTGCGAGCAACATACACGATGAGGACCTTGATCAGAACACCGAGCAGGTACCACCTCCTGTGCGTGGCGACGAGTTCACCAGATCCTCGTACCTCTGGGCGGCAAGCGAATCCACGATGCTCAGACACGGGTTAAACACCACGCTTAACAATATACGGCAGACTCTCGGCTTTGACGATGTGAAGCGTTTCACCGAGGAGATCGACGCACAGATCCAGGCAATACCGAAGTGGACCGGCACCGGCGCAGATGTCGCCGCTGCGTTTCTATCCCTGAATCTTCGACAGTATGTGATGGTCTTGCACGACCGTCAACTACGTCAGTCGGAGACCGCTGCCGAGCGTAGCTTCTCTCGAGTGATGATCATTGACAGTGCCACTCGGACCATCGATACTCACCGAGCGCTCATTGAAAAGGGTTCGTACGCACTCGAGCTCTTGTGCCAAGATCAATTGCGGGCGGCCCTCTCCATCTGCCATCTCTCTGCCACCGTTGACATCCGAGCGGACAGCGCTATAGGGCAAATTATTGAGCACCATGCTGGCCGAATCATGGATGAAGCGGTGCAGATGCTTACAGACAAAGTTGGCCGTTTTGGGCGAGAACAACGCCAGCTGTGGATCGTGGTCGCGGCGTACGGTTTCTGGAAAGCGAAGAACGACCCGAGTAAGCGAGCAGTCTACATGCAGGAAGCTGTCGAGAAGGTCACGCGGCCGTATTACAAGATCATGGCTTGCCAAGATGATGTACCTGCGGTTATGGGTGCGCCGTTGGAAAAAGTTGCCAGCCGTGGAGAGTCGTCGAAGGGTGCGCCAGAGCCAACGCCGCTGTTGCCACTATCTAAGGCTCAGGAGATGACACCTTTCGAAGACCTGCCTATTCTCGACCTTGATGAAATTGAAGCATGGACTCTGGAGAACTGGAATCAGTTCAGTGCTAGTGATCTGCCGTCATTCTCCGAGCCGTATCAGATGAACCCGACATGAACGAAGCAGCGCCATGCCCAAGATCTTGGACATTCGAACCAGCTCGCTTAGCTTTCGGCAATGCTCGGCTTCCTACAATACCACACAGCCTTCTGATCCGCTTTGATCCGCCGCAATGGATGCGGGTCCTTCTTGGGGATATATTTCCTCGACTGCCACAAGTCGATCCACGCTTCCAAGAGGAGTAGGAAGGGCGCAGTTTTGACGCCGAGAGGGCACGAATGCATTGCAATGCGTCACATACCAAGGCTCAGCTGTCCGAGTATTTGGAAGGACAGCAGCAGCTCTGATCCTCACCATCGAACCGACAGAGGTCGCTTACGGTCCATGACGGTCGACCGAGCGAAGGATGGGCCTCTCAGAGGTGTCGTCATCTCTTCTGTAGTTCTACGAGACTACAAGCACAGTACGGAAACGATCATTGCGAAGGGAGTAGCATGGTGGAACGAGTATGTTGATTTAGCGAGCCGGGTGCACAGGCTCAGGAGATCCATCGTATCTGCGGTCCTCCCTGCCGATAATCAAGGCCTGAATGCAGCCCCTGGGTCCCGGAGTTTTCGCAGCAGTGTTGGTCGGCGATCTCGTCCACCTGCAAGACCAACATGCGGATGCTTCGGTTGGTGAGCAACGGCGTGACTGCGACGACGAGGGCTGCGTCCTTCTACAGCAGATATGTGGAAGAGAGCTAGAAGTGCTGTGTCAGTATGGTCAGACATTACAAGTAAGCTTTATGTACGAGCAGGACGTTTTACGATGAGATACGCTCTATATCAGCGGGACGATATGCTATTTCGTAAACTTCAAAACCATGGCATGCCGTTGTCGCATGTGCACAGGAGGTGACTGACCGTTCATATCGTTCAAGCCTTTCTCTATTGCGGCCCCCATTTTGCCTGTAGCGCGCATGACTCGTAAGATCGAGGGTGGCGTACTCGGGCCGACTTCTCGGCTTCTTCCCGCATCCATCAAATGCCCAAGGCGAACTTTTGGACAATTTCAACTTCACCACTACCTTTCCCAAGGACTACCAATACTGCAGACGGCTTGGTCGTCTTGGTAGAGGATCCGTTATCATGGAGGGAGATTTATTGGACGACCAGATAGAGGAGCTCCTCGCAAGAGCAACGGCACGACTGCAACAGAAAGCCACCACCCAAGAGCTAGCGACCAGCCGTCCAAAGCAGCATTTCAACTTCCCCAAGCTGGACACCGGGAAGGTAGAGAAGCCGTACATCTCGTCAAAGGGAGATGTTGCTACCGTAGATGCGAAGAGGCTGCTCGAGGAGAAGCAGCGCAAGCAAGCGAATACGGTCCGCAAAGTGGAGGACCCGGTGACGGCGAAAAAGACGGCGCTTGAGGTGAGTTCAGCACCCATCAGTGGAACGCAAGCACCCTGTTATGAGGAAAACTTTCCCAATTTACATCTTGAGCGGAGTCCGGGCGCCGTCTTGGTCAGCCTTTCTGCAAGTCTGAGAGCAATTCAATATCATAGTTACTCTGATACAACAGCACTAGAATCCGCCTCTCTGCTCTACTCGTGTGTGTGTGTTAGCAAGTGCTGATAGTTCGAAAGGCCAAGAAAGCTACAGCCGGTACCAGGTGGTTCAACCTCCCTCGCACCGACCTTACGCCCCAGCTCAAGCGTGACTTGCAACTCCTCAAGATGCGCAACGTCCTCGACCCACACAGGCACTACAAGAAGGACGGTGGGAAGATGCAGGCGCCTGAGTATAGCCAAGTGGGTACTATCATTGAGGGTCCGACGGAGTTCTTCTCGGGCCGAATTGAGAACAAGCAAAGGAAGAAGACGTTCGTGGAAGAGGTACTTGCGGGTGAGCAGGAGACTGGGAGGTTCAAGAGGAAGTATGGCGAGCTACAGGGGAGGAAGACAAGCGGGAAGAAGGCCTTCTACAAGGCTATGAAGGCGAACAGAAAGATTGGTGGGGTCAAGAAAGGGTCGGGTTGAAGCATACCGCAACGCCATGTACGACTCGCTATGCTACGAAGGACTTGCACATACCCACGCGCCGCATGATGCAGCGAATCATCACAACTCAGCCACGATCCGCAGAACCAATCCCTGCATATCGACTGCCGCCAGCCGACCAGCTTCCAGAACTTCCTCGTGGTTCGCTCGGCCGCGACTCATATACTCGTCCAGCTCTGCCTGGCTCAGACCCTGCAGCTCAGGATCGTCGGCGCGGACCACTGGCGTCTGGACTGTGCTATTGGTCACCAAGCTGAAGGCCAGTACCCTCATCCCACTATGTCTTGCCACGATGATCTCCGGCACAGTCGACATCCCTACTACATCCGCGCCCATCTGCCGCAGCATTCGACACTCGGCTCTGGTTTCGTAACTCGGTCCCGTCACGAAGGCGTAGACGCCCTCGTGCATTCTCCTCTCGCTCGGCTGCTGCTGCCGGAGACCTTGCCAGGACCGATGTGCGAGTTGGCGGAGCGAGATATCGTATGCGTCGCTGAGCGGCGGGAACCGCACGCCAAAGTCCTGTTCATTCGGCCCTCTCAGCGGGTGGAACCCTACGAGGCCGGCGAGGTTGAGATGGTCGTTCAGACAGACAATATCGCCGACGCTATAGTCCGGGTTCAAGCCTCCGGCGGCGTTGGTGAGGAGCATCGTTTCGACGCCAAGGAGCTTGCAGACGCGGGTGGCGAAGGTCACGGTGTCCATGTTGTAGCCTTCGTAGAAACTGAGAGAACTGGTCAGATGGAACGGGAAACGAGAAATGATTGCAGATGGCTATGTAGACTACATACTGGGCACGTCCCACCAACAGTACCACTGGTACCTGTCGCTCCGTCATGGTACTAAAGATGAGTCTGCCTTCGTGTCCGGGTACTACACCATCCAGTCTCAGCAATCATCCCGTCTCACTCGCGTTAGTCAACCCATCTCTAGTGAGAATACTTACCAGTAGACACAGGAAACCCGGGAACATCCCCATACGCCCACTCCTCCCTCACCTTCCCATCCACCGTCTCCGCCAGCCCGCCCAACCCGGAGCCGCATACAATCGCCACCCGCGGTTTCGCGAGCTGCGCGGGGAGCGTAAGGCGCAGGTGCTCGACCGTCTGGATGGCGCGGTGGAAGGTCGAGGTGGTCATTTCGTCGTGGGCGTCGCCGAGGGTGTGGTGGATGTGGGTTAGTGAGTGGTAGAGGGAGGCGAGGTTGTGGAGCATTTCCATGGTGGGTTCATGTAAAGGGAGAGAGTAAGGGGAGAGAGAGGTTGGTGGCGGTTGCTGTTTGCTTGATGAGGTGTGCTGGGCGTTGGTGACTGTGTGAGGCTTGTTTGGAGTGGCTTGGGGGTGTGGCACTGCCGAGCGAACTCCGCGTTTCCATTGCAGACCGGACGATCAACGACAACATTGATGAACAGCACACTCTCCTTCATCGTCGGTCGACCGGTCATGTCGTCTCCAGCTTACGCCCGGTCATTAGTCAATTTGACGAAGCGTCTAAAGGTACCTTATACGACCGCCCCAAAGCGCAGAGTGAGCCACCGTTGATGAACCGCGCAGCTATCTCCCAATGGTACGACTCCGAAACAATCACGGCATGCCGCGGCCACGGGCAATACCCAGCAACGACGCCACGAGAGCGCGCTCCCAGTAGCCCAGACAGCTTCTCGACTCGACCACACCCCCGGCGCAGCCCAAGCGACCCCACACCGCTCCACCCCCACCGACTCCTCCACAATCCAGCAGGAACTCGCCCAAATCCGCCTCCCTCGCGCCGTCCAAGCCACCTACCTCGACCCCCTCCGCCACAGATCCACCCACAACATCAAGACCTGCGAACTCCAGATCCGCTCCTACAGCGTCCGGAACCTCGAAGTCTTCGCCGACTTCGCCATGCGCGCTGCCTACTACCTCAAACTCCCCGCCAAAGGCCCCAAACCCTTACCGCGGATCACCGAGCGCTGGACCGTCCCGCGGAGTAATTTCGTGCATAAGAAGAGTCAGGAGAATTTCGAGCGGATCACGCTGAGGAGGAGCATCGAGATTTTCGACGGGCATGCGGAGACGGTGGCGGCTTGGTTGGGGTTTCTGAAGAAGAGGCAGTACTACGGGGTGGGGATGAAGGCGAATGTGTGGGAGTATGGGGGGCTGGAGGTGGGGAAGGATATGGATGCTGAGGCTGAGAGGATCGCGGACAGTTTGGGCGAGCAGCTGGATCAGGTGTATGGACGGAAGGGTTTGATGAGGAAGGAGGAGGAGGTCCAGGGGATGTTGGAGGTTGAGCCGTTCAAGGCGCAATGGGGTGCTTATGCGGCCATGGGAGGGTCGCAGAGCGTGCCGAATGCGGATAGACGGGTTGTTACGAAGACCGTAGGCGATCATCGGACTAGACCTATCCCCGGAAGGGTTCGGCCAACGGCACGGACGGCAAGTCGGCAAGATAATTGAGTCCGACGGGATCATCAAATGCGTGCGTACAATAGGATGGAACACATACGACCACTGTCTAGGCATACGCAAATCAACCATAATCTTTCCCTTCCATTCTATATCGATTCTATCCCTCTCACGCACCCAGAGCCTGAGCCGCCACCTGCCCAACCATCCCCGCGTACCCACTAAACAGTACCCCCTTCAGCACCGTCTCGCCCTCCTCCACCGTCCACTCCCCAGCCTGCACCAACTTCGCCTTCCACCCAGCCTGCTGCTCCCTCGAAAGCTGGTCCCAGTGCAAGGCCGCCGTGTCCTGCTTCAAATACGCTTCGCGATCCGGATGCACGTCAACGGACAGGCTCGCACTATCACCTCCGTCACGCACAACCAGCGCTTTGCTCCCGGACCCGCCGTGGGAGGCCAGGAGATCCCGAAGCCGGGCTTTGACGACCGGCAGATTGGACGGAACCGCGGAGTCGACTTTGGAGGCGAGAGAGTACTGCACGCCCCTCGCCGCGTTGGCGGGTTTATCGAGGAAATGCCGGGCACTCTGCGGAAGCAAGCTGAAGGGTCCGGATTCGGACTCCGAGAAACCGGTCAGGAAGGACTGAAGCAGGAACGCCGTGACGAGGACGATCATGGTGATGATGGCGATGTAGGCGATGGTTGTGAAGCGTTCGTCCGAGGGGTGGGAGAGCACGTAGCGGCTATGTTTGTTTTGTGGTTCGAGGGGGGAGAGCGGGAGGGTGTCGACGACGACGGTGTTGCCGTAGGAGACCGAGGCCAGGCGGATGTACTGCGGGCCTGGGTGCATAGCTGGCTGAGGGTCTTTGGACGGTATGGGTTCGCCGTTGGGTCCAGTGGAGGCGGGCTCGGGGTCTGGAGCTCGGCTCGGCGAGTGGAAGGGCGAGAAACATAGTTTCGTCATCTGGTGCTGGTGCACGTCTCGTAGGGTGACGTATGATCTGAAAGGCGAGAATGTGTCGGTCGCGCGCTGGTAGTTGGTGACGTAGACTTCGATGCTGATGTCTGATCCTGCCACTGCGATGGCTACCTGCTGGTTCCCGCTCTTATCGGCATCCAGTGCGCAGACGTCCATACTCACGGCAGACTTGATGCGAGATGGCAGGCTCTTTGTGAGCAGCAAAGTCGCAGGACCTGTTGGGTACAGATGGAAGATCCGGAGCTCTGCGCCGCTTTTGTTCGGCTTGTTGGATAGTGTGACCAGATTCTGTGAGTTCAAAAAGCGGACGCAGCGGAACTTAGAGCGAGACTTCGGACTTGCGTTGGCAGCATCCGGATAAGGCATCTGGTGTACGCGGCGAGGCCCGTTAGGCGTCTTCTCCGCCTTCTTCGCGGTGAAGTCGTACTTGTACGTCTGCTCGTAGATGTCGTAATCGGTGCAGTACGCGAGACTGAACTCCGAAGTCTCCGGCTCTGCGATATCCATATCCGCCGCCTCGTCGCCTTCGGGCAAGTCTATGCGTGTGATGATATCCGAGTCCTGCGGCGTAGCACTCGTGGCGTCAAAAACGACGATCTCGCTGTCCTTGGCCATGCCCGTCGCGACGGCACCTATGCGCTTGCTGCCGGATTCACGCTTCTGCGCGGGCGAGAGACGCAGGCCTCGTTGGTATGTCTCGCTCTTTGGCGCCGTGGAGCGCTTGAACAGCGAGCGTTGGCCCATCCCCTCGATCTTGCCTTTCTCATCCCCGTCGCCATTATCCGTCCTCTGTCTCTTTCGTGGAGGGTACTTCACTTCGAATGAGCGGAGATGCTCGTTCTTGCCCGCATTCTGGTCGGCTTGGGACGAGTTGATGCCGGCGAAGGTGATCAAGCCATCTCTGGTCGCGAGACTGCCGAGGGACTGTACAGAGTCCTCATCACGGGAGAGATCGAGCTCAAGAGTGGTCGTGATGGCTGCGCGGTTGGAAATGTCGAGGACTGACTGCACCGAAGGTCAGGTATTGCCCCTGTTGGTGTCACACATTGCAGGCCTGCTTACGATCCGATTCGGTACACCCGTCTTGCTCTCACCTCCACCGCCTCCGACGACTAGGTAGCCGCGATTATAGGGGTCGAACTCGGCCGCGAATAGCGGGTAGGACAGCGTGGTCTTCGCGAAGGACACTTTGGAGGTGGATCGCAGAGCCATTCTTGCGAGCGGTAGTAGGGTCAGTCAACAAGACGGATCTCAGAGTGTTTCGAGAACAAAAGATATCAGATACTACACCCGCGCAGCATCAATTGAGTCCACGGCACGGTGTCAACAAAAAGTGAGGCCAGGTCTAAGCAGTGACGATGTGTTTCCCACAAAGGGAAACTTTACCCGAATCGAACAGATTATCGCACAGTGGTAAAGTCCATAAGGTATTGCCTCACTAAATACTTCGATTGTACAGGTTACAGTTGTACCAGTGGCGTGTATATAGTACAAGAATACAGATCTTTGTCGTTGTTCTTATCCAATTGCCGCACAACGCCTCGCTCATACACACGCGCTTCCAATTAAACAGCACTCAATCCAAAAACCGACCCGACACTCCTCGTCATCGTCGGCCTTCCTCCTCTTCTTCTGCTTCTTCCTCCTCCTCAGCAGGCGGTCTCGGCGCTTCCGTCCGACTATCGCCCCTCTGCCGCCTAATCGCCGACCCGAAAATATCACCCCAAGTCGCACTGAGACTCCTCACGCGCCCCTGCGGACTCGCAGCCCCGGCTCGCAAATCGGCGGCCTCGTCATCCTCGATATCCATTTCCCCGCTGGTAGCAGAGTTTCGTTTCAGTCCCGCGGTCGACATGCGCTTCTGCGCGTCGGGCCTTTGGCGCCGACTGGAAGCTCGCCGCCGCATACTGTTGACGGGGTTCTCCGTGCCGCGGCGGAGGGAGTCCGATACGATGATGCTGAGGGAGGTGCTGAGTGGGCTTATCAGGGAGCCGGGAAGTAGACCGGCGACGGATTGTCGGCTCACTAGGCGCGGGGGACCGGTGTTGTTGGGCTCCAGTAGGGCATTACCCTGCGAGGGTCGCCGTGCCATGGACGGTGTGGCCGGGCCGGCCCTGCTCGGACTGTCAAGTGGAGGACCGGTCTTGGTTCGGGTCAAAGGCGTGCGGGGACGAGAGGAGAGTGCTAGTTGGGAGTGCGGGACGACTGGCTCGGAAGTCGTGGCGTGTAAGGGAGGGGGCTGTCTTGTAGGAGATACCGCATCGTCGTTGGTAGATAGTCCAGTCATGGGGCGCGCATGGATCGCCGATGCTGTACCTGGCGGCAGCGGCTTGAGCGCATTGCCAGCCAAAGCCTCTTGGCCGGGATTCGGTCCACGTGCTGGTGTGACAATGACAAAAGGAGGCAGCGACTCCGTGGTACGGAATCGCCGGAGCGTGGGCGTATCTTTTGATGACCCAGCCATGATCGAACGACGCCGTCCTTCACTGTCCTCACGCTGTCTAATCTCGGGCTGTACTTGCTCCTCGTCGAGAAGGTCGATGGCGTCGTGTTCCTCGCCGAGCTCCGGGTCATCTTCTTCGTCATCTGAGCGTCCCGATGTGATGCACCAGACCCCAAGGAAGGTCAGAGCGCAGCCTCCAATGAACTTCACTGCGTCTCCGGCTTCCTCGCGCTCGAAGTCTCGATACAGGATCGCGCTGCCGACGATAACCGAGATGGTGAACAGCACGAATTGCGTCGGTATTACCATCGTCGCGTTGAAGTGCTGGAGAGCCCTGTTCAAGTACTTGATCTGCAGCACCGCGGTAGATATCAGGACCGCCAACAGCAGGTAAGTGATGGGAAAGGCGATGACGTGCCAGATGCTGCTGGAGAGCAGCGAAGCGATGCCTTTCGTTGATAGTACTGTATACCCGCCGTAGAGTCCGACGAGTCCAAGATCGATCAGTATAGTCTTGTGTCCGTACCTGTTACTCGCCACGGTGAGCGCGATAATCAGAGCCAGTGTAACTCCAAGATAGGTCTCGAACTCCCAGTGCGTAATTAGCGTCCAGATCTTGTCAGGCGTGAGTCTGGGGTTGCTATCACTCGCACTGAGCACGACCGTGACACACCCTGCGATCGCAATGACCACGCCCAGGCCGTCCCGCCATCGAAAGCGTTCGTGCAGCAGGAAAGGCGCGATCATGCAGTTCGACACCAGTGCCACTACTCCGAGTGGTGAGACGATGGACGCTGGCGCGAACCCGTACGCTAGGAAGTTACCCGCCTCTCCCACGACCATGAGAGAGATACCAACCCACCATATCGGGGATCTGAGATACGACTTCTCATGGTGCGGCTCTTGCCCATCCTTCCCAGGCCTCACTGTCTCATCCGAGTCCGTAGAACCGCTCCGGGAGCCTACACGCGGGATCAACGGGTCCGTCTCCATCCCGCCCGAGGGCTCCTCCAACGTATAGTCCCCTCCCTCCCTGCCACCCACCGGCTCCGACCTGGCATTCTTCCGCGCGCGCGCTTCCGCGACGTCCAGCTGCTGTGTACCATACGTCTTCGGCTTTCTGTCGCCCTGCTTCCTGCCCGCTCTCTGCTTCTCCTCCCATTCGTCCCGGTCGCGGTTCAGGCGCATGTGCGCGTACCGTTGCGTGTTCAGCGCGAAGGAGATGAGGACGTTGCCGCATATTGCCGTTACGATGCCGATGAGGCTGGACCATCCTGTCTTGCTCTTTGAGTCGTCCGCAGCCAGGTGCAGGAGAGTCGTTGCCGATTCTAGGACTGTGGAGCTCGAGGTCGCGGGTATGTACATGGTAGCGTTACGGTGTTGGTGCGTGCCGGGCGGCGGTTGGTGCCTTCGCTATCGTTGCATAAGTGCTGTAACGCGAAGAGATCTGTTGCGACGGTCGCGATGCGCTCCGAATGGGGATATCCAGGTGCGTTGCTGGGCTATGAGTTGGGTCAAGTTCGGTCATGACGATGGTTCACTTGTGGGCGAGAACAGGAAGCTTTCTTCCCCGGTTTCCTGCCCGCGTGGGCATGAACCAAAGCCACAAGAGGAGGAACAGTGGGGTCCATTTACTTCGTATACATGCACGTATCTTGAACCCACCCCAAAGACCTGCGACTCAGAATCACGGTGATAGTCCTCAGCCTCATTCGGCAGTCTCACGGTATAGGCATTGACTTCGCTACCCTCTCCGTATCATCCTCTCATACTGGACCATCACCACCATGTACAGAGTCCCCAGTTCATGCAGGCAGTATCGACAACCATCCCAAGACTCCTCGCCAAATGACCGCATCCAATGCCAGCTAGCAACACCAAAAAATTGCCAATGCCTTCCCATGCCGACCCAAGCAGAACGCTGCGCACGACCAACGCTCACATAACCACACAATCCCGATCCTCGCGATGCTTTGCCTTGCTCCTCCGCTTCTCCTCCTTAGCAGCCGCCTTGTCCTTCCGTAACAGTTGCCTAGGCAGCGGCGTCGGATATCTAGGAGTCGTCTGCCCGGACATCCTACCATTGACGCTGCTGTGCTCCAGCGTACGAGTCGCTGTCGCGGCAGTGTCGGTTGTCGGCAAGGGCAGAGGCAGCGTGTTCTTGTCCAGCGCCACCTTCTCCTCCTCCGCCATCTGACTCCGTCCAGCGACCTGCGCTCTCACGAGCTCCTCAGAGGAAGGTCGTGCAGCCAAAGGCACGTTGTCGTTCCTGCCGCTCATCCTCTGCGTAAGCTTCGACATCCCCAGCGTCAGCCGGCTCTCACTCGCATTCCCAGTCCCGATACCCTCGGAGCCCAGTGGGCCAACACTCGTAGGCCTGCTCTTCGACGCCCTAGTATTACTACTACCCCTACTACCTTGATACCCCCGACTGCCCCTCCGCGAACCGAGCTTATTCGCCACAGCCAAAAAGCTCAATCCACCCTTCTCCTCGGGAGGTGTCGACGGCTGGGAGATATTCGTTGCATCCGTGCGCACGCTACCTCCGGATGTGCTGCCGCCGAAACTTGAGTTGTCGAAGGCGATGCTGCTGCCTCTGGGATTTCTTTCCTCGGCCATACTTGAGCGGCCGCGCCTGGGGGTCGGGTCGAGGGCGCGGTTGACATCCAAGCTGTTCCGCGTGGAGGCGGGGCCGGTGACGGAGTTGTTGGCTTCGCTTCTGGCGGCGCTAAAATCGTGCTCAAAGAGGCTGGTGGAGGTTTCGTGCACGACGGCATTTTCGGATCCTGCAGGTTCGTGAAAGTAAGGTTTCTCGGCGAGGTCGGCGGCGGCGTCGGATTGTGAGCGCGTGGTCGCTTCAGCATAGCTTGGGAGGTCGTGCACGGAGTTGCCGTCGTCATCTGTGGGCACGACTTGGTAGAAGAGTAGGTAAGGCATCTCCTCTCGCAGAGCCTTGTTGATATCGACGTAGCTCACACGCTCCCTCGCTAAGTCGTCAAACCGCATCCAAGGGTCCTCATTGTCATCGCTGTCAGAGCTGCTTCGCCGTGCATCCTGACTCTCGCGATGTTGCGCATTCTGTGCTCTACCCCGACAGAGTGATATGTAGTGGCCGCTGTGCACAGAGTAACCCCGGTGGCAGACAACAGATTGCAGCATCAAGCGGAAGTTTCCTTTGAGCGCCGCGCCGTCTTCCATATTGTCATCACTGACAAAATCCGGCACGCCAATCTCGAGAGGAATATCGACATAAGTGTTTCGCCTCCGGCCGTGACCTTCATTGGTGTAAGAATATCGTTTGAGGCAAATCCCGAGCATCGGTCGCTTTTTGGCAAAATGACTCGCTACTTGCGCGTCGCTGGTTGGAAGGTGGTTGGTATACCAAGGCAGGAGCTTAAAGAACTGCCAGGCTGGCATCAAGACTTCCGTCCGGGTACTCATCTTCCTGCCCGGAGTCTCTAGTGACCCATGCGAGTCAACAACTCTCAGCGCCTCAGGATCAATCCCGGTCAGTTCCACTTTGCGTTGACTGAAGATGCTATCCGCTCGTTTTCTGCCGGTTGATGGCCGAAGCTTCTCTACCGGGTCCTTGATCTCGTTGGGTACTTCGGCCGCCGGACTCTGGACGATGGGGGTTTCCGGTATTTCAGTCACGTCGAGCACTTCGATGTGTGTCGCCGGTCCCTTCTCCACCTTGATGCCTTCGGCAGAATTGATAGACTTCATAGTGTCCCTTCGCCGTCGCTCAAGGTGCCGCTTGACCTCAATACGATTGTTGAAGTATTGCTCCAGACAATGCTCCAGGGTTATTAAGTCACTGCCATCCATTGGCGTATCGGGAATAGCCACTTCCAGTAACCGCTCGTTGACGAACTTATGGTCGTCTTGAGGGTCTTCTTTGCCCGTATGGTACAAGTCCATTTTCAGTGTCAGCAAGGGCAACTCCAATTGACCGGTAATGAACGTAAAGGCTTCCGATGGGTCCTGCTGCTTAAGTCGACCCGCGTCCTGCCATCCGCATTCCGCGAGAGCACCCTGTAGCTGCGCTGTGATGTCGGTCGTGATGAGCCGGCCAGTCCGAAGCATATTGACCCATAGTCGCAGCAACCCTGCAAGCTTCTTCCGTGGAATGTCATTGAAACTATCGTACAGCATTGCCTCGAAACTGTCCAGCCGCGCGAACATGGCGAACAAGAGCGCATCAAGGTAGCATGTCACTCCCTCGCGATTGATCGCACCGAGCAGCTTGGTGTCCGGGTGGTATGGCTCAACAATACCTTCATAGGTATTTTGTAGTAACAGGAGAAGCCTGTACGCCGCGTCGCTATCGCCATGCGATTTGCGCAGCGCATACTCCACATTCGACTCCACCATCGTGTCGATGCCATTGTACCGTAGCCGGCCGAGGATCGCTTTGACCTTCTGCTCGTGCTCTTTGTCTGGCTTCTTCTTTGCTTCATCACCGACCGTGAAGATGCCGCCGAAGTGGTCCAGCTTGCGCTCTGCCTGTGCAGTGTTTGTCAGCTTCTCGAGCTTCATGATATATCTTGCAACGCATCGGCGTATCATCAACACCACCCCGGTCACCGCCTCGAAAGCAGCTGTAGCAGGCATGCGCTTCGCTCGTGGTAGCGGTAAAAGAGACGGCGCTGTCGGTGTGTAGCAGTGGGTTGCGTTCGCATTCGGTGCTATGCGGGTCTGAGCATTGCCGCCGCCGTCGTTTCCCCAAACACTTGTCCCAGAAGCGCGAGCGCCAGGTCATGAGGGACACGGTGGGGCGCATGTTCGCAGCTAGTTGTAGTGAATGAGAGCGGGTAGGCATACTCTGCTGTGTTGCTGCAGCTGCTGAAGATGTTCAGACGGCTTCTCCCTCCGACTCAGGAACCGCTGGATTCCGCTCATCTCGTGACGCTACCGCACCTCCATCCACGTCCTTGCCGCTGCAGGAGCGTCCTCGAGTGTCTGGTGAGGCGCGTATTGTGCTTGCCTGTTCCCATGGAGGTTACCTGGACTGCGGCGAGCTTCGCTGACGAGAATGCATGCTGTTGGTTACACCCTCAAGGCTGCAATATATGAGTGGCGACGGGTATGTCGTAGTGGTATTGCAGTACGTTACTCATATGTGCAGAGGCCCGTGTCTTGATCGTCAGACCAGTGGTGGTGGTGGTGGGGCAGTGCGAGGGGGGCGGAGGACGCGGAATTTACGCCGAGACTCGCTCGTGGCAGATGCAGGGGTCGTTCGCGATCCGAACCCAATCTTGTTGCGACTTGAGCCCGAAGGAAGTCATCAAGCCCGGTACTGCGATCAACGCATCAAGAGCATTCAGCGTTTATGGCGTTACTACAGGAGGTCACGAGTAGCTTCCTAAGGCGCTTCAGGGCACCGCCAGCGTCATTGCACCGGATATGGGCGTCTCAATGCCGCCACGCGAGCATCGAGGCGGTAGCACAGGAGACAGACGAGTTGGAAGTATCCAGCTTCTTGCAGGCAGAAGGGCCAACACAGCAAGCGATTGAGCGCTTCGACCCGGCCGGCGTAGCGAAGAGGCGAAATCGAAGACTGCCGCCCAGCAGGTACGCCTCCCATTAGCATGAGCCCACGAAACAGCCCGACTAACACTGCCAAAGATACCAGTTCCGCTCACCACGCTACTACCGCGGCCCTCTCCACCCACACCAACCTCCCCGGCCCTCCGAACCATCCTCCCGCGAATTCGCACCCGGCCCCTTCTCCCTCCCCCGCCTCGAGCAAACCTACCACGACACGCTCGCCTCCGACTACATGGTCCTAGCCTACGCTCATCTCCCCCCCGGCCAGACCGCGTTCAAGAAAGGCGACCGCCTGCGCCGCTGGGAAGGCGACTCGCCCTACTTCAAGAACCGCCCGCTACGAGGCCCCCGAGGCGGCGACACCCTCCGCCTCCTCCGCAAACCCGTCACGTTCCGCAATCTGCCCCAGCTCCAGCGCGTGACAGTGCACACCATGTCCTCGGATGCGATCAATAGCGGCGCCGCGCTGCACGTTGGCGGTATGGTGCTGCAGGCCATCACCAACGTGCGCGCCGAAGCGCACGAGGTGAAGAAGAGTGTGGCGGGGTTTGGGGTGCGGGCGGGCATGTATCTGAGTCTGACGTGCGAATTGAAGGGAGAGGATATGTATCATTTCCTTAGCAAGCTGGTGGATGTCGTGATGCCGAAGATGAAAGACTGGCCAGGCGTGAAGGGGAGTTCGGGGGATTTCTCGGGGAATATCGCGTTGGGGCTGAAGGCGGATGAGGTGGCGCTGTTTCCGGAGGTGGAGGTGAACTATGACATGTGCGTTTTTCTCCTCTCTGCTACCTTCCGCATCTGCGTGCTAATAGTTGGTGTGGTTTGCAGGTACCCTCCGAAGCTGATCCCAGGTTGTCACATCATGATCCATACTACCGCCACCACAGACCAGGACGCCCGACTACTGCTCACGCAAATTGGGATACCGTTCTTCGGCAAGCTTGTCAACTGAAGAATTTTTGACGAAGATATAGTGCCAATTCCAGTGAGTTGTACGATACTATCACGCAAGCAATTGTACACTAGATCGTGTGGACTCTAGACATTCACAAAGACTATCGAGTCACGACATCGCCACCGTAGCTGGAGTGATGATTATTATTGCATCCCGGCTTGCTAGCTAGCACGTGACCCCGACCACTCCGGCCACAACGCATATAAAGCGCTCTCCAAATCCTCCAATGCCTTCCTACGCGCCTCTCTGCCCTCTGCCCTCTGATCCGCAAGCGGATCCGCAGGAAAAGGTCGTCTAGCAACCAAATCCATAGCAGCAGCAATCCCCTCAACATCCTCCCGCCTCAGCTGCGGTTTCTCTCCCCGAAGTTCGACGCCCCTGATCAGCACCGTCTGCTTTAACACACGTAGCAGCCGCAGCAAGGTCTCGCCACGCCCTGCTCTCCCATCGTGGATCAAGGGGTACGTGCCCCCGCTGACTTTCCAGCGGTCCTCGCTCCTGCACTCGAAGAAAATGTAAAAGCCCACGTGCCCTTGCCCGCGCGTTGGGGGTCCGTTAGTAGCCCAGTGCCGGCTGAGCTGGAAGCTTTGAACGTGTTTGATTGAATCGTTGAGAGTGCTGAGCCATATTTGGACTCGGTTGCCTTTTGGATAGGCGTTGTCGTCTGCTTGGATGCCGAAGTGCGCGTTCCTTGCGTAGATGGGGAGGGTCTCTCGTCTTAGCCATGTACTTGCTCGGCAGATGCCTGGCGTGAGTGGGGTGTGAGGGGCCACGGATTCATGCCGATTGATTCGTAACTCCGGAAGATACTCGTAGACGTGAAGCCGGAGCTCGACAGGAAGGGTGTCCAGTGGCATGACTACAGATTCTCTCAAGATACGCATGCCTTGTCATATTGCCCACACCACAGCAAGCATGCCGTGAGGAAGTCACGGTTTGCCACTAACTTGAAATGGCCTAGCATTTGATTACATAATACACAGACCTCGGACCATGAGGAGCACCTCGGTCTGAGCGGGGAGACAGACGAGACGAATATCACGGCCATATCAGCCCACTGTACATGTAGGTTCATCACATCTTCCTGCTCTCCCTTTTCAACCTATTCCGCACTCAAACATCTCTCATCATGTCAGTCCCATATAAGATCGAAGTCTCCGAAGAGCTGCTGCTCGGCAGCTCCTCCGGCGAGCAGCCCCGAGCCAGCGCGAGGATACCCATCATTGCTCGGTCGTTTGTGAGCGACAGGGCGAAGAAGACGCTGGACATTGTACGACGATGCAGTCTGATTAAGTCAACTACCCAACTAATACCTCTTCCAGATCGAGAAATTCGTCGAGGAAGAATGCATTCCCGCCGACAGCCTCTACGCCCAGCAGATCGGCGGCGGGTCCGTCGAGGAGCGTTTCTCGGCGCGGCCACCGATCCTTGATGACCTGAAGAAGCGGGCCACGGAGCTGGGACTATGGAACATGTTTCTGCCCAAGAACCACTTCACGCAGGGCGCGGGCTTCAGCAATCTGGAGTATGGCCTGATGGCGGAGTACCTCGGCAAGAGCCACATCGCTTCGGAGGCGACGAACTGCGCGGCTCCGGATACTGGCAATATGGAGGTGTTTGCGAAGTACGGCACGGAGGAACAGAAGGAAATGTGGCTCAAGCCGTTGCTGGCTGGTGAGATGCGGTCCGCTTTCCTCATGACTGAGCCGGACGTCGCAAGCTCAGACGCTACCAATATCGAGCTGCGGATCGAGAAGCAGGGCAATGAATATGTGCTCAACGGCTCAAAGTGGTGGTCCTCGGGCGCCGGCGACCCGCGCTGCAAGATCTACATCGTCATGGGCAAATCGGACCCGAAGAACACCAACCTCTACAAGCAGCAATCCGTCATTTTCGTACCCGCGGACACCCCAGGCATCACCATCAAGCGCATGCTGTCCGTCTTCGGCTTCGACGATGCACCGCACGGGCACGGCCACCTCATCTTCGAGAACGTCCGTGTGCCAGCCAGCAACATGTGTCTAGGCGAGGGCCGCGGCTTCGAAGTGATCCAAGGCCGTCTCGGACCCGGTCGGATTCATCATGCCATGCGCTCCATTGGTGCCGCGGAGAAAGCGCTCGAGTACTTCTTGGCTCGCATGAACGACCCACGCAAGAAGCCCTTTGGCAAGCAATTGTTCGAGCACGGCATCATGCTTGAGCGCGTCGCGCACAGCAGAATCGAAATCGACTCCTGCCGCCTGACTGTCCTGAACGCTGCACTCATGATTGACTCCAAGGATGCCAAGTTCGCTCTCAAGGAGATCGCCGAGGCGAAAGTTCTCATCCCCGATATGCTCCTCAAGGTCCTGGATCGGGCGATCCAGGCCTACGGTGGAGCGGGAGTGTGTCAAGACACACCGTTGGCGAATATGTGGGCGCATGGCCGGACGATGAGGATCGTGGATGGACCGGATGAGGTGCACTTGGTGCAGCTGGGACGCAACGAGAACAAGCGCGGGAAGTGGCTGTTGGAGAAGATTGAGTGGCAGAAGAAGAAGTCGGAGGAGATGGCGAGGAGTTATGGGTTTGAGAAGAAGGATGTGCTGGAGTTGAATAGGCAGCACTCCAAGGCGAAGCTGTAGGTTTTTGTAGACTGTAAGGATTTGTATGACCGTTTGTCTTGCTTGCGTCAGGGACGTTCGTGGTCCAATATTATGAGCGAGGAGTTCACACCTCGCTCATATCACCTTCCGGATACGATGGTTTACCCGAGCTCCGTGCAACAACACCAGGTAACGTTTGCTTGATCGGCTCCGTCTCTACATGTAGTCTCCACGTGTACTGTAGATAAGGTATACGTACATCTACCGGAGCCTGGAATATGAGTAACGTAGTATAAATTTTGCGAGTGCAAGGGATTCCTTCTCATCGCTTTGATCTACTACTAATTACTCGCCTCAGCTGTCTCTGCAGACGTCCACCACACCCTCACAACAACCAAGGACCAACGAGATACTTCACGCAGCACCTCGGCCCTTTGAGATCCAACAGTCTTCTTGGAGCCTAGCTGGCCGGTCTTCGAGCACATCATGACACTCATAGAAGAGCTTCTCGATCTCCAGATCCCCCAATCCATCAAGCTGAGTCCCAGCGGCCAGCAGGTTCTGTACTCCACCTCATACACGTTCGATCACATGAAAGGCGACCACAAACAATCAACCTTATGGCTTGCGGACACTGGAAAGCAGCATTCCGCTCGCCAACTCACGACAGGGGAACGCCATGATCATGATCCGAAATGGAGTCCGGACGGACGGTCCATCGCTTTCATCTCGGATCGCGGCAAGCAAGGAGAGAGCAGTGCCCTATACCTGATGTCTGCCACTCTCCCCGGCGAGGCCTTTCCGTTGACGCCGGCCGAAAACGAGAGGGGGATTGCGAAGTTCGAATTCAGTCCAGATGGCAAGACCGTTGCTTTCATCTCCGCGGACGAGAAGACCGAGGATCAGAAGAAGCGAGAAAAGGAAAAGGATGATGTCCAGGTCTGGGGCCAGGATTGGGAGTTCAATCACTTGAGACTGCTGGATGTGGCGAGTAAGAAGGTGACTGTGCTGGAAGGCCGGCAATTCCACATCACAGACTTTGCCTTCTCTGATGATGGGAGTAAGATTGCCTATGCAAAGACCAAGACGCCGCATATTGAGAGCCCGTTTCAATTCGGCACGACATTCTGCGTTCTTGACATTGTGACGAAGAAGTCATTGGACCTCTCACATTTCCCCGAAGGAGCCCGAGGACCGTTGACGTGGGCCGGAAGCGATCTGTATTTTCTAGGTCCCAAAGCAGAGACCATACAGACCTGTAGCCAAGTTGTGTTCAGGCTGCGTACTGACGGCAAGGAAGAAGTAAAGTACGAGTATCACGCCTACGGCGAGACCAACTGCGCCTTTGCCCTGGTCAAAGCCGGCGGGGACGTGATAGTCAAGGTAGAAGATGGCATGCACGACCAACTACGCATCCTGAACGGCCACACCCTCTTCAGTAAGAAGAAATTGATCGAAGCGTGGGACGCGGCTTTCACGCACAACAGCGACGAGATCGTTCTTGCCATCGCTCAGGGCGATACCAACCACCCGACCGAGGTCTTCACCACCACGGCTTCAGGAGGCGCTATGGTGCAACTCTCATCCCACGGCAAAGCCTTCGCAGACCGGAACTTTGGAACCTGCACCTACCTCTCCTGCCCGTCCACAGACGGCAAAGTGACCCTCGAATGCCCCTTCTACACCCCAGCCTCTGCTCCCACTGAACCTAACGGGAAACCCTCCACTCCGCTCCCCACTGTCGTCCTCATCCACGGCGGCCCATACACTCGCCACAACGAAAGATTTGACGGCCTCTACTTCATGTGGGCGCCCTACCTCCTCGCCTCCGGCTACGCAGTCCTCACAGTAGACTACCGCGGCTCCTCCGGCCACGGCGACGCCTGGGCGCGGTACGCCTACAAAGGCTGCGGGACCCACGACTACGCCGACATCATCGCCCAGACCCAATGCGCGATCGACAACGGCTGGGCGGATAAAACCCGCTTGGTCGTCGGCGGCTACAGCCAGGGCGGTTTCCTCTCGTACCTCGCTTCCGTCCGCAACGGCACCCATGGCCTCGGCTGGGATTTCAAGGCCTCGATCCCCGGCGCCGGGATGACGGATCTGGACAGCATGTGCTTCACCTCGGACGTCGGGTTCTGGGAGGCCGAGATCTGCGGCGGAGGAGCGCCGTGGACGCTGAGGAAAGGGGACACGAGCAACCGGGCCGGATCCGCGATCTGGGAATTTGCGGAGGCGGTGGAGAAGGGGGTCAGGATCCCGCCGATGCTGATTTTGCATGGGGAGAAGGATGAGCGGGTCCCAATTGAGCAGGGGCGGGCGATGCGAAGGGCGATGGAGAGTACGGGGTTGGTGTTTGAGTATGTGACGTACCCGCGCGAACCGCATCTGATGCAGGAGAGGAAGCATATTGTGGATACGGGGGAGAGAGTCAAGGGGTGGGTGGAGAAGTGGATTGGGCCTGGCGTGGAGTGGGGAAGGGGACTGACTTACATGTAAATTCGGCAGACACTTTACATAGGTACCTTGAGGTCAACGTAGGTACTGAGATGGATATGCAGCGGATGACTACCAGTCACCTAGGCTATCGGCTTAATGTCCCTCTTCCCCGCCGCCTCCCCATCCTCCCCTTCGGAAACTCAAGCGGCAACTTCAAACTCGCCACCTTGACAGCCGACGCCTGCGCCTTACTCAACTTGCCCACCTCCCTCTCCTTCTCCGACGGCGGTCCCACTTTTGCGCCCAGCTCCACAAAATACTGACTGATCTGCTTATTCTCCATCTTCAAATCCTCCCTCAAATGCGTCGTATTCGTCCTCCAGTCGTCAATATACAGCGACAGCGCGCACATATGAGTATACAGATTCTCAAGATACCACTTGGGCAGCTCCGTATGCCCGGAAGCCGGGGAAGCGAAACGCAACCGCACGGACTCGATCAGGGCTTCGGGCCATATCTCCTTCACCGGGCCGAGTTTCTTGAGCAGGACGTCCTTTTTGGGGACTTTCTTGCCGTTGCGACCGCCACCTGTGAGCGCATCGTGGAAAGCTAGTAGTAACGCCAGATACCGCAAGGCTTGCAATTTGAGGACGTCATCGCCTTTCCCGATGGGTGTCAGGTGGAAAGCGGGGAAGCGGTGACTGAGCATGACTTCTTCGTTATTTCGCGCGGCGTCTTGCCAGTCTTTGATAGGGACTAGACGGACGTCGGAGGCGGGTATGAGGGTGTGGAAGGGGTAGACGTCTTCCACGGTTTCGGCCGAGGTATTGGGCCGGGGGATGGGTTTCGAGGCCAGTAAGTCTTCGTCTGCGTCCTGCTTTTGGGGAGTAGCGGAGGCTGAGGCATTGGCCATGGAGTCGAGAATGGCATCTTGGACATCGGACTTCTGGCCTTTCCCTTTCGAATCTTTGACGATGGCATTGTCGGTTCTGCTCGCGATGAACTTTTGCGCTTTCTTGGTGCCGAAGACTTTGCCTAGGTCTTCGCGCTGTGCGGCATAGGTGGCGCGCTGTTTCTTTGGTTGATCCTCGTCTATTGGGGCGGTCTTCCGCGGCACGCTTCGTAGACTGAGATGGTAAGCGGGCGTGATCTGGAGGTTGTTGGTGGCTGGGTCGAAGACGGCGATGTAGTGTGACAAGTACTGGTCGGAGACTGCAGGTGCAGCGGTGTAATCAAGTCGAGGGTGCTTCGAGGAGTGCAGTAAAACATGGTGGGAGTCTGGTTTTGGATTGCCACCGACTCGATTTGCAGACCGTGCCTTGGCGTATAGCTCGAACGGTATTGATGGTGGTGTCAAGCCGGGTGTAGAAACGAGCACAGGACGTAGCAAATCTTCGTCCGAGTATGTGACTTTGATGTTGCCTGCGCTCGCATTTGCAGTTTTAGTAGCGGCTTTCTTGTTGGGTGTCTCCTCCCCATTCGAATGCCTCTTGCGCTTCTTGCCGTCCTTCTCCGCCATGTTTGTGACGGCCTCTGAAGCTTTCTGATATTCAATCTGTTGTGCGAGTCAAGCAATTGAATTTATTTCAGGCCCCATGTCCCAATTGGAAGCTGCGGATTGAATTCCGTGGTAGCTTTGCGGGGAAAACCCATCAATATTTGATGACAGGGCGCTAATGTGGAGGCGATGAGCGTCGAGCTTTGGTCCTCCAGTGTCACTTCACGTGCTGCGACAACACAAGCCGATGCATACTCGGTATGTGAATGCTACATACGGCTCGCCAATCCTGGATCCTCTGGTTACACATATCTATAATGCCAGCAGCATGAACCTGCAAATACCGCCTCCCGTCACTTCCGCAGCATGCCTCGAGTCTACCCACCGCTCGAAGGTCGCCAACCCAATGCCACCATCTCCCCCTCTATCGTGGAAAGCATCGCCGGGTTTACCGCAGGTGTGGTATCCACACTCGTTGTGCACCCTTTCGACGTTGTAAAGACAAGACTGCAGATCGAGCAGAATGAGAAGACTCGACCCGGGGGCAGCTTCAGGGTCATGCGGACCATCGCGCAAGAAGCAGCGCATGATCCCAGCAAGTCTGCGGCGAGGAGGGTGGTGCAAAGCTTCTACCGCGGTCTCATGCCGAACATGATCGGGAACAGCGTCAGCTGGGGGCTGTACTTCATGTGGTACGGCACAATCAAAGACCAGGTCCGGGCTGCGAGGGGTGGAGGGCGTGAGTTGCGGTCCTCCGACTACTTCCTCGCGTCTGGACTGTCGGGTATTCTTACCGCGGTAATTACGAATCCGATCTGGGTTATCAAGACCCGTATGCTGTCCACGGGCCGCAACACACCCGGCGCATACCGCAGCATTGCGCACGGTGCTCGAGAGCTCTATGGTACCGAAGGTATAAAAGGCTTCTACCGTGGTCTGTTGCCTTCGCTGTTCGGCGTCAGCCATGGTGCGGTGCAGTTTATGGCGTACGAGAACCTCAAGAACCGCTGGGCTCGCGAGCGGAAGGGCGGCAAGGCCGGATTGACCAATGCTGATTTCCTGTTGCTAAGTGCTGTCAGCAAGATGTTCGCTGGCAGTATCACCTATCCTTATCAGGTCGTCAGGGCGAGATTGCAGACTTACGATGCACATACACGGTACAAAGGCGCTTGGGATGTCGTGAGACAGGTATATCGAGGAGAGGGCTTGGCTGGGTTTTATAAAGGGTAAGTTAATCAAATTACGCATCTTACTAACTCGCTGACCATTGAGGCAGGTTGGGACCCAACATTGTGCGCGTCCTACCATCTACCTGCGTGACGTTCTTGGTGTACGAAAACATGAAGTTCTACGTCCCTCGGCTCTGGGACGCCGACGAAGCTGTCCTGGAAGCGACGGAGTGACCAACAGATACGGCCAGGCCCACCGCCACTCGCATGGCGAAGCGTCTGCGCATATCTGCCGAACAGTAATCCGAGTCCTTCTGGCAAGGACCAGCGTACGGTATACCGGCACGTCACAGCACATTAGATATAGAGCTGAGAAGTGTTCCAACGACATCGTTTCGCTGTTTGGGTACGGCACGGCGTCAGTCAGCGGGTGATAGGAAGCATCCTACGAATCTTGGCCGTCCAACAGCGGTCTCTGGTGAGTGCATGGCAAATGTCTAAGACCACATTGCTCGATATTGACGGTCACTAGCACCAACTCCAACCCTGGACACATGTACTCCCTCTCAATTCGCCACTATCGATGCCGTCACGTTTACGTTACGTTACGTGGAGTCCCAAGTGTCCTAGAAGGCGTAGGAAATGCAGCGATGACTGCTGGAACAAGTCATCGTACTCAGTGTGGGCCTTCCAATCTTGGACAGCACAGTCATCGGGCACAGTCCATGATGCGCCAAGCGCACAGAGCGCTCGCCGCCGAACGTCTATTCATTTAACATTTTGACTCACCAAGCCTCTCGGATGTCTGTTACATACTCGGTCAAGCCTTCCCGTCACAGAAGCTCACGACCGCCCACTTCCCACTCCACGCCCACTTCCTCGCCCCGCTGTCCCCTCCGCCCCCCTCCATCGCCCTCAACTCCTCATCTTTACCTTTGGCCAGCCCGACCACAACGTCCGCTTTACACGTGCGCAGCGACAGGACCCTTATCCCACTCTGCGGACCCAACGGCCCGATGGCTTCCGTGAACGGCGTCGCTGGGTCCCACATAGCGTCACCCGTCAGCTTTCGGTAATTGAGATCGCCCTTGAAGATCACGAGCTCGCTCTCCTTCAGATCGGACAAGAGCGAAGGCGCGGTGTGCGGCATGCGCCAGAACGAGCCGCCTTCGGTCCAGAAGCCATTGGGTCGGAGCAGGATCTTGCCCTCCGCATACAACCCGCTCCAGCTCTCGAATAAATCGCTCAAGTTCGCTTGATCAGAGTCCGACAAGGCTTCAGGCGTGGCGCCGCTGGCCTGCTCGTCTTCCGACGGCGTCTCGTAGAAGGACTTGGCGTTGACGAGGACCGTGAGCAGGTCGCTGAAGTCCTTCGGCACGACGTCAGAGACGAACCACGGGATGTTCTTCGGGTGGAGGACGATGTGGGTCGCGAGGCCGGATTGCAGGAGGTAGCCTGCGAGGACGAGGTCGACGAAGAGTTCGAAACCCGCGTTGTCGAGGACAATGTCTACTCTTCGCTTTTTGGCACCGGAGCGCTGCGCTTCCACGAGGCAGGCGAAAGCTGCGGAGATGTCGTTGACGATGATTTTCTCGCCATTGGCTTTCCGACTCTCGCTTCCTTGTAGCTTCTGGATGTCGTCGTAGGTAAGGCTGGTCAGCAGCGACAGGTCGGTAGCATTCCCCCAAAGACAGATCTCGCACATTTCGGTGAAGAGCGCCTTCTCCGCTCGCTCGCGTTCCTCGTCCGACGCATGTGCTAGCGCTGAGTCTTTGGAGCCGAATTGTTTCGTGATGTCGTTGTACCGTGCGGCAAGCTCCAGGACAGCTGGGCGAGAGGATCGGAATGTCGACATCTTCTGCTTGCTGAAGACGTCGTAGCGTTTCCAGTGTGTCGAGGTGGAGAAGAATGTAGCCATGCGGCGGTAGAGGTAGCATTCGCTGTAGAGCCAGGCGACGTCGAACCATTTTGGATTGCCACGGGCTTCGAGCTCGTCGTTGTACAATGGAACGTCAGGCTGACCGTCGTCGGGTAGAGGGCTACGCAGCACGGTCAGCAGGTTGAATATCATGCACGAGGGATGAAAGAATCACTTACGTCAATTGCCGGTCATGTTGCAACTCGTACTTCAACTTGGCTAGGCCTTCGATGATGCTCTTGCCTTCCTCTTGCTTCTCAGCGTCGCTTTCCTTTGATACCGCTTTGTGAACATCGTCGATCGCGCTGGTCTATAGCTTAGATCAGTATGCCACGGTACAGCTTATCGTATCGCTTCTCGTCCACTTACGAGAATCACCGGCCATCGGTCTCTCGCAGAGAAGAAAGCGAACGAGTTCTTGTCGCCCGTACTTGACGGTGCTATGGCTCAATATCAGTCGCGATCCAAGGCCAGGAAACAGAGTACTTTGTTTACCAACTTTGGTATCGTACTCCATACCCCAGCAATTAAACACTTGATGAGCAGGAAATCCACGTTGAAGCGGCGAACAAAAGTGTGAGGTCGAGTTGAGCCGTCGGACTTCCCAAAGCGGCAATGCCGCCGTTCCAGAATTGATGGCTCTAAATGGCACACGCGCTGAACGAACAACTGCTAATGGAAACGTTGGATGAGTGATAAGCTAGACTTCATGCACCAAACAGAACGGGTTGAACTGGATCATTGACAGTTCTGGACACAGCCTGGGACCTTTAGAACGCGCGATGTAAGGATAGGAAAACTTTGGAAACCAAGTCATGGTACACGAATGTTCTGTCTGTCTTGAGCGGTCAACACTCATCAGTGTGAAAGCTGAATTGACATGAGACCAGGGGCAACAAGACATTTGTGATTGCTCGGCTCTAGGTAATGGCTTCCTTCGAAGCGTCTTCGCCGAGAGTGGATGATATCCTGCCACCAAGCCTTCGTCGACGGCGAGTACGCTACATCTAGATGGTAACAGTACTTCGGCCGTCCCACATCATTACGTGTATGACATCTCGCGTAGTGGCCGATGCCCTCCGCAGTGTTTCCCTCAGCGCTTCGTACCGTCGCGGTTCGATATGGCACGGCGGCTTGTTCTCTCGTAAAGATCCAAGAAGTCGTCGTCACATGTTCATTATACTCATCAGGGACGATAACTCTGCTCTGACGGCCTTGCAACCTGGATGGCATCGTCGACGAGGTTCTGCTCCGAACACGCGTGCCAGTGCCAATGGATGTCCCGGGCGGCCGAGCCAGACGCTCAGCCCTCTAGCGTAGTCCTCAGGGCTTCTCCAACCCCTTGTTCACTTCCTTCAGCAAACTCTCCAACTCCGCAACCTTGTCTTTCTCGGGTCCGACCCGCTCAAACTCCAATCCAGTCTTCACCCAATCAGCCGCCTCCTCTGTCCTCCCCATCTCCTTCAGACACACCCCCCGCCTCCACCATCCTTTTAAGTTACCCACCCTCTTGAGCTCAACACTACATTCGGCATCCACACTTCCCTCGGCCCAATTCTGCTGCGCCATGTGCACCTGCGCGCGATTGTTGTACAGTGCACTTAATTCCTCCCTCACCAATCCACTGGCTTCCCAACTTGGTCGTTCGGATGCCATACGCATCGCGAGGTTATAGAGCGTGATGGCGCCGGAAAAGTCGCCTTTCTTGTAGGATGCATTGCCGGATTCACGCAGCTTGTTGATTTGTACACTGCGTTTTGGATGGACCGGTGCTGGAGGTGGAGGCGTTTGCTGAGGTGTTTCGAGGGCGAGCAGCGTGCGGTGGAGTTTGTTGAGGTCGTCAAGGTCGGCGGAGAGGGTTGAGTCTGCGGAGGAGATTGCTTTTGTCGCCGGATCGATGGTGAGAGGGAGTTGGAGAAAGCTGTCGGGAGCTTCCATCGTTGGCTACTACTTGTATATGGGTTGCGCTTCGAGTGTTGGTGAAATGTGTCCTAGACAAGTGTGCACTTGAAGCGTGTGCCTTCCGCATGTAGAGGACGACGCTAGTATCGCTAAGCCTTGTCGATCACCCGCAGAGCCCCATACTGCTATTTCCAACTTAAGCTGTCTTACCAAAGCCTCGTCTGACAACACTTCGTGAGACATATAGACGTTCTTCTTATCCCACAATGGATCGTCACTCTCTGTGTTCCTCGCTTTCGCGGTCGCTTCAGGACCATCTTTACCATCGAACTACACCCTGAGCCGGCTCCATTCCTCGTCTGGCTATTCCTCAGTCTAGCAACATTAACTGCAGTCCACAATGCGTATACCGCAGACATACCTCAAGCCCATCAAAAGCGGCGTACATCTCGCTCAGACTCTCTTTGCCGTCGTCGCTGGCTGCCTGGCGCTTGTAGTGCTCACAAAGGATGGCGAAATGAGCAGGCCGACAGCCTTCCTCCTCGCCCTGGTGCGCTATCGTACGACTCTCCTCACTGCTGCACGCGAGCTGATCCTTATCATCAGTGTCTACTCACTATTCTCGCTTTGATGTATCAAGTCATGGTGCCCAAGTGGACTCATACGAAGCGCTTCGCCAACATCTACGCCCACACCGCTCTAGATCTCTTCTTCGATATCTTGTGGCTCACTGCATTCATCGCAGTCGCGGTGTGGAATAGCGCAGGTATCCGCGAAGGCGAGAAGAACGACAAGAATGGATCGAGCTCCGGCCCCTCTTGTCTCCACTTTGCATATGGCAGTGTCACGAGGTGCGAGGTCAGCAAAGCGAGTGTCGGCTTTGGAGTCATCATGTGGTTACTGTTCGCTGTGACGAGTGCAATCAGTATACACTGGTGCATCGAGTACAGGCAGACGGGCATCATGTCGAATAACTCCACACGGACTTCTGTTCAAGCGAAGCAGCCGACTGAAGACGAATCAAGTAAAGATCCGTGGAACGCGAGTACCGACGAGCTTGAGCCGACTCGTACATCCCTCGATGAAGTCTATGTTCGACCATCACATACTCACGATGTGGAGCAGGGTATGGGACTACTCGGTCACTCTCTTGCGGAATCGATTGAGCACACGGACACATCATATCACGGAGACACGTCAAGGCCGACTTCGCCACCACATCCAGGAAGACCACTGAGTTACGGCACAAGCAACCCAACAAATCTCTCGGTCACAGCACCAACGTATGATGAGCGATCAGCGCCCAGCGCGCTGAGCCCGGGTGGCTACGAGCAGAGTCCTGGTGCAAGAGTCAACTATCCATTGGGTGGGCACTATGGCGAGATGTTCCGCTTAGATTAGCGCAAGTTTGTGTAGATTTTCTTTCTGTCTGCTTCAATGTTCGTGGCGTAAATCTCCACACGCTTCCCAATGGCGCTGTCCATGTAGTCGGAAGACTGATTGGAGCCTAAGAACACCGCAGCATGTAGCCATCCCCTTTGCAACAGGCCTCCAAAGGGTAGATGGAGCGCTTTACGCTGACCTGTATACAAAGGTACGTTGATGAGACGAACACAAGTACGGACTGATGAGACACGGATCTCTTACCAGGTGTATACCTACCCGGCGTTCAGTAAACTTGCACGTACTCATGGCAATCATGATGACGAAGAGATACCTCCGCCGGAGCTTCAAGCACACACGGGAAAGGACTGAAGATGAAAAACTTTCACGCGGTCTAGACTACCCGACCATAGGGCCTCACGCAGGTCCCCGCCATCAACGCAATACCATATCCCACGCTACTGCTATAAGCCCCCCAGCGTGTTCAACTTCGAGCCACCAGACTCCGTTCTTCACCGTCCGCATCCTCATCGTCGTCGTCCACCCCAGCCTTCGCCTCAGCTTCACTCTACCGCGAGGCATTCCCCTTCCGCGCCGCGTCAATCTCACGCTGAGCCGCAGCCATCACGTGGAGCGGCAACGAGTCTTCCTCGTACAAGCTCAGACCGGTGTGCGCCGGCGCCCTGCCGTCAATCATCTCAACATCGCCCTCCCCGCCCTCGACTTCGTCCGGCACATTGTCCTTTGGGTCAAGGTCACGGATAGGGAGCGTGGGATGGCCGAGCCCAATGGCATCCAGGGCGACGAGCTGCTCTTTGCGCAATTTCGTCAGATGCTCCTGGATCGACTTGATGGTCGGGCCCTCTGCAGATGACTGGTCAGCAAGCCTACTCACTTGTGTTCTGGTACGACGACGTACCTGGAAAGCTTGCAGCAATGGCCGCGTGCTCCTTAGGAATGATCTCGCGCTGCAGGCCGAGCAACAGAAGCTTCCTGTCGTTTGCCGGGGTCCACTTCACCTGGAACGATGTTAGCCCATGCGTTGGCAAATGAGTGTGGATTTGATTTTACATACCCTCTGCCGGCGTGGACGCAAGGGCTTGATGAAGCCGCGATCGTTGCCATTACTGTAGTCATTGGCCGTCAGCTTCGGAGCCTTGGCTTTGCGAGTCGGGGAGCCGTCGGAGTCGCCGGAGGCCTTGCGCTTGGACTTGGCGGGCGGCGTGGGTGATTTCGATGCGTCTGCCATCTTGCGGAGAGTGATCGACTGGAATTTATTGTAATGGTTGTGGTTGTATGTTGCGTCGTTTGGGGGAAGTGGGCGTGGGAACGGATGGTGAAAGAGAACAAGGAAGTGAAAGTTGAAAGAGAGTTGAGGTGTTTGAATGCCGCTTCTGGACATATTCACAACTCAACGTAAAGGCGACAATGCGTGAGCAAGTGATGGCTCCAATTTCTGGACATATTCACAACTCAACAGGCATCAGTGCGTAAACAAGTGATGGTCCAACTCTCCAAACGCCATCAATCTGACGAAATGCTCCGATAAGCACTCTGGCCTGGCCGCCTGGAAGATCCGAGGTGTAAGACGGGATACATCTGCTCGAGGCGGACGTCGGTCGCTTGCTGGTGAGTGCTTAGAGCTGCAAGCGGAAGGATGGTTGGAGTCGTTGAAGTTTTGAAGAGGGATGGTGCGATACCGAGGAGCAGTCACTGTAGATCAGAGTAGGAGTCGCCAGTGATGCAGCCCATGTGCTCTCTCACCCCCAAGAGCACACACATGTAAAGTCAAACAGCTACAACCGAGTGAACACAAGTCCTGCCAGCCTCCTAGAGCCAGCAAAGTCCACCGTGATGCCGTGACTGATGATGTGCGAGAGGCCAGTCCTGTTGTCGGAGGCCACGAACTGCATCCACCTGTCACGCTTTGTACAACAGGTCGCTGTCAATAGTTTCGGTAGCATGGGCGGCATTTCGCGGCCTTGTTCAATTGCCAAGGAACGGATATATGTGCATGAAGTAGGCATGTCAGACTGTCCGTGCGGTCTGGTATTCTTGGCAGGACGGAGTGCGGTCCGTCGCGAGCCCAAACTTAACCCCGGACTCAACCTGGAGATTGGCCTAATGGACAATTCGACCTCGAGATTCTGAGGTACTCAATGTGTATACTGAACCGTCAACCACTACTCCACCGCCGAACATCCCCCCGCGCCCCTCCGCCGCTCCGCCGTGTTCCTCCGACCACGTCCACCCACCCTACTGCTCCTCGAGGTGAGACTTGGCGCATCACTGTGGAAAACAAGCTTCCTTGCAAGTCGTACAAGGCGACCGTCTCGTACGGACAAGACCACCCTCAGCGCATGACTCAGCCACGCATCAATCGAGCTTTGTAGTTGGGACAATGACATGAGGCTGGGAGGCTCGCCCAGTTACTAGCGACCACCAGCTGCCTAGCCTTATACTACAAAAGCCATATCGCCTGCGATTCTGCATTGACCTCGTGCTTTCGTGTCATCACTGCATCGTTGACCGTTGCGACTCAACGGATCTGCTCGCAGGCAGTGAGCACAGGCGCACTGCAAGAGGCTACGAGATTCTTCAACTGCGGCAACCCGCATACATCCGTGCAATCAAACGACTGGGGGGAGCGAGAGAACATGCAGCAATCGACAGCGTCGCACAAGCGCGTCGCGAACCGTGCATCGCCAGCTGCCTTCGAGCAACAGCAGAACTCTCAGCAGCTCGCGTATCAGTCTCAGCAACAACCAGATAGCGCCGACTTCAACCCGTACGACTTCAACCTTCCGTACAACGCTGAGCAGTCGTTCCAGGATGCCTCGGCGACCGCACTAGAGGGCAACAACTTCTCCTACCTGCAGAATACGTCGCAAATACCAATCTACGGCAGCGACTTAGTGCCAGCACCATCTACAGATTTGGTCCGCAGGGCGCGAAACCAGCAGCTTGCGACGCAGAACGGACAGCAGCCAGAGCATTGGAATGGCGGATACAGCGGCATGAATGGCCAGGCGTATGAAGAGGATGAGCAGGAGCTGGCAGTGAGGGTGTCGTCGGCGAAGAAGGATGCGCAAGGCAAGAAGAAGTCCATACCGCCGTTTGTGCAGAAGTTGAGCAGGTGAGCAAACATTGTGGAAGTCAAACATCGGGCACGATACTAACCATGACACAGCTTCCTTGATAGCAGCCATACAGAGCTCATACGGTGGTCCGACGACGGCCGATCATTCATCGTTCTCGATGAGGATGAGTTCGCGCGTACGCTGATACCGGAACTCTTCAAGCACAACAACTATGCATCCTTCGTGCGGCAGTTGAACATGTACGGCTTCCACAAGACAGTGAACATTACGGATGGCTCACTGCGGCAGTCGGAGAAGGCGCGAAAGGGGGTGAAGCCACCGAGCATGTACTCGCATCCATACTTCCGGCGGAACCGGCCGGATTTGCTGTGGCTCATTCAGAAGCCAACGAGCAAGCCCGGCGCGAAGCGGAAGCGAGACGGCACTGTGAAGGATCAGTACGACAGCGATGATGAGCGGCAAGTCACGCCCGGACCATCTGCTGCAAATCCGAATTTGGGACCAGTAACAGGTCAACTCGGCTCAGCAAATACAAGCCATGATGTTGCACAGCTTCCACGCAATGAATTGAACACGGTGCGGCGGGAACTGCAGAAGCTCCAAAACCAGCAGCGGTACATCTCGCAGATGATCACGCAATTGAAGGAGCAAAACGATCAGTTCTATCTGCAGGCGAGCGCTTTCCAGGCCCTCCATGACCGGCACGAGAACAGCATCAACGCCATCCTCACGTTCCTGGCCACATTCTACAACCGGAGTTTGGAGGGTCACGGCGCGCAGAACCTGGTCAACATGTTCAGCAACATCGCGCAGAATCAGCCACCGCAAGGTAGCGTAGAGGAAGTTCATGAAGGTGCACCGGAAGCTCGAAATCAAATACAACGGTTCGTCAAGAGGCCGCCCTTGCTGCTACCCGGACCTATCGCGGGCTTGCAGAATCAGCAACAGCCCGGCTCCGCGGTCACTGCACCACCTTCAGCCCGGACATCCATCAGCCCTCCAAATGACGACTCATACCGTGGCAGCACATCCAGTGCGCCTCCCGTGAGCGCTCACGCTGAGAGCAACTCCACCAGCCCTGTTCTGAAGGATGATGCACCAACACCCAACATACTCCACAACATCCCGGAAAGCGACCACATGATGAGCCTTATCAACAGCGTCAACGCCACCAACGCCTCCACCCCATCCAATGTCGCGCCCGCCTTCGACTTCGGCTCCGCCCTTGAACACTACCAAACTGCCAACGGCAACGCCCCGCTTACGACCCAACAACGCGACAACATGCTCGCCCTCATGGCCACCCAGCACGGCGGCCCTGACGCCGCGAAAGGCAACAGCGCCCTCATGTCCCCAACGCCGCCCGCGATGCCGGATCTGAACCAGCTGCGGCAGACGCAGCAGCAGCTCGAGATGCTGACGAATATGCAGAAGCGGCAGGACGAGAAGGTGCAGGACTTGCACCGGCGACTGCAGCCGTTGTCGCCTACGGGCAGTATTCCGGGGCTTGCGGCGACGGGGTTGGCGGATGAGATCGATCCGTTCAATATTACGGGTCCACCGGGAGAGTACGATCCGAATGCGTTCATTGACTTTGGGGATAGTAGTTGGGGTGATATCCCGGCTGCTGCTGATGGGAGTAATTCCGAGTTCAACTACGAAGGTGCTGCGCCCTCTGCTGCGGGTGGGGAGGGCGATGATGGGATTGATTGGGAGTTCAACGGAAATGTAGCGGATGGAGCGATGTTCCAGAGCATGGATAGTGCGGCCGGGCCGGAAGGGTATGGGGCTGAACTGCAGCAGGATCGGGCAGGGCGGCTGGAGAGTCTGAGTAGTGAGGGCACTAGCCCGGCGCTGACGGTGCCTGATGGAGGTGGTGGTGAGGAAGGCGCGACGCCCAGGAAGAGGTTGAAAAGGTCGGGATAGAGCGCCGAGTTGACGGATGGGTGCGTGGATGAACGAATGGAAGGACGAGGAATGATCTACGAAGCCGAACACCATGGACCTGGAGGCAGCGGAAAGTGTTGGCTTCGGGCTGGCGTGCAAATCTGTAGATACCCTTGTCACTGGACATACCTTTCATCGCCGGTCTAGCCACGTACGCTCACTTGTATTCTCCGTCTTGGGCTGGACATGGACATGGACTGGACTCCGACGTGCTTCATCGATGTGTGGAGGCAGCTCAACGGAGACGGGGTTCTCAACGACGGGTCTCGAGTAGAGAGACAAAATGCTGACATCACTGACTACCTCGCAGTTACTAGATTACAAGCAGCACAACGCAGTCGCTGGTCCACGATCGAATATTAAATGGCCTGCTTGCGCGCGCCGCCACCACTTAATCCGCACTTCGACCTTGTCACACTCGCCAACCATATCACAATCAGCAGAAGGTGAGCTCATGATCTGGAGGCCAGTAGCCCACCATGATGCCCAAATTATGGCACGCCGTCATGCCCCTCACTTGAGCGTTCGCACGTCGAGCGTTGCAATCGCCGACATCAGGAGCTCGCTCGGCGTCGTACTCTTCTCTCCTTGCCGCCTTGAGCTCGGCCACAGCAGCAAGGTACTTTGCGCTGGTGATCAGCCCCGGGTGCTTGGCCATGTTCTCGGGTCTCTCGGCGAATAGTTCCACGCCTTCTTTGCTATCGTCGAAGGGGAGGTCGACTCGTGGTTCGGCAGAACGGAGTTTCATTCTGGTCGCGAAGTCGGTCTTCTTTGCGTTGCCCCTGCCGGTGGTGGTGGTCTTGGTGCTTGCTTTAGTCGCTTTGGCGACTTTGGTAGTTGCCTTCGGTTTCTTGGGGGATGCCTTCTTGGGGGGTGACTTCTTGGGAGAGGACTTCTTGGGAGGCGACTTGCTGATGGCCTTGGGTTTGGCAGCCGCTTTCTTTGGCGTGGTGCTACGCCTGGCCTTGGTCGCCGCGGTCTTGGCTTTGGGCTTGGCTTTGGCGGTGGCTGCCATGATTGAAGGCGCAGTATGTCGAGGTTGCAAAGAGCTTGATGTGTCGATGATGTTCCGGGCAATTCAGAGAGAGTCGAGGTAACAGAGAAGCCTTTATGGGCCTATGGAATGCGGTGGGCTGTTTGTTGTGATGTGCCATCACCGCTGTTGTGGAATGCTGACAGACGATCCGAACAACCATCATATTATTGCTCGAACGTGAATCCGTTCGCAAGGCCGTGTATATTGCTTTTGCAGGTAAGTTGAAGTACGGTCACTGATACGAGCTGCTGAAGTGAGTTGCCGGCTCCATGCGCACATGAACGTGCGGCACGTGCCGCCGTTACGTGCCTTCCCAACGTAGCTACGGAGTGCACGTAGTGCCCACCTCGAATCTCAAATTTCTCGCGGTACCTTACATGTATGCATCCGCAGCATCGAACGTTCGTTCCGCATCAATCGTCTAGCGAGAATGTCCGCTCAACAAGTAAACTCGTCCCTTTCCTCCCTCCTACCCACATTATTCCCACTACCCACATCGCTCACCGACCTCGCGACCTCCCTTGTCGCGCAATCCCGCGCCCGCGCCAGCACCTTCAAACCCGAAGAAGAGATCGCTCGCACCTACGCATGCTGTCACATCGCCTGTGAGCGACTGGGGAAGAAGCTGGGTCTGGAGGTCGGGAAGCCTGCTCCGCCTTGTCCGCCGAGGGTGTATGGAAAGCTGAAGACGTATCTGGGAAGTGTTTTGAGGACGCCGACGACGCCGCGGAGTGCCACAAGGCTGGTGGATAGGACTGGAAGTGGGCAGAACGGAGCTGGCGGAGCTCTCGCGGTCACGGAGCCACGCGGTAGTGGAAGGGGTTTGAGGGGGACACCGAGCAAGAGGCCCGCGCCTGCTGGTGAAGAAACGCCGTCGAAGAGAGTCAAGAAGAGTACTGTAGCGGCTGTGGATACCATGGAGGTTGAAGAGAAACCGCGTCCAAATTCGTTGGCAGCGCGGTCAGACCTGCACGCTGACCGGGAGGAGGTGGAGGGTATTGGCATGGACGAAGATAACTTCGACGACGAGCCCACGCCCGTCAAACGACCAGCTAAGACTCCTCTCAGGCGCAAAGAGAAGCATGCGAAGCGAGACGACGGCTTCGCGGGAGAAGAGGACACGGGGGCTGCGGGCTTGTCACCGGGTCTGGGTACTATGTTCCAACCCGCCGTAGACTGGCTGAGTGAAGAGCGGAGAGCGGAGTACAAGATATGGGAGAAGAGTGTCTACCGCGAAATGGCTACAATACAGCGGCAACAAGCAGTATGAAGCTCTGGATCTGCGTGGGATTTTCAAAGGCCGTGTGCCTGCCGGCGTTCGCCTTCTGCGACCTGGATTGAAGGCAAGATGCGAGCCCTTCGGCAGCCGATCGATACCAAACATCACCACAGGCGCGCCACCCAAGACCCTGCAATCATCATCGCGACCACCCGATGTTTCAGACAATGAACAACATCGCGACATTCCCAGTCCGACATCCATCTCGCAGCTCTCTAATCTTGCGACGACACCATATACGAGAATACATACTTATGCGATTACGAGCTGCGACTACGTAGCCGGTGCAGATATCGGTCCCCGAACCACCTAGAGTTTTTTATACTGGAGAGACTGCGCTTCGGTGTGGCGGCGAAGCACCACGAAGGGTCAGGTATGTGCTTTTGTGACACCCAGTACCCGGAGATGGTCATGAGCTGACAACATTCGTGCAGGAGTCGTTGAAGGTTACTTCGAAGCTGGGGCAATCGACGGCGGCGTACTGGCTCGTTAGCAAACCTTAAGAGCAGAAGAGGACAACCAGAAATCCTCGCAACGAATTTTCTGGCACGGCTGTTCACCCCCTCTCTTATCTTCATGCTCATGAACGACTATGCATCTGTTCCTCCCAACTCTTCGCACCGCCTCTCACAACAAATACCGAATAGCAAAACGTACCGCAGCTCCGATCCATTGCCACATCAGCGACATACAACCACCCACACCCAGACCCACCAAACAACTCACGCCCGCAAAACCCACACCAACGATGACCATGCTCGAACTCCCGCCACCGGCCTACACCCCGACCACCGAACGCACCATCGCCTACCCACCACGGACTCACGACATGCATCCAGCACTCTTCCGCAACGCGGCAGGACTCCGTGAGCCGGAGTTCGTGGACGTCGAGCTCGGCGGCGCAGGGTACCGCGCGAGACGCCCGGTACCAGCGCGCAATACCTCGGTATGCGCGCGCCTCATACTGATTTTCATGGTGATCTTGGGGATGGTTGCGGTGGGGATGACTGTGTTTCGCCATCATCCTGCTGGGGCCGTGAAGTAGGCGGGATTTCGGCGATGATCGATGATGATGGGTTTCGACTGTGGTGATCTCACTGTCCGCCTTGAACTGGACGTTCGCAGCGGAATGGGACAGATCGGGTCTGCGGAAGGGAGTAGGGCAGGCGGTGGAGAAGGAATGTACCTTCTCGGGGGCAGCTTTGTGGGATGACGGGCTTGATGAGCCAAAGGGGAGCGGCAAATAGTAGGGTGATGTGGAAGTGGTGGGGTTTCGAACCTTACCCACCGCATCTTTGAACAAGCTAGGTAAAGAAGGCCGTTGCACAGCAAGAAAGAGAGGTCACGCCTGTGAAGCATGTCGGATTTCATCGATAACACCCCTGCTGGATGGCCGACGCCTACCGAACAAGTGGGAACGAAGAATGGGGAAGGGAGAAGGACGTCTTTAGCTTGATATCTGGAAGTCCACATCAGACGTGTACTAGCAGCATGACTTCAAAGTAGTACCACAGAAACCAACCTGTATAAATGCAAACACCCAACCAACTTCCACACTCGCCGCTCCTCACCACTATTCCCCATCCGACTGCTCGCTCTCCAACACATCATACTCCGCCTTCTCCATCATCCGGCAATTGATAGCGACCCTCGGCTCCGTATCATCCACGATCGTGTAATGCGTCATACACCCGCACTTCTTGCACCGGTTGAAGCTCAGTCTCTTCCTCCCATACGAGTAGCTCTGCAAATCTTCCTCGCCTTCAACGTGGACTTCGTCGGGCTTGTAGTAGGCCCAGAGCGCGCCGTAACGCCGGCAGACGGAGCAGAGGCATTCGAGAGCGGGTTCGCGGAGGGGTGGGAAGGTGATGCGGATGGCTTTGCAGTGGCAGGTTATGGTTCGTTTCGCTGCTTGAGTTTCCGCCATGGCAGACATGATTCGGTCTGGTGTTCGGTGAGGTGGGAGGTCGATGTGGTTTGTTGTGCGACAGGGTCTGAGTAGGAGGTGTCTTTGTGAGAGGGATGCTGATCGAAGATGTGTTCGGAAAGATGTGTGTTGATCGAAGAGGAGCGGAGGGTTAATCGGGGTTAAAGGTCTCTGCCAAGTCTGCGCTAGCCAACGCGAAATAGGCAGCAGCGACCCACTTATCGCGTAAAATGCGGAGGCAAGCTGGAAGGCGTAGAGCACTTGAACGATCGCTCTCAAACGGTGTCTGCAAGTGCAAACACGGCGATAGAAAGCGCGTCCTGCGGTGCCAGGTCACCGTCCGCACGCAAAACCCCACCGCGCAAAAGTGCAAGCTCGTTGGTGCTAGCTGCTTTCAGCCGCACCGTACAAAGTGATTTGTGGGATAAAAGCATCTAACATCGTCCCCGCGCCGGCTGTCGCGAGCAAGCGTGCGTGCGTCGACCTTGGAGAGTAGCCTAGGACAAAGTACTTGACGTCCACGGTGTGATCGGCTCCATAAGAAGTTTTCATCGTGGTATCTGACCCATTGGCGAGCAGTCGCAACCCGAGGTCGCTTTGGCCTTTGGTTCAGTCAATGTTGGCATGGGATTGGCCTGTCGACTCTACGCTTAAGCGCCGCTTGGCGATCAAGGCCGTCATCTCTAGATTGTCCTTTTCGTCACCGTCGTCCGCGGACCCTGCCTACACGTAGCATCTCAGTGGTCCCAACATTCTTAGCCGCTTCTTCCTGCAACATAACTCAGAGTCCATGAGGCTGCAGAAGGTGCGGACGATGAGTCATCTGGTGTCGACGTTCGGCGCTGGTAGTGGTAGCTAGACGGCAAGCAGGCACGCCTCTCAACGTCCTCGCTCACCAATCCTCGTCCTCATCCATGTCATCATCCTCATCATCAGCCTCCCGATCCCGCCCACTGCGCATTCGCCTCCTCCCGCCATCCTCGTCCCCATCCACCATCTTCGCCCTGACCAGCACCCCACACCCGACCAACCTCGCCTCTAGCTCTCCCACCGTGAAACTATCCGGCTTCACACCAATTCCCTCGAAACCCAAAATCCGATCCACGCTCACGGCCTTCTTGAATGATATCACGCAAGGCAGGACTTGTATCCCAAGCTTCACCACCAGGAAAGGCGCATTCTCCACATTGATCGACACGAACCGCGTGTCCAAGTGCTTCTCAGCCAGCACAGCCAGCTTCTGATCCATGATCCTACACCGATTGAAATCGGGTTTCATGAAGTGCACGACACATAGCGGTGTCGAAGTCGTGATGGTGAGGAGCTCTTTCTCATCTTTGATTTCCTGGTACTGTCCGTGTCCCGGCTGCTGTTTCAGAGTCTTGGCGCGTGAGAGTTCGGCGTGGAGTTGCTGGAGGCGGCGTTCGCGGAGAGCGGTTTCTTCTTGCGACGATTCGAGAGCGGCGATGAGGGCGTCTTCGTCGTCAGAGTCAGGGTCGGTGGTGGGGCGGTGGTCGAGGACGCGAGCCACGGTTGGGTCGAGGGTGGACATGGTTGTGTGCTGAGGATATGTAGGTGGAATGCGAGTGAGCGTCGAGGGGTGAGACTGAGGGGTCCTCGAACAACTTTTACCGTTTCACGTGGGGAGACGCGTTTAGCGCTAGTGGAAATATGCCGGGTCGTAGGGCTGAGCCGCTGAGGGAAGCGGAAGGCACGAAAAAATGATGGAGGATGGGAGGAGCGATTTCAATCATCAATGGGAGTGACCTGCCACTGTGACAGCTCGTATACCTTACACATCTTTAGCCTGTACCATTCCAATGTCCTGGTGGTGCGGTGAACCAGACATCAACACCAGTGATCGTGACAACTTTCGCTTGACCCCTGCCTAGAAGGCGGCCCGGGAGTACCGTCCGCATACGCAACTCTATACTCGGCGCCCGCCAGCCACGGGTCCTCCTTTCTCACCACCATCCAACAAGACCAGTAACTGCTTCATCACTCTCCTTTCTCACCTCTACACCCAGCGCAGCGCGCACCCCACCACCCACCACGACACATTACCTTGGTCCGACCTCCTCCCTCAAGCGCACCGCCGCCTTCTGGAACCCTGCCTCACCCCTTGCGCGGCCACCACCTCTGCCCTCCTCCATTCCGCCCTCCCCACCATATTCCGCCATGGCCGACGAGAAGAAGCGCGATGATGGATTAGCGATCGAGATGGGCGAGGACAGATCAACCAATGGCCATGCCTTCGACGCCCAGCCCAAGCCAGTCCTCCAAACAAGCAGCGCACCGGCACTGGGCAGTGTGACGAACAACCCCGCTATCAGTATCGCTGCGTATTGTGGGAGCAGTATATTGATGACGGTTACGAATAAATACGTTCTGAGCGGGACAAACTTTAATCTGAATTTCATGTTGCTTGCTGTGCAGGTGAGTACCCGGAGCGTACTGGTTACGTTGCACGCGCACGGCGAAAACGAATGCTAACTGGATGGCCTGCAGAGCATCGTCTGCATTATCGCGATCCAGAGCTGCAAACAAGCGTCCCTAATCACCTTCCGCGACTTCCACATCGACGAGGCCCGTAAATGGTTTCCCATCTCTCTGCTTCTGATTGGCATGATCTACACCTCTACCAAAGCTCTGCAATTCCTCTCCATACCAGTTTACACCATCTTCAAGAATCTGACCATCATCCTCATCGCCTACGGCGAGGTTCTTTGGTTCGGAGGCAGCGTAACAAGCATGCAGCTTCTGAGTTTTGGCTTGATGGTGTTGAGCTCGGTGATCGCGGCATGGGCGGACATCCAGCACGCTTTGCAGTCGCACGGTGGGAGCGGGGATGTGGTGAGCGGGGAGGCGGCGGCGAAGATCAGTACGCTGAACGCCGGGTACGTGTGGATGATGATGAACTGTTTCTGCTCGGCAACGTATCTGCTGTGTATGCGGAAACGGATCAAGTTGACCAACTTCAAAGACTTTGACAGTAAGACAAGCAACATGTTTAACCCGCCCCCCACCGCTGTGTATACTAACATCAAGTCTCAGCAATGTACTACAACAACCTCCTCTCCATCCCCATCCTCCTCCTCGCCTCCCTCTTCATCGAAAACTGGTCCTCGGCCAACCTCAACCTCAACTTCCCTCCCGAAAACCGGAATTGGATCCTCATCACCATGGTCATCTCGGGCCTCTCATCTGTCTTCATCTCCTACACCTCCGCCTGGTGCGTCCGGATCACATCTTCAACAACTTACTCCATGGTGGGCGCGCTGAACAAATTGCCGCTCGCGATCTCCGGACTCGTGTTCTTCGATGCGCCGGTGACAGTGGGGAGTGTCGGGGCCATTGCGGTGGGGTTCGTGAGTGGGCTTGTTTACACGGTGGCGAAGATTTGGCAAGGGAAGCCTGGGCAGGGGGGTAGCGGGAGTGGGAAGGGTGGTGCGGGGCAGTCGGGCTCGCTGTTGCCCGTCAGTGCTAGTGTGCAGAGTATGAGGGATTCGTTGAAGTCGTGATGGGTGGAAAGAAATGGGAAGAATGGCTTGGCAGGGGTGGCGAATGGGTTCTCCACGCCCGGCCGGATGCCCAAGTCTCCATCGAGCTCTGTCTGAGCGCAATTCTAGGTTTTCTGTCGTGCGTTGAGCAGATTCATGGTATAGAGGGAAGAAGGCGTACACTATGGGAAAATGAGTCTGGGGAGTTGGCAGGTTCCCAGGGGGGAGGATGTTTGAGATCAGTGATATATCACCTGTAAGCTACAGTATATTTCCCAAACCACCTCACTATTGACGAGCAACCGAGGTCATGGAAAGTGCCAGCAAAGTCTCATGGCAAACACCATTATTGAACTCAGGAAAGCACCCAATTCACCGCCGGGTCTAGAAGGTGGAGGGAGCTGTTCGTGCCTGCGGGTTGAATAGTGGGCGCGAATGTCACTGGTGATGGATGTCACTGCCCAGCTACAAACTTAAAACCCACGTTACAACAGTACTTTCACCTCCCCTCACACCCCACCACAACACACATAAAACACACAACGAAATACCGCAACGCAACACAATCCACCACAACACAGTACCGCCGCCGCCGACAACAACAAAAACCTCCACAGCAACCATGGACAGCATGCTCGGCAAAGCTGCCAAGCAGTTCCTCGGGGGCAACAACAACCAGCAGGGCGGCCCCGGCAACAACGGCGGCTACCCCCCGCAACAGCAAGGCATGCAGCACTCTGCTCCCGGCAACACGTACCCGCCAGGTGGTGCCCCCCCGTATGGACAGGGCTACGGTCAGCAAGGCCACTCTGCTGGAGGGCCCCCGGGCCAAGGGTACGGACAATATCCGCCTGGCCAGGGCGGGCCGGGACAGCAGTACGGTGGGCCGGGTGGGCCGGGACAGCAAGCGTATGGACAGCAGGGCTACGGGCAACAGGGCCATGGCGGGCCTCAGCAGGGTTATGGACAATACCCACCCGGGCAGCAAGGTCACGGTGGACCCGAGCAAGGGTATGGCCATGGCGGTCCGGGAATGGGACAGGGAGCCTACGGGCAGCCGGGCCATGGAGGCTACGAGCAAGGCTATGGCGGCCAGCAGCAGCATGGAGGGTATGAGCAGCGCGGCCGCGACGAATACGGGCAAGGGCACGGTGGGTATGAGGAAGGTCGTGAGCGCCGCGAGCAAGAGTATGGGCGCCACGAGGGCCGCGAGCAGGAGCGTTTCGAGGGCCGCGAACATGAGCGTCATGAGGGTCGCGAGCATGAGCGTCATGAGGGCCGCAAGCATAGCCATGAGCGCCGGGAGCACAGCCATGAGCGCCGCGAGCAGAGGAGGGAGTACTAGGGGAAGCTGTGAAGCCAGAAGAGGCGAACGCTTTGTGTGCCCCTCAGTCGCAGCACAGGGAGCTGGGTTCGGCGGGTTGTGCATTCTTGGCATCCACCACTGATCGGCTGTCGAGCTTCGGCGCAGGCAGGGTGGTGTGGTCAGCGAGACCCACTGGCTCTTAGATTGGCATGTGGATGACACACCCCGTAGCTACTACTCACTCCTAGTGTTGTACAAAGCTCGCGTACGAACCATGAACTACAATCACACGGGCGCCTTGTGTCCTTCCGTGAGGTGAAGAATGGCGATGCCTCCCTTTCCTCCCCGATGGTAAGCGCCGGAGGGATGTAGTCGTAGGGTGCACCGTGAGAATCGAGATTACCACGACGAGCTCGGGGATGTGGATGGGTGGTTGTTCCGAAGGTTGTGGCAAAACCCTCCCTAGACTACACCTCAGGCAATCTTGACCCAGACTCTCCTCCTTTATTATTACATGATTTGACTCGCTTTCCTCTTGCAACGTGACCTATCTCAGCTCAAGAATCAGAAGGCCCGGAGACGGCTCCGCAGAGACAATCATGTCCAGTTAGGCTTGGCATAGTGGCACGACGTTGCTGTCAACATGGAAGGTTGAGGTGTGGACCAATACCCAGTCAGCCCCCAAAGGTCTCTCGACGTCACGAAGCTATTCGAAGCTGGCGCGAAAAGAGTCTGGTCGCGCTTGGAGGCATTTTATTGGTCGTGCCGTGCAATCCGATTCACGTGCCCCGGGAATCGGGTATTTGGCAGGGCGGAAACGACTTCTTGGCTATTCTTATGTCCATCGCGTGTGTTGAACGTTGTGTATCCATTCCAGGAATCCCTATACGCGACTCCATCTCAAAGGAGGAACGCGGCTGAGATAGGGCCGAACTAGCGATCCTATCTATGATGACTGGACGGCACCGCCGCGAAGGAATGGCAGCCCCACCGCAAACAGGCTGTAGCCTACAGGCTCCAGCCCGTGTTTGCCCGGCCAGGAACCGCCTCGAAGATCACCATCAGCGCGAAGAAGGAGCAAAAAAGACGCGCAGAGGAGAACGCCCCTGATGGCCTGATCGGCCTTCTCGCTTGGCGTCCCGTCCCGTCACAGAGCCGCAACTCAGCCGCTCAATCAGCAAGCAGCACGTCGAACCGCCATGTTCTGGAACGGTACCACCGACCATTCTCACGGTCTCACACCCATGAGCCTCCGAGCCTCCGACCTGACGGGAGTTACGGGACCGTCTGACGACACCGTGGCACTCGGGATCCCACGCGTGATCGGACAGCCTGATCAGTCGGACTCGTGGTTTGGTAGAGACGGCTAGCGGCCTTGACGGCACCTCCTTTCAGTCAGACCCCACGTAGCACTACCAATGATGAGCGCACATCTGGAGCGCATTTGGACGTGCAACGCTGCCTGTCTACACCGGTAGGCACACGGAGCAGGTTCGTCCGCGCTTCGTAACGCTACGGATTGTTACACGAGACGTGGGCTTCACTAGGCGTGATCGGCGAAGGCGAGTGAGTGAGGATATGCGATGTGGAGAAAGGTGACGATCAGCGAACAGGAAAAATACTGTCCAGGAACCCGCGTCCGAATATTGGCACCGAATTGCGCAGTTGATCCGTGCGTAGAAAACCAAAAGTACCCTTTCCGGTTGATGATCTGTGGCCACAGGCCAAGTCCCGCGGGCAACCACGCCATAGCGATTCAGTGCGCGAGGTCTCCCGCGCGGTGGCTTGGGCGGGAACCACATCTTCACGTTGTGTCTGGGATCTTGGCGAGACCTATGAACCCTATTACTATCCTTGATCAGGAGTGCAGGCTGACTGTAGGATATCTTTCCTCGCAATCTACAGTGATCGATTTCACACCTCACCTCACCTTCCCTTTGCACAGCCTCTCTCTTTCATTGAGATCGAAGACCTTCATTATTTACAACTTTTCTGTTTCCTCTTCCAACGTTCCTTACTGCTCGGCGCCAAAGGATACACTGGTAGCCTATCTAATTCGTATAACCTTGGATCGAAGCCTTTCGTCGTTCGTTTCGTCGATTCGCGCTGCACACTTCGAGATGGCCGGCAGACTGTTCAGCACATGCGCGGCCATCCTGCTCGCTAGAATTGCGAGCGCCGCTCCAGCCCCACAACAGCAGACTAATACAGCGTCGGTCAACACAACGGACAACACGCCAGTCACTACCGCATTCACAACTCAGATCACGCCAACCCCGTCATCACTTGGTGGTCCCGCCGCAACGAATTTCTTCTCGCCTGCGATGCTGTTGAAGGGTAGCAATCTGAAACCTCATCTGTCACAACAGCAGACGAATGGCAGAAGCCAGCTTGGGCTGCTGCATGCGCCAAGACTGCCAAAGTGGCTCAATGGGCCTCTACCTCATGGGACTCCATGGGGCTCGGCTACACCAGGCAACACTAACCCATACACGAACCCGCCGAACACCGGCATGACACGCTCATACACTTTCCATATCTCGGAGCAGACGATTGCCCCCGACGGCGTCCAGAGGCCTGGACTGGTCATCAACGGCGCGTTTCCGGGGCCGACGATCGAGGTAGGTCCGAGGACCGTCTTCCGTCGTACGTTGAAGCATCGATAGCTGACTCTCTCCGCTCCTGTCAGGCAAACTGGGGCGACTGGATTGACGTGACCGTATACAACGACCTGGCCACAGAGGGTACAACTCTGCACTGGCACGGTCTTCTTCAGTCAGCGACTCCGTGGTTCGACGGTGTCCCCGCCGTACAACAATGTCCGATCGCTCCTGGCTCATCGTTCAATTACCGCTTCCGAGCAGATCTCTATGGTACGAGTTGGTATCACTCACACACGAGTGCGCAATACGCTGGAGGCCTAGTGGGCCCCATGATCATCTACGGCCCACACAACAGCGAATACGACGTGGATCTTGGCCCGATTATGCTCTCTGATTGGTACCACACCGATTACTTCTCACTCGTTGAGCAGACTATGGCGCCTATAAGTGCAGGACTTCCACCTCCCATCTCACAAAACAACTTGATCAACGGGAAGATGAACTACCCTTGCGATGCGGTCACCACTCCAGTCAGCGGGTTCAACTGCACGCCAAACGCTGGTATATCAAAGTTCAACGTCACATCTGGATTGACGTACCGACTACGCCTTATCAACTCTGGAGCCGAGGGTATACAAAAATTCAGCATCGACGGTGGGTGGAACCGCAACGCGAGTGTTCAACAGTCCACTAACGCACAAGAATAGGTGCCAAGCTTACAGTTATTGCCAATGATTTCGTACCGATTCAACCGTATGATGTCGACGTTGTCACTCTTGGAATTGGCCAAAGAAGCGTAAGTCTACCCACTCTTGCCAGCTTCTCTAGAGCCTCGCACTTATAATGCCTCTTAGGACGTCCTGTTCAAAGCGACCGGCAAGCCCACCGATGCCGTCTGGATGCGCTCCACCCTCGGTACATCCGCCTTCGTCGGCGGATGCACACTCAACGACGGCATCTCCCCCGAAGCTGTGGCCGCCATCTACTACCAGAACGCGAACACATCCGTAGTGCCAACAACTGTATCGACGGTGCCCTCCTCCGAGATCGAGACCTGCGCCAACGACCCGCTGAGCAGCACGGTGCCGTCGTTCAAAATGACGCCGCCAGTGAAACCCCACACGGAACAGATCATCAACATCACCTTCCAAAGCAACGGCACGCACGACTTGTTCTACATGAACAACTCGACCTTCAGAGCCGACTACAACGACCCCGTCCTCCTCGACGCCAAGCTCGGCCACAGCACCTTCCCATCGGAGTACAACGTGTACGATTTCGGCGCCAGCTCTTCCGTGCGACTTATAGTCTACAACTACGCCCAGACCGGCGTGCACCCCATGCACTTGCACGGCCATAACATGTACGTCCTGGCTGTCGGCACGGGCCTCTGGGACAGCAATGTGGTCAACGCCAATAACCCGCAACGCCGCGATGTCCAGCTGCTGCCTAACGCCGTGAGCGCGACGGAGCCGGGCCATATTGTGATTCAGTTTGATTCGTCGCCGTCGAGCGCGGGTGTGTGGCCGTTTCACTGTAAGTATCGCCCCGCTCCTGTTTCGCAAGTAGCGGGTTTGGCTGACTGACTTTGGATACTAGGCCACATCGCTTGGCACGTGTCTGCCGGGCTGTACATCAACATCCTCGAGCAACCGCAGGCCATCAAGCACGACATGCAGATCCCGTCGATCATGGCGCAGACTTGCCGGGACTGGTCGGCTTGGACTGGTAGAAATGGTAGATCCCTCTTTCGTATCTGACGACGCTCGCAGTATACTGACATCGCCACAGTTGTCCCCGAGATCGACTCCGGCTTGTAGACTATTCACCGACATCACGTACACCGTGTACAATATGGAAGATGGCTCCCTCGACTTAATTCAATTGATAATGATTCGCACCTCGCGACGGCGTTCTCATCGATGAGGATATCTGGGGAGGCGGTTTGGATACGCTCGTGGCGTCTGATAGAATTTACCTCACCTTGGTCCATAGACCTTGCGATTGCAGAATCGATTGTAGACATATATAATCCGCCCTGCCACTCGTTGCTGGCTTGGCGAACACTTTCTAGACTTCGCCAGGTACCTCCTGTCAGGGCGTTTACAATCACGTGCGAGTCGAACCTTGCAACCTGAAGTTCACGTGCACGGATGTTACCTTCATGTTATTTATCACGTTCAAGCCGTGTCTCTGAACGACGGAACGGTCATGTGATTTGAGACACGGGAGCAGTCCCGACAAGGTGTCGGGCTCCCGTCGGTCTGATCTGTTTTCGAGCGCCCGATTCGGTCCGACGTGCATGTTCATTGAAGTGAGGTGAGGAAGAGCGACCGACTCCGCGGAAAAGCTTGATCTGACTGCCCTTCCGGAAATCCACCAACTTCACACACAGATACAGTAGTTACATGTATGTGGGCGGCGGAGAGCGTGGAGGTGCTTGACTTGCATACATACTCGTTATATTATCCTTTGCTCGCCCGGTGGGGGTCCCCCGCGATGTCGAGAGGGCTGGCCAGACCTGAGAAGAGGGCGGTCTGTTGATGAGGTCGATTTCTCGGGGCGTCCGACTGCAAAGATCCCAGAACATTGGTCCAGGCCGACATGCTCAGAGTCTATGGAAGGACGCACGGGTCGTGGCGTGCGAGATTGCGAGTTGCGGGACTACATACAGTATCGACAAGACAATCAGGGTATCTCCGCAACGCCTGCCCATGCCGCCATCTATCTGCACACAAACCCAGTCCAGCATCTTCACTTCCATCCCACAGCAGACCCATCCGCCCACATCGCCCCTTGTCGAACCAAAGGCGTCGAACCCGCGACGCTGTCTCTCCTCCGTTCCGACGGCGCTCTACTCGACAAAACCGCCGACATATTGCTAATCCTCCGGTCCTTCCCCCTTCCCTTGATACCCTTATTGCAGTTCCGATACAGCCCAGCAAAATACTCCCACATCTCCTTCTCCCACACCTCCACCACGTCGCCCTCCCTTATACTCTCAAACCGCGCCTTCAGCCGCCGGATCGTCTCGACGTGGAATTTGTTCTGATGCGACTTGAGGTTCCCCAGTTGCGTGAACTGCTTGTTGCAGCTGTCCAGTTTGCACGTGAAGGGTTTCGCCGAGGTGTGGACGATCTTGTGGGCGCGGACGTTACCGTGCTGTGCGAAGGTCTTGCCGCAGATGGAGCAGGTGAAGGGGCGTTCGCCGCTGTGCCGGCGCTCGTGGGTTTTGAGGTTGCCGAGTTGGCTGAAGCGCTGGCCGCAGGTCGATTCTTTGCAGATGAAGGGTTTTTCGCCCGTGTGAGATCGAGTGTGGATTTCCAGGTGGGTCTTTTGGGTGAAGGCTTTGCCGCAGCTCGCTATTCCGCATTCGTAGCGCTGTTTTACTTTGCTAGAGGTTGGGACGCGAGGCTTGCTTATCTCGCGCTGCCTGGGGTCTGTTGGCTGTGATTGAGCTTGAATAGCTCGCATGAGAACGTCAATATCCGTGGAAAAGGCGGCGTGCTTTGTCTCTTCGGAATAGTCCGAGTATCTGGGGCTGTGCGGAGACGACTTGAAGGCGCTGACCTCGTCGAGGACTGCAAACGGCGTGACCGGAGATCTTTCCTCTGACTTGATGTGGGGTTCGTGGTTCGTACTGTGGTGGTTGTCGTTGCGAATGATGGTGGATCGTGGAGGTAGATTCGGCGGCATCGTCGTCAGTGCTGGCCAGCTCAAGCATCCAAAACGGGCGCCCAGGAGGGTCTCGGACATGTTGCAGGACTCGGCGAGCGCTGCTCCGTCTGCGAGAGCGAAGTCTTGTAGGAAGGCGTTGTTGTAAAGCTGGCTTGGTGCTAATTGATTATACTGCGGCACGATGTGCTGTTGCGATTGTTGGTCATGGACGTACGGCATTGGCATTGGGATGGCCGCCACATCCGGGTGGAAGGGCGTGTTGAAATGAGACATCAGGCCTGTCGTGTCCAAGGTGTTGTAATAAGGTTGGCTCAGCCTGCGCCGCAGCAAGTCGCCGGGATGAACGGGGCCCATGACCATAGCCATCGTGTGTAGTCGGAGAGCTGTATCGGACGGTTACGCGCTGGCAACACGGGACTGCAGGTACTTAGATGATCTCCAGCACAGGTAGGGCTACATATATGAGCAGGCGAGAGACGGCTACGTGCATCAGTCGGACAATGGGTAGCGTTGCACGTGTACAATTCAGAGCATGATAAGGTTTTCGTGTGGGATACTGGCCCTCGCTTCCACTGACCCCGATGTATAGCATGTACATGTAGCCGTGACAGGCCCCGTTGGAGACGGCACGCACGATGCGAAGCCGGGATGACGGAAATCGGTGTGGTGGTGCTATCCCACGGCAAGGGCCCCGTCTGTCCGGTTGCGGTGTGATTACATGTATGCCTAGTAGGTGCATGTGGCTAAACGGGCGATGCTCGACAGAGGGGGGATGGGATCAGAGCCGGATCGCGATGCAGGTGGCATCACCAACAAATAGCGCCTGGTAGTCGCTCTTGCAGCCTGTCAGGAACTCCGAGAAGACTAATAAGATCATCCAGTGCGGTGTGGGTGGGTGAGGGTTTGTTCGGTTAAACAGTGTCTCTAGCGGTAGATCTCTCTACCCCGATTGTCGATCTACCCACATCCTCGGTACGCCACTGTTCCCCATGCATGACCACGCCGCCTATCTGGATCAAAATGCTCGCGAGCACGCAGCAGCGGCGCGGGTGCCAGAAGTGAAATGGACCAATGAGCAAGCTTGTTCGACTGAACCCCTCGTTGAAGCACCGCTGAAGCCGCTCTATCTCCGCCCACGCATCCGAGCGCCATGAGGCCCACGACAGTCTCATCAATTCCCCTTCCCGAATCTTGTGATTCAACGGTATCGAGACACGGAGAATCTGCAAGGGCACTAAAACAAACGTGCCCTATCTTGTACAGGGCGGCGACGACCCCGTGCCCGTGTTGCGCTCAAGTAGCTGTATCCGCGCTCTCCGCCGCAGCGGCGCCCACATTGCGCCACGCTACCCACGCAGAGGCCGAGGTTCCGGGACTCTGTGGCGGCCCGATTGCTGAGTTTTGTTTGCACAACGGGCCTGCACGTCCCGCGCTTAACGCACGGGATGCCGGCCGGAGCCTCGTCAAGCGCCGAAGCTTGCGGACTGTCGTCCAGTGATGAGTCGCACGTTCCTGAAGTGACAGTGTCATAGTCCCAATGCCAAGTTTGGGGAGCGGTGTCAAGCTGATCAATGTACATGTAGGCAAGGCGAGGCTTTGCAGTGGACGTGGGTCATCGCCATAGAGGGTGGGGGGCGGATCTGCAAAGACACGACGCCGAAGATGTCCGGTGCCGAACGTGTGGGATCGTAAGGCTTGGGTGAGCCCACGTTCATGGAACTCTTGTCTTGAGTTCGCAATGATGCCGAGGTCGAATTATCACCCGATTGACAGTACAATGATCCGCATCCGCACGCTCATCGAACTGAGAGTCTTCACTACATGTATTCGTGAGGCGACTTCACAGTTCCCACCCAGGCTGCAGCATTGAGAGCGGGGCACGCGAGTCAGGCTGGCTGGCCTGAGGCGACACTACCGAGCTCCGCCGACGCACGGGCCACCCACAGCGAGCATATAATCTTTCGAAACTTTGCAACTCTTTGCAACACCAGCTCTCTTTGCCTTTTGGCTTAGGTATGTCCCCACCACCACCACCACCTTCCACCATCTATGTGGCCTTCACTGACCACTACCCACTTCGCAGATCAAGTGTAGTATCTGTTCTTTTCAGTTTAATCTCTGAAACGAGGCTACGGCCTCTTCAAGATTAATCTACTTTTTGCACCCAGTCTGTTGGCCGCTGAGCTTGCTCATGTCAACAGGCACCGTGTCGCTGGTCTTGCACTGCCTCCAGCTGACGCGAACACCTTTTCATCAGTCCCTTGCTACGGCGAGGCGCTGGAGAAGAGTCTCCATCGAATTTCGTGATCCCAACATTCCCTCTTACTGCCTGCTCTCACTGTGAGCCGGTCGCCGGCAGCGCTGTAAGTTCACACCTCCACGGTGGTCGCTCACTCCGAGGCGAGCGGACAGCAGGCCTATACCACTCTCGCACCGACCTCCACGCAGCTGGTACCTGGACACCATCACCCAACCCCCCACCATGCCACCTCGACCTCCCCACGACCCGTTCACCACCACCGCCCTCCGCCCCACAACCGTCAACCCCGCCCTCCGCGCCCAAACCTCGCAGCAAAGCCTCCGTTCAGAAACCAGCACGACTTCGTCCCGCACGCGCCAGCAACCCCGCGACCTCTTCGCCCCAACCCTCTCCCGCCGCCCCACCAGCCGCGCGAACCCCCGCGTCGCGGCCGACGACGTCCTAGCCGACCCCGCGGACTCGGAGGAAGAGGCGAGGCAAGCGAGGAAGACGCGGCTGGGTTCGCCGCCGCCGGAGTTGAAGTACAGTCGGCGGAGGGGGAGAGCGGCGGCGCAGGAGGAGGATGGGGAGATTGTGGTGAGGAGGGCTAATGGGGAGTTTTTGCTTGATGGGAGTAAGGCGGATGAGGCGCTGGAGGGGGAGATGGGGGCGCCGGAGTTGGTGGCTGAGAGGGAGGAGGCTAGTATGTATTCTCATGTCACGCTTGCTTGGGGGCTGGGGAGTGGGTTGGACTGATGCTGCGGATCTACAGATGCGGATGCGTATTATGCTGCTGTGGCGCGGCAATACTTCACCTCTGGGATGGCCATGGGTGGCCGAGTGATGAAGAAGCCGGAGGACGGTGAGTTGTTGAGAGGTCGGCTTGCGGCAACAGGTAGCTGACGGAACGCAGACCCCGAAGAGCAAGTCGTAGCCATGATGGCGCACTTGCGGAGATCTGCGCTGCGAAAGCTGGACGAGGAGCGGTGGCTGGTCGAGCCGCTGGATCGCAGTCTACCGCGATTTCATTGAGAGACTGCGATCGTCTACCACATCACAGCGCTGGCAAAAAGCGCTTTCTGGTGCGCGGCTGCACAGCGCGGCGGGTCTCGTTCAGGACGACCGCACTTACTAGTACAGTGTCGGACTCCTGCTCGGCGGCTAAAAACCTAGGAATTGGATGGCTTTGCGGACCTCGTCTACTTTCACCATGTCGATACCACAAATCATCGCACAACCACCGCCCCGATCGAGACGACGCTTGTTGGTCCGGCACTGCTGAGCGACTCAGACTGCGCGGGTGCATATGACGATGCCGACCGCCGTAGGAAGAGGCATGCGCAAGACTGGGAGTGAAACGAACGCATTAGAGCAGCGTTCCATCAACGATGGGCATTGCTCGCCCGGCCCCTAAGATGCTAGGTGATTATACTTGAGCTTCGCTGGGATACATTGCTGTTGGGAAGCTCAAGCTGGTTGAGACTTCAAGAGCTACCACGTCGCAGTTCGCACGAGGACCGAGGGCTGTCTAGCTTCGCTTCGCACCGCTTCAATGTACTCTGTGGTATGACTTGTATCAAGCAAGTCTCGGTGCCGTTCAATGCTTTGGCGTGTTCGTCCGCCTTCGGAGACTGAGTCATGTTCTTACACGACTTCGTCTTTCTCCGCTGCACTCTCTCCGATCGAGCGATGACGCTGTTGTACGGTATAGCATCCATATGTGTGCGTTTCTGTCTCATCAACCACCAAGCCAATTATTGTTAGCCGCTCGGGACGAGTGATACAAGGTTCTGTGGCTGTTGGAGCCAAGGGTAAGTTTGTGGCTGCATTGATGTGGTGGGGCCGCGCTCCCGCCGTCAGCTCCGCACGATGCGACCAAGCTTGCACTCGGCTGTCCTTCTGCGTCGACGTGGCCCGGGAAAGTGTAGTCGACGACTTTCTCCTCTTTGCTACCGACAACCCCCGTTACACCTGCTACCACCGTAACCACCGTTATATCGACCATCGATCACGACACAATTGAAGGAACGGGTGCGCCCGGCGACATCGACTCTGTACTCGCATACCGCCTATACCCGCGAGTGAGGGTCCGGGAGTCGCATACGCCGTGGAGCGCTCACAAGGCTACGACATCAACCAGCCTGCCGGCCGACCGCTCAATACAGCGCTCGGAGCGTACGATCACCATCTGTAGATACGTAGAAAGAGGAGCCAAGCCCAGATGAACAACATGTATCCGCATCGGGCTCAGCAGCCGCCGCCAAACCGGCTGGGCGAGCTGCTCGATCAGGTGCGCGCGGAGTTTGAGGCTCAGTCGCATCGCTCCAACGATTACGATCAAGCCAGTGAGTTCCCCACCGCTGCGTACGAGTATTAGGAAGACGTGCTGGTTTGCAGGTCCTATGCGACGATGGGCGAGATGTAATATGTTGGACTAGGTCTTGGCATCTTACACAACTGGTTCCGATGTGTGCACTTTCTTCGTGTAGCTTCATGAACTGATACTGGACGGTGCTGCGAGGAATCCGTCCGCTAACCACGCTTTCGTCGCAGTGAATGGACAAATCCATGAGCTAGAGCTTGTTAAGACTAAGATCTGGCAGCTTGAGCAGACACACCTCGGCATGAAGAGCAAGTGAGTCGCTGAGTTCCAATCTCACTTCTGCGAACTCGAGCTTACAAGTCGCAGGTACGAGGAGGAGATCCAACGGTTACACCACGAGCTGGAGCAGCGAGGTGGTCCAGCCCAAGCAGGACATGGCGCCAACGCACAGCCACCGCCGCCCGCGATAGGACATGGCCCGGCGAACCTGTTCCAAGGCATCATGGCCGGAGGTGGGCAAGGTGGTCCCGGACTCGCGCCTCCGCCGCAAGATCAGCAGGGCCAGCCGGGTATGCCAGGCCATATGCAATCGCAAGGACCACCAGGTCTGAATGCACCGCCTGGGCCGCCCAACAACCCGTTTGCGTATGGCCAGCCGCAGGTTCCGGCGCTCAATGGTAAGAAGGAAGCTTGAGTAAGGGGTTGCGCGTGTGACTAACGTACTATGTAGGCTACGGACCTCAACCACCGCAGTCGATCACGTCTCCCGGCCCCAAACCCCGCGTGGGCCCACCCCACCTCGGTGGTCCAGCAACGCCACAGCAAGGCCCGGCGAATCCGTATCCCGGCTCACCAGGCGTCGCTCGCCCGGATCCACCACCACAGAACCAGCAAATTGCGCCTGACTTCCAGTACACGCATGCGCAGCTGGAGAAGATTGGCAATCAGCTCAGCGAGTTGGACCCGGAAAAGCTGCCACCGCACTTCAAGCGACAGGGCGAGGACTGGCACGCTGTCTTCAACCCGCGCGTGCACCGTAGACTTGACGTGGAGCTCGTCTTCAACCTGCCGCATCAGAGCGTGGTGTGCTGCGTGCGCTTCAGCCAGGACGGGCGCTTTGTAGCCACTGGCTGCAATAGGTCAGCGCAGATCTTCGATGTCACCACCGGCAAGCAGGTCTGCCACTTGCAGGACCATCAGACGACGGCGGATGGCGACTTGTACATTCGCAGTGTGTGCTTCAGTCCTGATGGCCGCTACTTGGCAACAGGTGCGGAGGACAAGATCATCCGGGTAAGCCTACCCTCCCTTTTAGTGACTCACGCATTGCGCATCGCTAACACGTATGATCTAGGTATGGGACATCGCCACCAAGACCATCCACCACTCCTTCGCGGGCCACGACCAAGACATCTACTCCCTCGACTTCGCCTCCGACGGCCGCTACATCGCATCCGGCTCCGGCGACCGCTCCATCAGACTCTGGGACATCCAAGAGGACCAATGCGTTCTGACCCTCCAAATCGAAGACGGCGTGACCACCGTAGCCATCTCCCCAGACGGCCGCTACGTCGCCGCCGGCTCCCTCGACAAAAGCGTGCGCATCTGGGACTGCCAGACGGCGGTCATGGTCGAGCGAACGGAAGGCGAGCAAGGCCACAAAGACAGCGTGTACAGCGTTGCCTTCGCGCCCAACGGCACTCACCTGGTCTCCGGCAGTCTGGACAAGACGATCCGGATGTGGAAGCTGGGCAACCGGGATTTCCAGCAGAGGCTGCAGCCGGGCTCGCAGACGACGAGCGGGGAGTGCGTGCGGGTGTTTGAGGGGCACAAGGATTTCGTGCTTAGTGTGGCGCTTACGCCGGATGGGGCGTGGGTCATGAGTGGGAGTAAGGACCGCGGGGTGCAATTCTGGGACCCGGAGACTGGGCATGCGCAGTTGATGTTGCAGGGGCACAAGAATAGCGGTAAGTCGCTAATTGCAGAAGCAACCAAGTGGGATAAGAGTGATACTGATGTTTGCTGCAGTCATCTCCGTCGCGCCCTCTCCAATGGGCGGCCTCTTCGCCACCGGCTCGGGAGATATGAAAGCGCGGATCTGGAGATATGGGCCTTACGTTGGACACTAGAGGTGCCCGGCGGCGTCGTCGCATCTCGTCCGACTCCCCGACAATTCCGTGATACGAGGTGACCAGGCCGCGGCGTTGCTATTGGGGTGGCCAGTTCCACCATAATTCTTATAAACGGGGGAGACTGCGGCGGAAGGGGGAAGCTGGCCACCACTTTGCCCGCCGCAACAGAGGGCGAGCACGGGACTGGAAGCCGGGTTGTGTGTTTGCAAGTATGATCAGGCAACAACATAATAGTACTTGTGCTTGTTGATGCTGCCGGTCTTTGTGGCTGGAACGATGGCTTACTTAGGATCGAAGGAGTCCGTAGGCGACGGTATGGGGCGAGCGAGGTGTCCAGGGGTCGCGTTGGGGATTGGGGCTTTCGGTCTGGTGGTGAGGAAGGCGTGGGATGATGCTGAAGGGGTACTATAGAGCATGACCTACCGTACCAGTATACCCTATGCTCACCTCAGAGTTTCTAATCCCGATACTCTCGAGCCTCTTCCATTTTGGTTACTCTCGTGCAGAAAGCTGTTGGAATGCTAAATCCGAAAAGGCCGAGTCTCTGATGTCATGCTCAAATTGACCTTCATGCAGTCACGTTCTCCGTTGTCAAAACATTCTTGTATGCTTGCGCCCAAGGAATCAAACCACCTTCCGTATTCACGATGGCGGACACCACCCGACCCACCACGCCACCACCGGCACCACGCAGCAGAGCGATGGACATCACCCCAGAGCAAGTGCGCCGCATGGAAGAGTCCCGTCTGAAAGCCAAAGCCCTGCGGTCACAACAAGACAGCGCCTCGCGCACCACCCAGCCGTCGCGACCAGGCTACCCCGTCACCAACCTCGCCGGCCAGAAACGTCCCTACTCCGCCGTAGCCACCGCCCCGCCGACCCACCGCGATGCCCGCGCAACGCCTCTCAAACCCAGCGGCAGCACCAACGGCCTCGCCAGCATGCAGCAGGACGACAGCACCGACATCCGCGCGGCGCGCAAGTTCCAAAAGTACGTCGAGTACGACTTCAGCAAGATGACGGACACCAAAGGCGGCTTCATGACGGCCGAAGACGACCCGCATAACAAAGCCTTACACGCGCCCGAGGCCGAGGGCAAACCCGCGAATATGACGCTGAAAGAGTGGGAGCGCCAGCAGCTCCAGCGAAAGCTGAGAGACGCCCGAGCAGGGCCCTTTGAGCCCGGGTTGTCGGTGCTGGACAAACGGGAAATCACGAAGAAGTGCCGGGAATGCGGGAGTCTGGAGATCGACTGGGAGTGGGAGGAGGTGCTGCACTGCTGCGTCTGCTACACGTGCAAAGAGAAATTCCCGGAGAAGTACAGTCTCCTGACCAAGACGGAGGCGAAGGACGATTACTTGCTCACGGATCCGGAGTTGCGGGATGCGGGCTTGCTGCCGCATTTGGAGAAGCCGAATCCGCATAAGAGCACGTGGAATAATATGATGTTGTATTTGCGGTTCCAGGTCGAGGAGTATGCGTTTGGGGAGAGGAAGTGGGGCAGTGCGGAGGCGTTGGATGAGGAGTTTGAGAGGAGGGTGAAGGAGACGAGGGAAAGGAAGGAGAAGAAGTTTCGGTCGAAGCTGAATGAGTTGAAGAAGCGGACCAGGGTGGATGCGTATAAGCGGGCGAGAGGAGGTGGTGGGGGGGAGTTTGGGGATGCGATGGGGGGTGGGAGGCATGAGCATGAGTGGGGGAGGAGCGTGGAGGATGCGGAAACCGGGATGATGAAGAAGGCGTGCGTGGAGTGTGGGATGGAGGTTGAGGAGCTGGAGTTTTGAGGGCGATGTTTGATGGTATTTTGCAGGTTATGATACCCCTGTGCGTCTATCTGCGCTTTTATCGAACCGAATCTCCTTGATTGTGTTATACTCGAGCCACTGATCAAGCGGCGGCCAATTCGTTCGTTTGCGTGCAGGTCCGGATTTGCCGCTATATTCCACGTGCACAAAATCTTCCACCGCCAGCTCGAGTCCTCAATACCATACCGTACCACCAGCGTCAACCGTGCGGGCTCCTCTTTCTCAAGTAGAAAGACTTGACCGAGGTGAGTCGCGATGGCGTGGTAAGTTCGACGAAGTGGCCAGCTCGAGATAGCCACGATGGGAGTATACTGAAACCCGCGGGCAGTGGCGAATGGCGCTGCGTGATCAGGGACGCCATCGCGACCGGTGCAATCAGGCTCGAGAAACCTCAACGTTTTGAAGCCGAGTGCCGTCGTTTCTCGACATCGAAATGTATTATTCGAGTGTCCTCTCCAAAACCCAAATCTTCAAACCTTCTTATGCATCCATATAAATATCTCCAACACCCCGATGGCACCAAACCACTCCGCCCAGCTCCCACCCACCATCGCAACCAATACACCAAAATGGACCCCTCCTCCTCAGCCCTCCTCCCCTTTGGCCTCCCAACCCCGACCCCAACCCTCGCAACCACAGCCACAATCCTCGACTACCTCCTCTTCTACACCTCCTCCTTCGCCCTCGTAATCGCCATCGCGGTCGGCGCCGTGGAGCTCATCGCCCGCCTGCGCTCAAACACCCTCGGCGCCTCGGAGTTGCAATCGGACCACTACACCCGAGTCGGCGTGGGGACTTGCGCCGCGATTTTGTATCCGGCGGCGTGGGTGACGGTTACGTATGGGAGTGCGGCGGGGATCGAAAATGGGATGGCGGCGATGCAGAGGGCGGCAGGGTGTTTGGGGGGGGTTGTTGGGGTGGCGGGGTTGGTTGTGGTGGTCGTGGCGATGCGGGCGTGGGCGCAGGGGTGGGAGGAGAAGGAAGGGGATGGCGAGTCGAGCGGTACGGAGGGGAGGGTGGGGGATGAGGAGCAGGAGATGATGGAGTGTGGTGGGGTGCGGGCGGAGGCGCTATGGGAGAGGGGCCAGGTCGAGCCCGTGTGGATGGAGCTTCGGTAGGAGCGGGGATGTTTTTGGGTAGTGAAGTCAAGATGTTCGTATTCGTACGGTGGAGTGTGCTATGCAAGGTCCGCTCGGCGGTCCTCTGCACGGCAGCCACCGCGAGCCCGATGGAACGGTTTGCGGCTATACCAGAGGACAAGGAGCTATTGTTACCTGGACAGCTGGTCCATGATGGTCCGTCTTAACAGACTTCCGAAAGGTCCTTGCGTCTCGCGTTCTGGTCATCTGGAGGTGGGCAAACAAAGAGATCCAGGAGGCTGGCGACGGAGTCGGATATCCCATCTCTGGCGAGAAGAAGGACGAGATCTTGATGGCTTAGCCAAAACGATGATATGTATGCGTAAGATCCGAAGCTCACCCCAGAGCAAAATTTAAAAGGTATTCAGACCAATATGCCTTACTCCGCAGCGCCTTCGCTCCCAACCGTAGCCAAACGAACAGCCCAGCAACCAACGTATCTTCTCACGCCCCATCCTCCTCATCAACCCTCTCCCCATCAATCCCCGGATCCGGCACCACAAAATCCAACCCCATAAACCCCACCTCCCAAGCCTGCACAACCCTCACCGCAACCCCCTCCCTCCTCTTCCCCTCATTCCACTCCTCCATCCACCTCTCCACCCCCCTCATCCCCGCCTTCACCCCCGTCAACCCGAAATCCTCCCACAAATACCCCGTCGCAACCCCCATCAAACTATCCACCCACGCCCGCGTACTAAACGGATCAAAGGCCGCCCTCAACTTCGCATTCAGCGTCGAGACCAGCACCCGGAACTCCGAATCCGAGACAAGCGGGTCCAGGATCTCCGGGTACAGGTTCGCGAATTGCGGGTACAGGTCCCCCGAAGCCAGCCAGTCACGCCGGACACGAATCACGCGCGTGGCGAGGTACTCGGCGGAGTTAGGTGGCGCATGGGGATTGGGATGCGGGAAGCAGGGGTGCGAGGGGCCCCAGGCGAAGTCCTCGGTGGAGGCTGTGGCGGTGGTGTCGTGGGAGGTGCGGGTCGGGGCGGGCTGGTGGTCGGGTTGGTCGCCGGGGTGGGAGTCTTTGAGGGGTGGGACGGGGGGGTAGTCGAGGGGGGCTCCGACGGCCGAGGCGCGGCTGTGGCTGCGACTGAGTTGGTGTTTGGAGCTGCGGAAGGATTTGTGCGAGGGTTGGCGGTTGAGGGGGAGGGAGGCGCGGGAGGCGCGGCGGGAGAGGGTGCCGCCGTTTTGGGTCTCGGGGTCGTGGTCGGGGATGGGTGGGAGAGGGGGTTGTTGGGGGGTTACGACGAGGGGTTGTGATGGCCTTTCGGTGGAGGAGGATTGGAGGTCGGTTGCGTCTTGGACGCCGGCGAGTTTGTGTAGCGTTTCCATCTTGTATCTGTAATGTAGTCTTATGGTGACAGGTAAGCTGTACGTCGACGTTCCACAGCTGTAGATGCGCTCACGACTCCACCGCTGCGATGGCGTGTGAAGTTGTATGTGGTGGAGGACCGCGGTTGGATATACGAGGTACGAAGTCTTGGACCTCCACCTACAGCACACCCGTATTCATTCATCCACCACACCTCATGACTTCGTCTTGTCGTTCACGGATCAGAATTACTACTGTACATACACCTCTCGTAACCGATCTGCCTCATGATAACCGTCCGCTCTCAACTCCAGGCTCCCCCAATCGTATCCAAACGCCGCCTCCCCAAGACTAGCACTCCTCCATCCGCTCCCACCCACTTAATGGCCCCCATTCGCCCGCCGCCCATCAACAAACTTCTCCATAAACCGCACATAATCCAACCTCCCCTCTCCCTCCTCCTCCCCTCCACCCCCGCCCCCAAGCACAGGCATACTCCCCACCAAATCCCTCACAATCTCCTCGGGAATCAAACTGTGCGTCAAATCCATCTCCGTCACCCACGCCTTGCCATCGGCAATCTCGCGAAAACTCTCAAAAACCTGCTCGGCTGTATTCTGGTCCTCGGTAACATCCACCATGAACCGGATGAACTGCTCGAAACTCACGCTCCCTCCCCTCCCCGCCACCTCCGCGAACCGCTCGTGCATCTCCCGCTCGTCGTACACCAGCCCGAGACTCGCGAGCGCGGCCGAGAATTCGAGTTCTTGGAAGCTATTGCTGAGGTCGCGGTCGAAGTGCCGGAACACGGACTCGAATTCCTCGAGCTGGATGGGCGTCAGATTCGTCATGTTGCGGGCTACCATCTGGTTCTCGAGGAAGGCGAGTTTCTTCTGCACGCTCGAGCGCACGAGGCCGAGTTCGTAGGCCAGTTCGTCGTAGGTGTAGGTTGTGAAGTCGTTCTCCTCGATGTTGGCTTCTTGGCATTGGGTGTCGAGTTTGGCGATGATGTCGAGGTATTGGTCAAGCGGGGGGAGGTTGAGGGCGATGGAATTGGTGTGGGAGAGTTGGTCATCGACTTCGCCTTCGAGGCCGGAGACGCTCATGCTGATTGTTTGCAAGGCCAGGGCGAAGTCGTTGGCTTTATCCGCGAAGCTTTTGCGGAGGTTGTTCTTGATGTCGCGGATGGTGTTGTTGATGATCTGACTCCGCCGGTGCTCGGCATCTACCAGACCGACCCATGCCTTTTCCAAAGACTCCACGCTCAGCTCCGGCGGCGGCTCGTATGGTAAAAGCCGGTACGTCGCGAGCTTCGTCTTGATGTTGCCCAGCAAGCCCGCCAGATCGCTCTTCTCCGCCACCCACGCCCGCTTCGACTTCTGCTTGTACCTGCTGAACTCCCGATTCTGCTCCCTCGCGTCTGCATATGAGCCGTCGAACCGCGCCACCTCCCACGCCTGCCGCTGCTCCGCGATCTGCAGCAGCAAAGTCCGCATCCTCACCTCGTAGCTATTCTGCATCTCCCACGCCCCATTCATATTCGACACGAACTTCTCCACTCTCCGCCCAGCATTCTCCACGCGATCCATCTGCGAAAACGCATGGAACCAATACGCAATATACGTCATCAGCGACCGCTCGTCCGGCTTCGCCACATCGCACACATCCTCCACATCCAGCAAGTCCGGTATCCCAATCTCCCGGGACGCGATATCGAACGCTAGCTGCATGTTCCCGCGATGGTCCGACGTGTCCAGCTTGTCGTAGTCGATCAAGTCTGGGCGGTGGATGTCCAGCAGCGCGCAGAACGCTAGCCCGTTGTTCCAGCTCGAGGAGAAGTTCTCCACGTGCACGTCATCGTAGCAGGCTGTTTTCCTTTGGCACCAGAGCAGTAGGCCTTCTCTCGCGCTCAGACCCTGGTCGTTGATGTCGCTGATGGTGAAGCGCAGGATGAGCGTCCATATCAGGCCCAAGATGATCTTCCGGTTGCCGTCGACGATATCCTCAGCGCCAATGTTCGTCAATTGTATCTTTCGACTCTTAATGAACTCCAACGCTATATTGACGTTCTCGAACCGCTGTACGCGGAGTTTCGGTCGCGCGGCATACCGGCCGAGGGACTCGTTCGACAGGATCTCGAGGAGGTGGATGAGGATGATGCCGTCGGAGAGGTCCTTGACGAGGTCGTTGATCTGGAGGTCCCGCGCCGCGATCTTGTTGTTGAGCCATTTGGTGAAGGTCTTGGCTGGAGTGCTGTCAGCAAGCGACTGTTATTGCTCGCGGACAAGTCGCATTGACTGCGTACCTTGCACTTTCACCCATGCATCGTCCAGTAAGACCGCCATAGTTGCATGTATGATCTTATGTGCATGCGCGCAGCTGGGGGCTTACTCCAGGAATGCTCTGTCGTTCGCAGTGAAGGAGTCCTGCAGCTTTGGCAAGCGCCAACAAATACATGCCGGACCCTGACAACCGGATTTAGACGCCACCCGGGCGAAGCCGCGTGAGACCCCAGACGCCGATCATCATTTGAGACTCGAGTCATGCTTCTGTTATAACATCGAAGGCCACACATAGCCCTCGTCGTCACCACAACCAGCTCACTACTGGCCGACTACCTCCTCAGCGTATCTATGGTTCCGCCAGTCCTGAAGGAACGTGGTTCTCTTGGACCATGAGCACGGCGGAAACAGCTTTCCATATACACGTACATATACATATCCTTGCACTATCTACACCACCTCATACCCTTACATGTATTATGATAATCGTGAGCCCAGCCCGTATTTACGTCAAGTTATTACCCCCCTTCCCCCTCTCTACCCTTCAAATCCACTCTGGCGTCCTCTGCGCCGCCATCTGCCTCCCCTCATCCACCGCCACCAGCCTCGGCGGGAACCTCCCAGGCGTCGGCGGCCGACTGCGCGACGCCGCCCTCCCAGGCCCTTGCATCGCGGCTCGATCGCCGGGGCTCTGCGGGCGGTGCGGCATGACGAGACTTTTGCGCAGGGAGAAGAGCTCGCGGGTGGCGCGGGGGATGACGGCTTCTTTGCGCACCTCGGCGACGTTGTTGGGAGACTGCGGCAGAGATTCCAGGGGGCGAGAGATGCTGCTTTTCTGCAGGGCCAGCCTGCTCCTGCGCTCGCTGTGCATGAGCTCCGGCATGCTGTTTGACGAGGCGACGGACCAACGAGCTGTCTCTTGGGCGGTGGCGGCGGCTTCTGTTGAGGTAGTAGGAGCAGTCGGGTGAGCGGAGTCATGCGAACTGCAGGAAGTTCGGTTCTGTGAGCTCAGTGTGCTGTTCGATTCCGGATCGCTGAGGTTATCCGAGCTCAGTCTCTGGACGCTGTCGAAGTTCCGGAAGTGCAGCATTTTAGGTGAGGGATTTGGCGTGGATGCTTCGCCATCCGATGCCGCGATATTGGGGACGGGTGACAGTACGCTGATGAGCTGACTCGGGTGTGGTGGCACAGTTTGAATGTTTGGTGGCGCGGTAGGCTTGTGGTTGTTCATGAGCAGCGAGTTCGACCTTGCGGCCAGGAATCCCCGGTGACCGATGACCGATCGCCTGACGTCTGCCGGCGCTGGAGACTCGCACGAGTGTCGTCGAGCATTGTGTGACCTTTCGGGCGTGGGCGAAGGATACGGCGCAATCCACGTCGAGAGTCGCGCGCCACCTGCACTCTCGGCGGCTGACGGCTCGCGTAGCGTCTTGCTGTCCTGCCAGTCGAAGTTGCACGTTGATTCGGCTTCGTGTTGGTAGCAGAACTCGACGTCGTCTTCCCAGCTGGCGTTTGGAAGCGTGCTGGTAAGAGTCTGGGTGCTGGATCGGTATGGTCTCGATATAGAGGGAGACTGGAAGGTAGAGCAAGAAGAGCGCTGCGATGAGCGACGTGTTCTGTCCGAGGAGATGGTTTCGCTCGGCGCGAACGATGACACCGAGGTATTAGCAGGTATCGGATGACGAAGCGAGCTCCGAGACCGTCTCCCTGATGTATGCTGGCCTGGCAACGCTGGAAGAGGCTGCTTCGAGCGGTCGATGACGCTAACGGGACGACGTGCTTGCGCACCTTCCGACTCTTCAGCGACATTATCGAGAGACTGCGCGGCCTTTCTGCCGTGTAGTGATGGCTGTTCGACGGCCGTATCATCCTCCGCAGCAGGTGTGACGTGATTTGAGACTGTTTGCACCAGCGGGAGCTGATCCATACACTCCAGTCGACGGTCATTGAGTGTGGTCAATGAAGACTTCCGGAGTGGGTGTTCTACTGGCTCTGAGAACTTGTCGGATCGGCTCATCTCGGTCGTTGGACTAGGTTCAATATCCGGTATTCCGTCGAACATGGTCTGTTCGATACCATTTACGGGACCCATGATTCCTGCGATAAGCGGTCGATCCGTATCCAATTCAGCGAATGCAGGCGATGTCGGTCGCGAACTTGGTGCACCTCTCTCGACGCCCATTGCGGGTAGTTTTTCGGAAAGGTCAACGGCTTTGATGCCGGTGAGCTGACGTTTGGGCCGTTGGTACGCCGAAACGGACCAAAACCGCCCGGGTAGGTCTTTCTCGTGGACAGTGTCCAGAGGCGGTAATTGTTGCTTTGCAGTGTGCGTTACGTGCTCAAAGTTGAACGGTGGTGATATGGTGTTCTTTCGAAGATAACGGTAGTCTGCTGCTGGGTCAATACTGTGCACACGCCGGACAAAGTCGTCTTACTGACATTCTTGTTCCGATCGGAAGTGGTCACTGGACAGCAGTACGCCAGGCCTGCCGAGATCGTCACCACTTGGTAACGGCCACGGCTCCTGCGGCGAGTGGCCATCTCGCAATGTCGGTGGGGTCGCCTTCTTGCGTGCGCCGAAAATCGAGTCCCGAATCTGCTGCAAAGGCTCCGTCTTCCTTCGTCTGGCCGAGCTCAGAGATGCCTCGGGTCGAAGCGGATGAGGTAGCGCATTTTGACTTGACATCGTCGAGTGCAAAGTAGGCATGCGCGCACGCACGGCAGCGTCAGACAGGGCGCGCCCGAAGAAGGAGCGTCGGTTCGGCGCAGCGCGCTCCCCGCTGTGCGAATTATCTGGCGTTTCCGGCGTGTGATGAGCAGGTCGTCGCCATTGTCGAGGGTGCGAGTAGGAGTCATTTGAGAACAGGGAAGCCGAGCGGTCGCGGCGCGGTACATCTTCGTTGACGGCGGCCATTACTTCCGCTGTGTCTCTCCCGTGTCGGCTTCTTGTCGATGATTTCGCATGTGGTGTCGAGAGGGGTCGTTATGATAATTCTAGTGTTGGCCATACGTCGACGAGTGAACGCGCTTTCGATCATGCCATCCAGCCTGTGAGCTATTAGTCGCACAAGGGCGCGTAACCGCGAGAGCAGAGCAAGTATGGAACAGAGGAGAGGGGTGTGAGAGGCAAAAGACTTGTTTCCTCTGGGCGTCGCGTCCAATAAAAGCGGGTGCGACCAGGGCAGTAGTGCGCTGTGCCACGAAGCGGGTCTGGCACGTTGCGAAGGAGACATCCCTGCGAGGCTCAGGAACCGCTGACCAGGGAGAGACAAAAGAGTTAGCTCTCGATAGATTGCGGAGTGACGTTCGAGGCGAGGCGGTTGGTTGGCAGTAGATGAGCTGGCCCTGTCGCTGCCGTCGTCAGTAGTCGGCCTCAGGAACAGCGCCGTACAATAATGCTCTCGCTCTGCTCATCCCACACTGCCCATATCTGCCTACAGTACTTGCCTCGATACCAGCGTGACCATCATCACACCGTACGACTCCTCTTCTGGGTGACGGATGAAGCCGGTGGCCCGTTTCGCGTGTCCTTTCAAACGGCTGCCCGCAGAGGATTTGCCCGTTAGCAAGGGATCCCAGCCATATGAAACGTCGCGACCCCTGCCGAAAACCCCCAGTTACTCTGAATGAAACCCGGAGCTGACGCCGAGCCGTTGGAATCCTGGTACGCTTGGCAAAAGCTGTTGTCGATCGTCGCGTGCGTTCAATCTGCCGACCTTTATTAGGCGCCGCGTTGCTCAATTTCGCGGCCGCACTTCATATCATCGTGCCATCCTTGGAAGAAATCTCGCCAACTTGACTGTGCCACTGTGGACACCGTCGCTTGCACGAGCACATATCCATGACATATCCATGGTAAAAGGAGTACAAGTACGCGCCGGCGGCGGGGAGGACACGGGAATGCGCGCTTCACCGAGTGCTACAGCATGCGCAGAACTCACGCGGGCGAGAATTGTGGTGCTTGCAGAATGCTCTACTTTTAGCTTCCATGCGATGCACAAGAACAACCCGGCTGCTTTCCGATCTCGACAGCAGCCCAATCGTTGCCAGAGCTCACGAGAGCTCACCGGCAAGGGTTCCTCTCGACCCTGCGAACGTCTGGCAAGTGTTCAAGTCTCTCTCTTCTTCGCGAGCGAGGCGACATACGAAGAGAACAGACTCTCTAACATCAATCGTTGAACCTTCCATCTTACAATTAAAGGAAAGCGGTCCCTCGGCAAAAGACGCAACGGGACGTTGCTTCGTGGCAGTCTTGCGCAGGTACCAACCTTCATGTTGTTGACCTGATTGGAAAGTCGTGACGAGTTTGAAGATTACTACATGTACGGAGGCACATCCGTGCAGTATTACTACTGAAGCCTGACGGTACTCCAACCAGAATCCATCGACGGGCTACCACAACTTCAGCCCAATAATGTCGAGGGGGTCGCACAGCATACGAGTAGCGATGCAGGGCTTCGACATGACACTGACCACACGAATGGTCGCAGCGCTGGACGAATAACATTGCATGACTGGACGGCATTGCGGAGATCATTTTGACGCACGATAACTTACCTCATGCTTCGAGGTTCGTGGACTGTGATGCCCCGAGTCGGACCGAGGCTGAACGGGCCAATGTAAGAGGTTTCTGTCCAGCTCGTCCCCGAAGTCGGTGAGCAGCATCTCGGCTTGGCTCTTTCTTGTCAGGATACTTGGACGATGCAATGACAAGATAGCCTTTGGTGCTCGTTCCGAACAAGCCAATGCACACGCACGATGATGAATAACTACATGTACCTTATATAAGACAAATATCCGGAACTTCAACACCCGACCCCGCGCGAGGAAGATATCTGCCACATCACCCGCTAAGGTACCTTTGTTATTTTCTGCGTCGTCGTCGTGTGCGCAGGAGGTCATCCTCCGTGCTGAGGTCTCCTTGGGCTCGTTGTGGACCGCAGTCTGGGCTGGGTGTCGCTGAGGAAGCAGTAGTTCCTTGAACACGAACCATCAGCTGCGAGACCAGGGGGCGATACCTTTCAGAGGTCCCGATCAATTGCCATCAAATTCTTCAGCAGCTGACGAGACGTAGTCGGTCTGGCAGAACTCTGTCAGTGCAATGGTCTGATTTGGCGGCCTGACGAGCAAAGCGGCCTCGTCGCATCGAATGCAGCATGTTCGAGATCATGGACGTCAAGTCCTGCTACGGCTAGCAATAGACATACTCAGGTGGAATTACCTCGTCACTCATGCTTCAGTCGAGTTACATGTATGCAACAAGAATGGTTGATCGAGTCGCGATATCAGACCCAGAGCGAAGCGAGCTAGACTGTTTCCTATCGAGTCACGTAACACGCTCGAGTCATGCGCAAAGCGACCTCAGGAGTCAGGACATGCACCACTTCACTTCAACCCATGCGACTCGATCACGCCCGATCGATCCCACATAGACCAGCTCGGTAAGTGGTGTACGCTCTTTGCCTCCTGTTTCAGCTCGGTGGGCGCTCGCTGGCGAGCTCACTGTGCGGCTTTCTGTCAAGATGGAGGACGATGAAGTGGAGGTTGAACAGGACGACGAGTTGCGCAAAGTCATGGGCACGACTTCGTTCGGGAAGCAGACAAGAGAGACGAGCGCAAAGAAGCAGGTTGATGCCAGCAAGAGACCGACTGCGGTGGTGAGCGGAGGGAATGGCCTGATCGGGTACGCGGACAGCGACGATGAGGAAAGCGAGAGCAAGAACGGGAAGACTGTCGACGACGATGATAGTGAGGACGATGATGACGACGACGACGAAGATGAATACCCGATATCTCACGAGATGGTAATGAAGACCCATGAAAAGGCCGTAACGGTGACTTCGCTTGACCCCTCAGGTGGCAGGCTGGTGACGGGCTCGATGGACTGTACTCTCAAGTTCCACGACTTTGCTTCAATGACACCTACTACTATCCGCGCCTTCAAGTCGGTCGATCCAACAGCCGCGAAAGGGAACTCTAATGCGGAGACACATCCGGTAAACCAGGCACTCTTCAATCCGCTCTCAGCCGGCCACATACTGGTCACTACTGCACTACCTCAGGCCAAGGTGTTGTCCAGAGACGGAGAGACTCTGGTAGAGTTCGTCAAAGGCGACATGTATCTGCGAGACATGCACAACACCAAAGGCCATATCTCGGAGGTGACAACCGGCGCCTGGCATCCGACCGATCGCAACGTATGCGTAACGGCCGGCACGGATAGCACGCTTCGTATCTGGGACATTACCAACTCGCGAGCGCAGAAGGCTGTCATCGTGCACAAATCGAGAGCGGCGGGTTCTGCCGGCCGCACGAGGATCACGGCCGTCGCCTGGAGCTCGCCAGCGCAAGGTGGCAATAACATGCTCGTGGCCGCCGCGTATGATGGTAGCTTGGTCATGTGGAGTGGAGAAGGGCCGTATGCCAGACCTGCAGCGGAGATCCGAGGAGCACACGCCACTGACACGTGGACGAGTGGCCTCGACGTCAGCGCAGATGGTAGGCTCGTCGTCACGAGAGGCGGTGATGATACGATTAAGCTGTGGGATACGAGGAAGTTCAAGCACCCAGTCAATACCGTTTCGCACACCTCGACATCAGGACAATACTCAACCACCAACATACGGTTCTCACCGGACTCGACAAGCATCATCACTGGATCAGACACAGGCCATCTTCACATCCTGAATTCGGCAACGCTGAGACCGCAGCTGGTAACTCCAGTGACTCCAGGCTCGCCACTGATCACGGTTCTCTGGCATCCAAAGCTAAACCAAATCGTAACAGGCTCTGCCAACGCCGAAGTACACATCCTCTACAACCCCACCACCTCCACCAACGGCGCCAAAACCGTCATGTCCCGCGCCCCTAAGCGCCGCCACATCGACGACGACCCCAACTTCACCATGGACCTGACCCAAGGCATCTCGAGCGCCTCCCTCATCCTCCCCGGCGGCGTCCTCCCCTCCACCACCAGCCACGCCAGCCGCCACCCGACCGTCGGCCTCACAGCCTCGGGCCGCAGCCGGGACCCCCGACGGCCGCACGTCCCCGTGCAGACGCCCTTCGCGAAGACGAACCCCGACGCCGAGTACGTGCGCAGCCAGATCCCGCTTTCGTCGCTGCGGGACGAGGATCCGCGGGAGGCGCTGTTGAAGTATGCGGAGAAGGCGAGGGAGGATCCGGTGTTTACGAATGCGTGGCGGACGACGCAGCCGAGGACTATTTATGCTGAGGTGAGCGATGAGGAGGAGGTGCCGGAGAAGAAGAAGACGAAGCGTTGAGATTGCGCTGCTGGAGGCGAATCATGCAGCTCAGATGTGCTTGAAGCGTCGTGCGAGCTGGCGAGATGGCCTCCAGTGATGCGAAGACGTCAGCGTATCACTTGACCGGCTCGGTCCTCCAACCAGCCGTACACTCCATGACCGCATGCGTGCTATACATGTAATCAACATGCTGCTAGGATGGATCTCGCCCTCCCGCCATATACGGCGCACTCTTGTCAGAATGCTCATGGGTCTCGCTCGGCAGGCACGTCAGGAGCCCGCTCCGAAGACCAGCCTTCTTGGCGCCCACCTTCGCGAATCATGCCCGGTGCTGCCATCGGTACCCGACAAAGCCTTTCGCCATCCGCAGTGCTTGATCCCGATGATGTCCGACTTGCACGCTCCTCGGCGTTGAGGACGCTCCAAGATGACGTTGCGGTCATGCTTGGGCGGAGGAATGCCCAGCGACCTCGCGGAGGTCGTCGAAGACGACCAGCATCTGGTCGGGTGGCGGCTTGATCTAAGGATGGATGAAGCGCGGTGGCACGTCGGGTTCTGGCCGTTTCACCTGGGGAGTCGAGGATGCGTTCGCAGTGGCGGGTCTACCCTGTTCGTGGCATGAGAGGCTTGAGCAGCGTCCTGTAATTAAGTGGGAGGAGCGCGACGCAACCACGCTCTAGGCTCGGGTGGAACGGGAGCCGTGACAAAGCGAAATGAACTGGAGTGGAGGACGAGACAGCTGAGGACAGTCGCCCTGCAAGCAGCAAGCCGAGTGACTTCAGACATCGCGTTATTGTCGAATGAACCGCCGCGTTCAAACGTTGACATCACGCTATTCAGTGATGTTTACTGTCAGCGCCATATATGACGATACATAATCATTCCCGTGATGTGCTTGAAAAGTCCGCTATGCCAGCGCCGAAACATTCAATAACCCCTTCCAGAAATCCCCGCCCTCACCTGCGTACCGTACACACACACGCCATTCAAAACCCCACCCGTATCCTCCAATCTGCACGAACGGATCATAGCCGCAGCGACCACGCCCCTAAGCCAATCCCGTCGCGCCGCCCAATCCACCCTTGACCGTCCCCACCGCACCCCCCGCCGTATCCTTCGCCCCATCCACCCCCGCCGCCTTGGTCGCCTTCCCCGCCACCTCCCCAACATCCTTGTGCGGCTCCTTATGCTCCTTATGCTCGGCCTTAGTCCCGTTCGTCTGCGCATGCTGCGGCTTCTCCTTCTTCTGCTCATGCTTCGGCTTCGTATGCTGATCATTGAACCCCTCGATCCCGCCCTTGGCCCGCTCCCCTTTCGCCGCATCCATGAACCCCGTCAGCCGGCCCCCCGTCAGCGAATTGAGCTTATCCCCTATCACGCCGCCCTCGGGAGCCTTCTCGCCCGCTTTGTCCCCGTTGGCCCATTTGAGGATGTAGAAGCCGCCGAGGCCCCAGAGGAAGAGGAAGCAGGCGGCCATGGTTGTGAAGAAGACGGTGGGGAGGACGAAGACGAGGGCGGTGCCCACTGCGAAGACGATGAAGAGGACGGCGGCGAGGAGGCCGAGGATGAGGCCCACGATCAGGGAGAAGAGGGCGACGGTTATGGTGAAGAGGATGAAGAGGAAGAGGGGGACGCCGGTGATGGCTATGTTCATGCCCATGAAGGCCTGCGTTTTACATCATCAGCAGTGGAGGTTGTGTGGGAATAGGGGATTTTGGACGTACAGAGAGTTTAGGATTCTTCAGCATAAACGCCTGCAGCATGGCGAGCAGACTCGCGCGCCGCTCGGGGGAGATGACGCGGTCGAGGAGGGATTTGCCCATGTTGGCTATCCAGCCGCCCCAGCCCTCGATCTTGCCGAGGACGCCCGAGGTCGCGCTCTGGACTTTGTCGCCGAGGCCGCCGGGGACGGCGCCGGTGGCTGTTTTGGTGGCATTCTGGGCTTGGGCTGCCATGTTGTCGTTGTTGTCGTCTGTAGGGGGGGAGGAAGAGGCTCGATGGGCAGGTGGAGGTGGAGGTTGGTGGTGTTGTTGTTGTTGTCGCCGACGGAGGGGAGACGGGGAGCGGGAGGTTTCGCGGAGGATGTCGTGGCGGTTGGGGTGGGTGCCGGGGCGGAGTTGGAGTTTGCGTGGGTGGTGGTGAGGTGAAGCAATGGTGACGATGGTGGTGTGAGAGGAGGGAATGGGAGACGTGATCTGTTCCCTACCAAGATGCCAACTACAGGCTACAGCACTCCTCGACGGACCACCTCCGTCATAACACCAGCAATGACAGTCTTGTTGCCGCAGGGTTTCGCGTTGTTGCCGCCGTTGTGGTCTGATTGGTTGTTGGCGCGGGTCGTCAACAGTTCAGTGTGGCAGTGTGACGTGCTGCCCGCGGAACAAGACGAGAAAGAGGCGTTTCTGCCGCTTCTCAGCCACACGATCACCAACGCTAGCAAACCCAATAGCACGATCCTAATCGAGACGCAGACATTTGATATAATGATGTGGCTTTGCATGTAAGTAGGTGCTGGACAAATTGCAGACATATTAATTAATACACGACCAACCACACCACCTCTCCCCACCCATCAAGCCTTCTTCCATGCACTCTCTTCCGCCAACCACGTCCGGAAGTCTTGCATGAACGGGTACCTCTTCCTCAGCGCCTGCACATCCACCCCAAAATCATCCGTAACAAACCAGTCAAACATAACCCCCAACTGTTCCTTCATCATCCACCGCAAAGCCCGCCCAACCACCGCATAAGTATACGGCAACTCCCGCCCCGTCACTTCCTTGAACACCCTCGCCGCGTCGTTCGGGGACAGCTCATCCCCCGCCAACGAAATGGCTTTGTTACGATACTCCTCCTTCTCAGCATTGAGAAAGGCGTCCGCGGCGATGAGACCGATATCCGTGGTGCTGACTTGCTGCAACGGCCTCTCGAGCCCGTTGAGCCGCCACATAGCCACGAAGCCCCGTCCGAGGAAGTCATCGCTCAGGTTCTCGTAGAAAGCGACGGGGCGGAGGAACGTCCAGGTCACTTCTTGCGGACTGGCTGTGCTCTGCGCCCGGATCTCCTGCTCGATATGGTATTTGCTCCGGAAGTGCGGGACGTTCGTAGGCGTGGTATCGCTTTTGGTCTGGCCGCCGCGCTCGGTGGCGGTGAAGACGATGCTGCCACCAATTAGTCCTTATCAAACATCAACATCACCCACATCCGAGCCCCGAGTGGATGGATAGCGAGAACGCACTGCTCAACCCCCGCCTCACACGCCGCCCTCACCATCGCCTTCCCCTCCGCCTCCTCCCTCCTCGCATCCATCGGCATCGTCACGCTAAACAACCCCCACGGCTTGCCCCCCAACTGCTTAAACACCGCTTCCGGATTCGCGAAATCCCCCTGAATGACGTGGACGCCCGGTTTGGCGGCGAGGGCCAGCGCGGATTTGGAGGTTCTGTCGCGGGTCAGGGCGTAGATGGCGAAGGGTTGGGCGGGCTGCTGCTGGGCGAGGAGGGCGCGGATGAGGGCGCCGCCTTGTTTGCCTGTGGCGCCTGTGACGACGAGTTTGCGGGCGGGGGAGGTCATGGTTTGGTTATAATTGGGTGTGGAAGAGATTGGTTGGACTGGATGACGGGAGGTGTGTGTTGCAATTGCTTTTGTTCGGGGGGTTGGATGGCTTTGGTGAGTGGCTGTCTGCGAGGTGATCTTTGCTTGACTGTGGAAAGAGTGCGTCTGGAACAGGTAGAGAAGATGGGAACTTATACCTTTATTACTCTGCTGCTACGATGTGTGCGGGATACCAGCAGTGAGTCTCAAGACTGGCCGCGCCATTGTTGTTGTCGTTCGGGCCTCGAGAGAAGTCTGTCGCCGTGTCTGGCTTTATATCATCCCAGAATGCCGACTATGACGTCGCCCGGAGGAAGTAACGCGCCGTCCGTGCGCATTGTTCAGCCTCAAGTCCCTCCGACTCGACAGCAACACAGATCAGATCGACGTGGGACTGACAAAGCGTACCTCGCAGTAGTATACGTAGGTCCATGGGCGACATTGACAAGAAGTGACTTCGGGATAAAGCAGCAGCGAGCGAAAGACCGTCCGTGTCTCAAAGCTCAGGGCGAATATACTACGTTCTCCTTCCTTGTCGACAGAACGACACCATCTTATCCTGACACAGCAGAGCCCCAAAAGAGCATCCCCTCACGATGCAACAACGCCAATGCTGGAATGAAGTAGTCTGACGGCAGGGGAACCCCAAAATGTAACAAGTCCCATCCCTTCGCTTCGTCAAACGCCCAAAGAATGCCCTCCCGCACAGGCTTGGCAAATTGACCCGGCAGCCCACCACTTCCTTCCCACTCCCCTCACACAAAACCCCCTCGCCTTCTCCTCACGACCTCGGCGACAAACTCCCATTACTCAAAATCTCATGCACCGCCCCACCATTCGCCACCCCATTCCCCATCCCATTCACCTCGTGATGCCACCCCCCTCCCACATCCCCCTCCCCCTCATCATCCCCCTCCACCCCCTTCCCCATCCCCGACGCATCCAACTGCTGCTGCATAACCGCCTGCGCGCTCACAATCTCCGCCAGCCGCTTCAGCCGCGGCGTCTGCAGCCAGCTCGGCGTGTACGTCTCCAGCGCGGTGATGACGCGCGGCTCCGCGATCTCGTAGGGGCCCGAGTCGTCCATGTCGACGGCCGCGAGCAGCAGGACGTCGGATTTGGGATCCGTGACGCGGGACGCGACGGCTTTCATGATTTCGCCGTTGATGGGTTGTTCGTAGTCGGCGACGAGGTATTGGTTGAGGAGTTTTTGGATTTGGTTGGGGGAGAGCCTGTAATCCTCCTTTGTCAGTATAACTGCCTTTTTGACACCACAAGGTCGACAGCTCTGGAGACCACTCACATCCAACAGATATCCTGGATAATCTCAATGTCATTCAACGTCGCCTTCTTCAACTGCAGCAGCTTCGTCGCCTGCATCAGGTGCTCCAGCTGCAACGTTCCCTCGGGCATATCATGGCTCTTGCACCACTCCTCAATCCGCGTGATGTTGTAGTTGATCTGCAAGCCCCTCTTCCAGCTCAAGAAATTCCTCCGCATCAGCAAGTCGTTGAAAGCCGTCACGCCCACCAGACGCAGCAGCTCCGTGACCGTCTGCGTGATGATCGTGTCTTCGAGGTAGTACGCCTTCATCGCCTTGAACACGTTATTGAGCAAAGTCAGCAAGTTGTCCATGCTAAACGCCGGCGCGTGCGAGCTCTGCGGCAGTAGCTTCCCGAGGAATCGATTACTCTCATTCGTCACGAAGCCCGGCAAACTCTGGCTCTCGATAATAGCCGGCACGATCATCTTCTGCAGCTTCTTCTTCAGCACCTTCATCCACGTGTGATAGATGTTGAACTCGAGGCTCTCGAGGTCGTGCTTGACAATCTCCAGCAGGCGGTCGTACTCGAAATTGTCCGTCTTCTGCGCCTCGTACCAGTCCTCGGCCAGGAAGACAAAGGACAGCATCTCGTGCACGTTGCTGAGCCAGAAGGCCCCGGGGTTCACGGCGTCGTCGCCGTCGTGTTGCATGACTTCTTGCTGGATGCTTTGCATGACGTTGGCGAGGAAGCGCTCGGACTCCTTGACGAAGCCGTTGTTCCACATTTCCGACGTCACGAGGTTGATGAGATAGGCTGGGAAGAGGACCTCCTTGTCCGTGGGCGGCGGGTTGCTGCCGGGAGGCGGGATCTTGAGGTTGCGGATCAGGCCCATGGTCACCTCATCGTTCAGCCCGTCTTCGTCCGCGAGCAGAGACTCGAGTTCCATCTCCACGTTCTCGAGACTGGGATTGAACGTCGAGCCGGACAAGTTCTGCGCATGCCCGACCCCTGCCGTCGTTGCCCCAAACGCCATCGACACCGGTCTAGGGTTGTAAGTCCCACTAAACCGCTCCGTCTGGATCTGCTCCAACCCGACGCTCCTCCGCTTCGGCTTCTTACTCGCCACCAAATTGATCAAGCCAGCCGAGGCCTGCGACAGCGTCGACCCGCCATTCCCATTCATCATATCTCCACCACCATTGATACCCACAGGCACCGTCTGCACCCTCTTGGCATGTTCCAGCTGATCCTGCATCTCCGCCAACTGCTGCCGCAAACCCATCTTCTCCGTCTCCTCGACGGTCCTCGTTTGCCTGGTCTCCTCCAGCTCCTGACTGGTCCGCTTCAGACTCTCCCTCAAACCCTTCTCCTCCTCCTGCAACCGCCGCATACTCCCCTGACTCTCTTCGAAACTCGCCTGCAGCTTCGCAAAGTCCTGCTCGACAGCCGTCAGCTTCGCCGCCGTGATGCCCGCCTGGTTCGCCTCCCGCTGCAGATCATTCGCTCGCGCCTCCAGCGCCGTACTCCGTTCCCGCCAACTCTTCAACTGACTCTCATAACTCTGCACCTGCCCCTTCAGCGTCCGGTTCTCACCCCGCATACTCCCCAAACTCTGCGTGAGCTCCACAACCTTATTCTCCAACTTGTAACTTATCTGCTTCAGATCCCTCGCCTCCTCCCTCAACACCTTATACCCCTTCCTCGCCTGCCTCCCCCGCCATAGACTCTGCACAAACACCATCTTCCGTCTGTAATCCCGCCACTGCTTCAACTGATGATGATGCAACCAACTCCGCTGAATCACTCGCGCGGCGTCCCCGAGCCGCTTGTCCAAGATCTGCTTCCGGCAAAGCCATCCCCTTGCCGCCGCTTCAAAGACGACGAGATGGTTGCGCTGGCGTACGTAGGCTTTCCGGGCCTTCTGGCCCCGCCAGACCCGCTGAATCGCCGTGGCGCTTTTGCGCCGCCGCGCCTCCTGGGCCCTTTTCCGCGCCAGCAGACCCCGCATGAAGGACTGAAAGACCAGCAGGCTCTCGCAGATCTCGAGGTACTGTTTCCGCTGGTGCAGCGCCCGCAGGTTCTTCTGGATCATGACCGCCGCGGCGCTCAGCCGGTTCGTCCGCAGGTTCTCCAGGAACGCCAGCATGCCCGCGCGGAAGAAGATCTTCGTCAGCCCGAGCTGGTACTTGTCCGTGCCGTCGTGCTTGCCCGCGCCGAGGGCTTTGCGCAGGATGGCGTTGGCCATGTCGCGGATCTCGGTCGTCCATTGGGTGGAGGGGATGAGCATGTAATATCTAAGCGCAAACTCCTCGTACGTCCACCGCGTTGGGTAGCCCGCACACGAGATGCGGACCGTTTCGAGCACACCGCAGGCGCGGAGTTGGGAGAGCACCATGGGGCCCTCGAACTTCCACGCCGCTTTCTCTTCGTTCGGCTTGATGCAGCGGATGTAGTGGACTTCCGTCTTCTCGATTGTGCCCATGAGCTCGATCAAGCTGCTCTTGAAGATGCCGCCTAGTGTAGGTTTCCGCGCCGCTGCAGCCCCGACGCGTTTGCCGGGAGCGGCTTTGGGTGCCACCGCGAGTGTATCTCGTTCTCGTACTGTCGCCGACGCTTCCATGACCTCGCGCAAGAAGCCATTGGACGTGTTCTTAAGTACGTCCAGATGCTCATCAGGCACGGTGTCGCGGTTCTTCTCGATGAAGCCCTCGCTCTCATAAGTGACATCCACCGCGTAATGGCAGACCGTGAATGCACTTTTCCCGAACCTCGGCTTCTTATAGAAAGCATGCCGTTCGTTCGAGAAGTTATGATGCAGCTTCGTTACAAAGCTCTCATCACTGCCCATCGGCAAGCGCGACTCCTCATCCAACAACGCCAACACACCCAGCTTGCCCTCAATCAGGTCGATGCAGGGCTGGTTGTCGCTGAAGTCAATGAACTCCCACTGGATCTGCTCCCGCATGTACTCCTCCTGCTCCAGCTTGAAGACGTGCTGGTTGAACTCCTGCTGCAGCTTCTCGTTCGCGTAGTTGATGCAGAACTGCTCGAAGCTGTTCTTGGCGAAGTGCTCGAAGCCGTAGATGTCCAGCACGCCAATGAAGCACTTGACCTGTGCGAGCGTCTCTTCCGAAGCGAGGTAGTTGTTCATCGTCTCCACCAGCCAGTCGAAGAGCGAGGAGTAGATGTACTTGGCCACGGAGTCGCGGACGACGGTCGCCTGCTGTTGCGTCAGGTTGGAGATGATTTTCTCGCCCCTGGTCACGAGCTGCTTCTTAACAGTCCACTTCGCAAACTCGGACGGGTCAATGCCAAGCAGGGCACAAGCCTTGGCGACGGAGGGCTCGGCCGCAGACAATTGCGCCTCAGTCCTACTCGTCGAGATCTTCATGTTTCCAATGTGCAGTAACGCAGCCAGTATCCGCCACAAGGCCGTCTGATACTGCCTGGGCACGCCCAGTCTCGTCAACGCCGCCTTTGTATCTGCAAAATCTTTGCCGTCATCCACATCTTCAATCTGCGGCACCCCACCCTGATTCAGATAATCAAAGTGTTCCACGGGTATTAGACCCAGCTCTTCCCGCTCCGCCTCTGATGCCCCTGCCACCAGCTGATAGAAGATGTGATAATTTCGCTCCCTAAGCGGTTGCAATACCAATCGCGTCCGCTCGAGCAGATATGTCCGGATGCGCGCGCCAATAATTTCCGTGCTCTTGTTGAACATGATCTCGATGTACTTGCCGAAGCGACTGGAGTTGTCGTTTCGTGTCGTCTTGGCATTGCCGAAGGCCTCCATGATCGGATTCGTAGCCAAGATCTGCTCCTCCGTCTCGCTCATCACGTCGCCACGGCGCTCGCGGCGGCGGGTCCCAGGCTCATCAGGAGGCTCGCGTGTGGCAAAGTAGCGCATTATGTACTTCGCGCTGACAGTCTTGCCAGCACCGGACTCGCCCGAGACCACGACGGTCTGGTTGCGGCCGTCGCGGAGCATCTCTGTAAAGGCCTCCTCGGCGATGGCGAAGAGATGCGGTGCTTGCGAGGAGCGGTGCTTGCCGGCGTAGACTTGCACCATGCCGGGGACGTAGAGCGAGTCGACGCGGGCAAAGGGGTTGGTTGCTATGAGTACGATCCCGGAGTATGTGTAGATCTCCTTTTGCGCATATCGAAGGCGGATGGCCTGTAGCACGGCGGGCTCGTTGAGGTGTGAGAGGTTCGTCAGGTCGTCGCTGGCTTCCAGGATGGTCGGGTTCATCAAGGGGGGTAAGATGGATTTGTTCGCGTTGTTCTCGTCCTGGAGCGCGGCGAGCGTCGTCTCGACCGATTTGGTCTGGACATATCAGCGTCATCATCTCTGCAACCGTGGTACTGTGTGCCACATCGCCAAGATATATCATACCTCGCCATTCTCTAGTAGAAACACCAGGAGGACCTTATCCCCCCGGACCTTCTTCTCCGTCACCTCCGAAGCCACCCAGCCCTCGGTACTGTCCGGCTGCCACGCCTTGGTGCCGACATCGTATGGGTGTGCCATGCTGCTGCTGCTGCGCTCCCCTATCCCATCCAGAATTCCTCCCTGGCCACCTCCTCCCGCTCTCTCACCGCAGCTCAACTGGCCTAAGCAACTCTCGCTGTTGACCACTGACCCCTACTACGCCAGCGCACAGGATTATATCGTTGTTGTCGTCAAAGAGGTGGGATACCGTGAGCCGGTAAGCAGCAGTGCTGCGAATGAAAAGGAGGATAAGTCGACGGCGCGTCGTCGATCTAGGTGATACGCGGGCATGGCATTGCCTGGTGGATTATGGGGATGAGGTGGTATAGGTGTTGCAAGTTGGTGTGTGTGTAGGTGTGAATTGGAGAAAGAGTCCAATGTTTGATGGGTTGTTCACTACTTTCTTATGCGTGTCCCTGATATTCCCCCCGTTCATGTACACATGTACCCACTTGCGGCTCTGGCGCGCTCTCCGGCTGATCCCGCGCCTCCTGCGTCTAAACCTTCTTCCCGCTGGTGAGACAATAGCAATAACGACAACGGCTTTCACTGCTCATCGCGTCTCTGTCCCACCACGATTTCCCTCTCGCCCACTTCGCCACTCTCGCCTAGTCATGTACGACTTCCGACAGCATACGGCCACCTATTGGTTGTAGGGATAGACGGCCGGCTGACACGCGCATAAACTATTACTGGTGGGCATGCAATCAGTCGCCACTCAACGCGACATGGTAGAGTCGGGGAGGGGTAGCCTGCCGAGAAGGAGAACATTATTGAGGAGTGGAGAAAGCGAGAGGCCTGCACATGTACTTGTAGTGCACATTAGAATGGAGTGATACGTCGAGTCGTGTAATCTCATATCGCATCATCATAGTCCGCGCCTCAGAACGAGCGAAGTCCTTCGCTCGAGAGACGAGTCGCTGCCCATTCAGCAGCATCCGGCCATGCCATCGTCGTCAACGGAACCTCCGTAGTGACAGCTCATCCCCATCTCCTTACAAAACACAAGGGCTGGGTTTTCCCCCTCACATCTCCCCGAACAACCGTGCCGTCACATCCCCAATATACTCCTCCTCCAGCTCATACTCCTCGCCGCCCGCCTTATCAATCTCCACATACTCAAACGCCGCCACCACCTGCTCGACCTGGAACCCCATCCCCGTGAACCGCTCAATCATCGCGGCGTTATACCCATGATACGCCTCTCTCCGCTTCCGCTCTTCCGCCTTCTTCTTCTCCCGGTCCTCCGCTTTCCGCCGCTCCTTCAACGCCGCCTCGTCGTTCCCATCGCCGCTGCCGCCGGCGCCCGTCGAGCTGCTGCCGGAGGTACTGGCGCCCGTGCGTCCACTGCCCGGTGTGGGTTTGGGAGCATCTGCGTACCGAACAGCCCACTGGCGGGCTACGTGGGCAAACTCCTCGGGGCGCGTGAGGAGCATACTCGCGACCTCTGCGTCTTGGGGGTCTTTGGGCTCCGGAGAGGACAGTAGGCTTTGTAAGCTGATCAAGGCACTCTTGAGTGTCAGGACCGGACTCCACGCGCTCCCCAGCGTGTCTAGACAGATCGCTCCAGTCTGGCTGCTGACGTTGGGGTGCCAGATCTTGGTTACGAACCTCATCTCCGGCGGCTTGAATGGGTACTCGCCGGTGATGTGGATGTCGATCGTGTAGAAGCCGCCTTCGTAGGGTGTGTCGGGAGGGCCTCGAAAGTGGCCGTGGAACCGTGTGAAGTCGGTGATCTCGGGAGCGTTGGACTTTGCGGAGGTGAGAGAGATGCCGGAGTGGGTGTCTTTGTGGATGTCCTGGATCTCCTTTTGCAGGCGGCGGTTGCGATTTGCGGCCGTCATCGTGAGGTAGAAGGCCTAGCTAAGGACTAGACCAAGGATAGTGCAGTAGGTTTGGGGACAGGCGAGTTGGTGATAAGGCTGGTGCCTCAAAGAGGCTCAGGTTGATGCAGGCACTTGGCTCAGATTGCCGATCGTCTGCAGTTGAAGATGTAGATCTTGCAGACAGCTTGGCAATGTCGCTGGCAATTGGTGGCTTGAGACAGTCCGAGGTGTAGCTCGATCGACAGTCAAGACTCACAGGTAGCCCGTACTGGATTGGAGCTCGGCGGGTTATGGTATGGCGAGGGCTTGTGAACTGTGCAGCAGGTAATCTCGCTACTCTTGGTCTGTACAGGGGGAGAGATATAGCTGTCGTTCCACTGGTGAGGGATAGATGCGGCATGTGAGTACATGTAAGGTAAGGGAAGTACGGATCACAGTCAAGTCTGGACCCGCACAGGCTCACGAGCTCACATGACGCAGCAAATGTAAAACACCGAGATGCCTCAGGCTCCAAGGCAACACATCGCCGCGTCTCCGTTCGAAGCGTCGACCCACACTCACACTCATATCCATCAAACTTCGCCTCACACTCCGTGCACGTTCGCTGTTGCGCCAGCACAAACACTGCTACCTCACAACCCGGTTGGACCAAACAATCATGGCAAGTCGGCACCACGCTTCCACGCGCTCACCACCCGACTAACACCTTCACCAGGGCCAGAATCAATCCGGCCTCGGAGGCCCCGGCGGTCCTCCAGGCGCACCAGGCGATAACAAGGACAAGAAAGGAGAGAAAAAGGACAAGCCGCGCTACGAACCACCCCCGCAACCCACCACCCGTATCGGCCGCCGCAAGAAGAAGGCCCAGGGCCCGAACGCCGCCGCGAAGCTTCCCACCGTCTACCCAACTGCGCGATGCAAGCTGCGGTACTTGCGGATGCAGCGCGTGCACGATCACCTGCTGCTAGAAGAGGAGTTTGTGGAGAATCAGGAGCAACTACGGAAGGCTAAGGCAGCGAATGAGAAGCAGCCGGCGAGTGCGGGTGGGGACAGCGATGCGTTGGACCGAAACGCGGACGAGAGGAGTAGAGTGGACGACATGAGAGGTTCACCGATGGGAGTGGGTAACTTGGAGGAGCTGATTGATGATGACCACGCGATTGTGTCATCGGCGACGGGACCGGAGTACTACGTCTCCATCATGTCCTTCGTCGACAAGGACCTCCTCGAGCCTGGCGCGAGTATACTGCTACATCACAAGTCGGTGTCCGTGGTTGGCGTTTTGACCGACGATGCGGACCCTCTCGTCTCCGTCATGAAGCTCGACAAAGCGCCCACGGAATCATACGCCGACATTGGCGGCCTCGAGCAGCAGATCCAAGAAGTCCGCGAAGCCGTCGAGCTACCCCTTCTACATCCCGAGCTCTACGAAGAGATGGGCATCAAGCCGCCGAAAGGTGTGATCCTCTACGGCGCCCCTGGAACCGGCAAAACCCTCCTCGCCAAAGCTGTCGCGAACCAAACCTCCGCCACCTTCCTCCGCATCGTCGGCTCAGAACTCATCCAGAAATATCTCGGTGATGGCCCTCGCCTCGTCCGCCAGCTGTTCCAAGTCGCCGCCGAGCATGCCCCCTCCATCGTGTTCATTGACGAAATTGACGCCATCGGCACCAAACGCTACGAATCGACCTCGGGAGGTGAGCGCGAGATCCAGCGCACCATGCTCGAACTCCTCAACCAGCTCGACGGTTTCGACGACCGCGGCGATGTCAAAGTCATAATGGCGACGAACAAGATCGAGACGTTGGATCCTGCGCTTATCCGCCCTGGCCGGATCGACAGAAAGATCTTGTTTGAGAACCCGGATCAGAATACCAAGCGCAAGATCTTCAATCTGCATACGAGTAAAATGAGTCTGAACCCGGACGTGGACCTGGACGAGTTCATTCAGCAGAAGGATGACCTGAGTGGGGCGGATATTCGGGCGATCTGCAGTGAGGCTGGGTTGTTGGCGCTGAGGGAGAGGCGGATGAGAGTGAATATGGCGGATTTCAGGGCGGCGCGGGAGAGTGTGTTGAAGACGAAGAGCGAGGGGGAGCCGGAGGGGTTGTATTTGTAGGGAGGGTACGAGTATTGATAGATAGAGAAGGAAGGGAGTGCGGATGGGCGCTCGAGTAAGTAAGACTTCGGAGTGGGTTCGTGTATTACTAAAAAGGCAATGGTCGCTTGCTATATAGAGAGCGTGCTGCCACTGCATACAGCAAGAGAGTTCACCGAGGATTCACGTACCCATATCGCCGCACGATCCGTACTGTTACTCTGCTCCTTCGCAATGTACGGTCACGTGTCCACGCGCGCAAAGTGGCTGGTACGTGCCTGTGGCTGGCGCGGACTTCGAGTCCGCCCGGCATCGCCCATTCGACGAACCCACGTCACAGCAGCCCCAGCAACAGTCAAGGCATCACTGCCTCCTCTCCATCAATCGTAAGTATTATCGTAAGTCTGTGTCTCCTTCCTCCATCCTCCATCTACATCCCATTTCATCAATATGCCCACGTTCGGCCAAACTCCCGAAGCGCTCCTCGGCCGCAATGACTCGAAGAATGCTGCCACCACCTGCAGAAGCCTCACGAGTTCGGGCAGGGCTTGTAGAAGGGCATTGGGTACTCCGAAGTCGTCACCTGTTGCGAGGCGGAAGGACTCGGGATTCGGTGGGGTCGTGGCGGTTATCGAGGAGCGGGAGGATGGAGGGTTTTACTGTTGGCAGCATAAGGATCAAGCGGATGTGAGGGGCGGGGCGGAACGGGGAGAAGGGGACAGGGTGAAGATGCGGTCTAGGGCGTCTAATGGGTCGAAGGAGCGGAGTAGTATCGACACCATGGTGCAGAGACTGGGGCTGGATGTCGTTTCGGAGGAGAGGAAAGAACGGCGTGATAGGCACACTACTCGAAATACGAAGCCGCCGTTAAGGGCGGAGCGTCACGATTTCATGGCGCATGGAGCGTATGGTGGGAAGCATGAGGGTGATGTGCAGCAGCCTTCACCGCGAAAGCCGAAGAAAGTTGGATGTTGGTCTTTGCTGTGTTGCATGACGGCTATCGACGAGGAGGACTATGTCGAGGTTGTACGATATCGGAAGCGGACCGAGCAGGACCGGATACCGGAGATGGTCGACGCGGTCTCGGCGCCACCGCCACGTATACGAGGAAACCAGCCTACGAACTCGAGAAGACCGTCCAGTGGCACTATACCAGCTCGAAAGCTTAACCACAATCACCTCCCCGTCCGGCCCTCGGCCCAAGGACGCAGCCCAAGTAACCCTCATACTAATCAGCTCCTCTCGCTCATCCCGCCCCACCTCTCACCGCAAACGACTTCCGCTCTCCTGGCCGAACTCATCAAACCGATCAGCCCGCACGACGAGGAAGGCTATATCTACATCTTCTGGCTCACGCCTCAATCACGTCAGGCTCCTGCAGAGGAGACCGCACGTTCGCTACTATCACCTCCTGCCTCCCGGCCATCGAAGTATGAACGCCGGATCAGCGACGTTATGACCGAGTACTCGTTCGATGCTTCGGAAACCGTAAGCCATGAAGGCGGCAGTGGTGGCAAGAAGACGGTCATGCTCAAGATCGGCCGAGCGAACAACGTCACGCGCAGGATGAACGAGTGGCAACGGCAGTGCGGGTATGCGCTCAACCTGGTGCGATGGTATCCGTACCTTCCCTCCTCAATCCAGGACTCTCCGACTCGCAATGTAACAACACCCCTATATTCTGATCTCACGAAGCCTCCTTCGCAACAACAAAGAAGGCAGAGCGAGAGCATGGGGGTGCGAAAGGTGCCCTGCGTGAAGAGGGTGGAGAGACTCATTCACTTGGAGCTGCAGGATCAGCAGGTCAAGCGACGGTGCGATGTCTGTGGGAAGGAGCATCGGGAGTGGTTTGCTGTGGAGGCTAGTCAGGCTGGGATCCGAGGGGTGGATGAGTGTGTCAGGCGGTGGGTTGGGTGGGCGGAGAGGGAGTGCGTCTCTGCGTGATCAAGCTGGTAAGGCCGTCTCTGGCGCTGACGCTGACACTAAGATGTCAAGCGTACTCTGGTGCACCATCCGCCGCTTTGTCACAACCAGCTGGGGTCATGACCCTATGTATGATTGGTGACGCGACCCGCGTACCTATCCTTTGCTCCTGCGACGCCGGATCATTACGATTCGAGGTACAAGAAGTCAACAGGCACCGCTCTGATCGCGAAAACTTGCCGTCCTTCAGGATGGAAGGCGTTTCTGAACAACACCACTTGTCTTCCTACAAGCCACCGGTCACTGGGCGACCTACCAAAGTCACGCAAACGGTATTTAATTCTAGACGATGAGTAGCTGGGCCATAGTATTGTCTAGCAACCGACAAGGTACTTAGCTTTGACCGCAAACAAAGAGCGGGTGTGTTGTGACGCAAGGCCGGAAAAGCACCTGCAACCGGGCAACGTCAAAGCTCGCGCAGGAACAATCGTAAGCGCACAACACACGCAACACCCAAATATGTAAGTGCCAACAAACCCCATCCATCCATCCTCTTCCTCTCCATCTCCACGAGAAACATCACACGCTCTCGTGCAGTCCAAACTTCAAGACCAAACTACACCTCCCAAATCAAGTCCGACCCAAAACGGCGCTCCCTCCCCAAAACGCAACCATGGCCATCGAACTCGACCCGGAAACCACCGAGCAAGTCCTCGCCAACGCCCTCGCCATCGCCTCCACGGCCTTCATCGAGACCTCCTACTTCCTCCTCGCGGGCCTCGTCGTCCTCGCCGTCGGCCTGCTCGTGGGCTACATCCTCGTCAAGTCACTCGACCGCGACCAAGACCCCTTCGTCGTCTTCCGCCTGCAATCCGTCAAGCCCGTGCCTTTACTCACCAGCATCCTCATCGCGTTCTTCCTCGTGATCCAGGTCGGGGGCACGGCGTGGAAGGTTTTTACGTCCGAGGACCCGGTCAGTTTGTCGGATGTGGCGCTTGTGAACGCCGCGGCGACGGTCGGGGCCGAGGCGGCGTGTTTGGTCATTTTCTGGTTGACGGGGACGGTGTTGGCGTTTGTCGGGGCGGCGAGCGAGGTCGCGGAGGATGGGTTTGTGAGGTCGCGGTCCAGGGGGAAGAGGTCGGAGTAAGTGCTCTTTGGAGGGCGGACTAGCGTCAATCTAAGGGATAGATATGGCGTCAATGCCGGGAGGGAGAGCAGCGGGGCAGGGGCGGATTGAAGGCGGGTCTTGGGGATTGAGCTCTTGGTGAGCGGACAGGATAATGTAATCTAGTATTAATGGAGGGTCGCAACACATTCTCTTCCATACTGCACTGGCCCCATGGAGCGTAGAGAGCTTCAAGTGTCCCTCGCATCTTAGTCTGGTGAGCAGTCGAAGGTTGCTTCCTCTAAGTCGGCCGCGCTACCACTATATTCTGCCTCATCAGACCCGTATGCACACTTGACATACTGATAGGCCCCGCGAGTCTAGTCTCGCCCCTGCCTATGGCCCGACTTACAATCTCGTCTTCACAGTCCTTGATTGCTGATCGCCAGAATCGATGCCTTCCTGGCATTTTGAGTTCGTCTCCTGGACGAACTTGGTTATCTCTACCGCGGAGATTGGGAAATGTGGGTCCCAGGTGAGGGCGCAGGTCCACAATGCTCCGTATCCTGACGCAGGACGTTATGATGTCGATTAGGAGGTGGATGTCGTGGAGAGATTTGGTGCCTCCCCTCCCATGCGGCCTTCGCCGCCATCCAGCGCCTTCAGGCCGGCGTCTGATGATCTCTTCGGGTCGCCATCATGAACTCACCCACGACATAGAGTACTCTGCACTGCATTGAGCGTTCACTTCAACACCACGCAGAAGTTGTTCCTGCTAGCGCCGGGATGGACCTGCTTCTTCGGAAAGTCTTGTTTGTCCTTCCGCGGCTTATCACGCAGCTGCCACAGGTAATACACCAGCTTAGCCGTCAGCTTGCGCTCCAGTATTACATAACCCAAGCTGGCCATCATGCACGTGAGACGCTCCTCGGTGATGTAGCGCGAATTCACAATGCAAGGTGCTGGGAGGACGAGGAACAGTGCCGGGAAGACGGCCTGCAGCTCATCTTCGAATGCGCGGCGCGCGTGCTTGTTGAGGAATTGGCAGGTGCGTCGAAGCATTTCACCTCGTCCTTCTGGGTCGGGTACAAAGTTGAGGACGAGGGACAATGAGATGATATCGAATTGTTTTAGGTCGGAGTCCGGCACAGGCCTAATATAAGCCGAGAATCAGTGGCGATGGTCAAATGGTGGGCGGGTCCTATCACCTACCGCTTCATGAAGTCTTGCTCCAGAATACCCTCTGCTTGTGAAAACAGATCAATGCGTTCGATCTCGAATAGTCCCGACTTGGAACACGCATTTGACGTCGACAGGGCGCCGATCTCGAGCAGTCTGATCTTATGCTCTCGCGATACCATCTGCTTGGCCATAGGCTTCAGCCATTGCATGAGAATGGTTGAGGAGTCGCCACCGCGATCCTTCGCTTGCCCCTGAATGCTGGCAAGTTGGTAGCTTTGAAGCCCACCAAGATCCTCGATGCGCTTCTTCAACTCAGCGACCTCGACATCGTCCCCTTTGGCTTGCGCTGCAGCGAGTTGCTTGTTCAGCTGGTGATGCGAGCGGATCTGATCGCGAGTCTTCTTGTGCGAGACCGAAGCACGTGATTTCTCTGCCTTCGGCGGACGTCCACTAGCCAGGCTGGCGCCGTTCTTTGGCGCTTTCGTGAGAGATTTTGGAGGCCGTGACGACTCCTTGTCCGGTTCCTCAGCTTTCTCGACGCTCATTTCGTCGGGTGTGTTCGACCTGGGAGGGTTTGAGCGCTGTAAAGTGGTTCCACGAAAGCACACTAGGACTTGAATAGAAATATCATGGCGAGAGGTTCATCACTCACCAGCTGGTGGCGAAGGATGGAGCCGTGAAGTCGAATCTTTGTTCTCAAACCTCGAAAGAGAAGTCGAAAACTCTTGGCAAAAATACTAGCGCCGGAATTGCTCCGCTGGGCGAGCACACTCAAGAAATCCACGACATCCACGACACGAGAGTGATTTGCACGCTTCTACTCCAACAACACCGTCACCATGCCTCCCAAAACCGAGACGAAGCCTGCCAAGGGTATGTTGCGCATCAGCAAAGATCACACTGCATCGCTCAAACAGCCCAAGCCCAACTCACCTCCCCCGCGACAATACTGACACTCTGCAGGCAAAAAGCCAGGCAAGCCTTCCGCAAAAGCCAACACGGCAGCAAAGGCCACCCTGCGCGGTGTAAGCACCACCACCGACCCTTGAGGCGTGTCAGAGCGCCCACATTATTCTGACGGCCTGTGTCCAAACCACAGGTCAACTCGCACAAGGTCCGCAAAGTGCGCACCAGCACCTCCTTCCACCGGCCCAAAACCCTCACCCTCTCGCGCACGCCCAAGTACCCGCGCAAATCGGTGCCCCACGTCCCGCGCCTCGATGCGAGTAAGGTTATCGTGCACCCGTTGAATACGGAGAGCGCGATGAAGAAGATTGAGGAGAACAATACGCTGGTGTTTATCGTGGATGTCAAGGCGAATAAGAGGCAGATTCGGGAGGCGTTGAAGAAGATGTATGATGTCAATGTCGTGCGGATCAACACTATGATTAGGTATGGGATGTTCCTTGGTTGGGTGAGTGTGGATATGGGCTAACGGTTGTCAGGCCCGACGGTTCAAAGAAGGCCTTCGCACGGCTCACACCAGACGTCGATGCGCTCGATATCGCCGCGACCAAGTTGGCAATCGTCTAAGCCTTCATTTACTCGACTGGGTCGGAAGGTGGGAAGAGGAAATCGCTGCGTCCCGAGTCGGGAAAGCAGACTCATGGGAGTAAATCACGGCGTTGCGAGAGGCTGCCAAGCACTTCCCGGGTCAAGTTGTCTCCGCGACTCAATCGGCGTGTGCTTGATTTGCACAGTGTAGTACTACAGCTACTATACAATGCGTTGCGGCTCCTGTACCAGCCTGATGGCCGTCGTACTCCAAGTCTATGCTTTCGCAAGCCTCTCGCCTCCAACCCGTCTATCGTACATTTGATACAGTCCCAGCACAGCGACTGTCCGTTGCTTCATGCTCCCACGCCGCACCCCGTCTTATGTTGTACATTCCGCGATCGTGAAGGCAGGCCCTCGCTCCGCTCACTGCGACCTCAGCTGTTCCAAATGCTTGATGACGACCATATTGGCATCCATGAACCGGTCCACACAGCTCTGCATGCAAGGCTCCTCATACCGATCCAGCTTCCCACCCGAAATCTTACTTGTGATGCATTTCTTGAAGCACCTATGCGCTCGAATCAGTACCACCATTCATGTGGCGAAGGATTGCCCAGCTGCTCGCGCACGTACGTATCGGTCAGGCCGTGAATGGTAGACTGGATCTGGGCTTTCTGGCCTTCGGCTTGGATGAAGTTATTGAGGTCTTGTCTGCAAGAGGCGCGTTGTCAGTTGCGAACTCGGCTTGGGCGGGTGAGAGGTTGTATGGCGGACTTGTCTTTCGCCGAGAGGTTCTTGAGGCCTTCCACCATTTGGGGTTCGAGAGCTGATTGATCCATGGCAGTTGGTAGGTATATGGCGAGCGGTCCATTTGTTGATCCCCGCCTGCTTCCCTCATTGCATGATACTTTGATGATCACGTGATCCGAGAGACATATCTGTTTGCCTCAGGCGCACAACACGTCACCCCGCTTTCAACCGGTCCTGCAAAATCTCGGCGCGACTGTGCTCAACAGCCGTCCCAGCGCATATCAATCACCACTCTCAGCAACAGATCGACGCCACTTTGCACAATCAAACTCACCCGCCCAACTCTACGTCTGCTTGCTTCACACGCCGGCAACTGCCACACCTTCACCCGGACGGTCCCTTGTCGATCACTACCCGAACATGTCCGCCATACCCAACCGTCGTGGCGCTGATACAGCACCTGTATGTTACACTCGCCTCTTCTGCTCTTCTCCGTCTTGATTCAGTCCTAATCCATACCACTCGCACTTGCACTCCATGGTTGTTCGAGCATTCACTGACGGCAATATGCAGACTCCCCAGAACACACCGGTATGAGAGTATGAAGATTAGGCGGTCAAGGCTTGACCCATATTGACTGAGAATGCAGGCCAACAATGCGCCAATTTCTTCGCGCGCACAGGCGCCGGACATCCCCAGCATCAACGAAGGTACGATACTATGGCAACGCCGTGTGAAACCCTGGCTCTACGCTTACACCGTCTCGAACAGAGGACCTAGACCGCGCAGCCGCCGCGTCCATCTTCGCACAAAACCCCAAGCTCGTTTCCATGATGCAGAACAAGCTTCAGGGCCTCGTCGGCCGCTCGTCGGGATACGTTGAGTCCCTGCCGGGCCCGGTGAGGAAACGCGTGGCCGGCCTCAAGGGCGTGCAGAAGGAGCACTCCAAGCTCGAGGCGGAGTTCCAAGAGGAGGTACTCCAGCTGGAGAAGCGCTTCTTTGCCAAGTTCACGCCTCTATACGAGAAGCGCGCCAAGATCGTCAATGGTCAGGCTGAACCGACCGAGGCGGAGATCACGGCAGGCGAGGAAGATGAGGAGGAAGACGAAGACGCCGAGGGTGACAAAGCTGAAGCGGATAAAAAGGCAGAGTCCGAGGGCACTGCGGCTGCGAAGGGGATACCGGAGTTCTGGCTGAGCGCGATGAAGAACTCCTCGCTTCAGGAGACGATCACAGATCGCGATGAGGACGCGCTGAAGACCCTCACCGACATTCGCATGGAGTACCTCGACCGCCCAGGCTTCCGTCTTATCTTCCAATTCGCAGACAATGAGTTCTTCAGCAATAAGACGCTCTCGAAGACCTATTATTACCAAGAAGAGAGCGGGTATGGCGGCGACTTCATCTACGACCATGCGGAGGGCGACAAGATCGAGTGGAAGTCTGGCAAGGACTTGACGGTGAAGGTAGAGAGCAAGAAGCAGAGGAACAAGAGTACGCGCGCCTCAAGTTTTGTCCTTCTCGTTTTCATGACTGACGACTCGCAGACACCAAGCAGACCCGCATTGTCAAGAAAACCATCCCGACACCATCCTTCTTCGACTTCTTCAACCCGGCAAAGCCGCCAGGTGACGATGACGAGGAGGTTGACGAGGAGATCGAGGCCAAGCTTGAGCTTGACTACCAGCTTGGTGAGGACATCAAGGAGAAGCTAATCCCTCGCGCTATCGACTGGTTCACCGGCGAGGCTCTGCAATTCGAGCCCGGCATGGACGACTTCGATGAGGATGAGTTCGAGGACGAAGACGACGAAGATGATGACGACGAGGAGCGGGACGAGGACGATGAGGAAGAGGACGAGGACGAGGTAAGCCATCATCTCCGCGTCAATCTCGCAATGCAGAACTAATTTGGGAATCTAGGAAGATGGTTCCAAGCCAAAGCAGGAGACGGCCGAATGCAAGCAAAGCTAGGCGGGCCTAAAACTCGTACCTCACCGCCGCGACCTTTCCAGCACGTCAATACCTTTGCCCTCCTGCGATGCACACGACACATGACATCCTATCAGCTCAACTCAGCGGAACGAGTCGGCATGTACATTTGCATACCCAGCCCAACAACGACAATCAACAGCCGCACTGCTCCGACACGATCAACTCATCGCTCACGCTCCTTGCACGACGCGCACGACGGCGTCACCATCGCATTTACGTGGCGTTCAGTGGTTGGGAGTAGTGAGAATGGTTTTCGGAGGGAAACACAGCACGATGCAAATGGACGGTCAGGGCGTTTGTCTTCACGTGGCTATGTGAGGGTGGATCTCGTGTGGCGGTGTGTAGTCAGCTCAACGCTGTATAGGTATCGCAAACGTCTTATATCGATTGCAATCTTTGGCCCTGTGTGTCTTTGTCGTGCTGCGAGGTGGGTTAAGTGTTTCTTCGGTTCGCACGTGACCTGGCGCGAAACCCGCAAGGTAGACTCCGACTCCAGCATATCCCACAGCATACATTGACTTCGATGTCTTATCGACGGTCAGGCAACATACATACTCAAGCTGTGCATGAGTGGGGCTCACGATGCCTCGCCCAGCAATGGAATCAGGGATCCGCTCTACATAAGTCTATATACGTCGAGTGCAACCGGATACATAAGTAACGCCCATAGCACGTCCGTTGCCCATAGAGGGCCCGTTATTCCTACACCACCCGCCCAGACGCCCTATCGTACCAGTGTCGAAGTCGTCGAATGTAGTGGCGATAGCGAGGCTCTTCCGACGGATCCACAGGCCCCGGACGATGCAACGCCCGCACAGCGGTATCCCATAGATTCCCCGGTGGACCCAGTACAGCCTGTTCCCGCAGCCAGCACTCCATCTGGAGCCCGAAAAACTCGTCGCGCCTGCAACCGCAGGTGCCGGCGTCCTGAGCGCCGGTATCGGGTTCTTGGGCGACGGGTTCGTTGGCCTCGTCCGCTGGGGACACTTGATTGCTGGGTTGCCCAGAGCTGGGGCACCCGCAGGGGTCCGTATCAGGATATATGCGCTGCCCGCAGATGTAGCAGAAGTCGGCGCCGCAGGATGGGCAGGTCATGTGATTGCAGGCGGCCACGAGTTCAAAGGGTCGTTGGCAGGTGTTTCGTGGACAGTCCTGGTAGTCTTTGCCGCGTACCAGTCCCGCGAACCCCTGTTCGCGGGCTTGAATCTCCGCGCTTGGATCGCAGTCGTGCTCGATCTTGGTGTGCATCGTAAGAGTATCCTGCGTAACTAGATTGATGTGACAGAGGCAACATGTAAAGGTCATGCACTTGTCGCACCGGCGACAAGTTGCGGCCGGCCAGACTTGCCCTATGAAGTTGCCACATTGCTCCACCTGCGGAGGAGTGGTATGACGGCAGTATAGGCGTAGCCGCGCTGGGAAACCCCATTCTGCTTCTTTCTCGTCATAGTCATCCAGAAATTGACTTGAGAAAACGTGTCGGAAGTCTCTTGGGTCTAGCTTCTTGCCCGCCCATTTCGGAGGAAAGCTTGTCTCGGCCTTCAGCGAGATCTGAAAGAGATCCCGCATGCACCCCTTGCAAGCCACTTCGTCGTCAATCAATATAGGGCGCCGCAAGAGCTTTGCGTGGCAGATACAGCATCGTCTCCACCCCAGAGGCCACTCCAGTGTCAAGTTCATGTCGATCGTTGCGGTGTTCGGGGATGGTATCGAAATCCAAGGTGCCCAAGGGTTAGATAGTGGAGCGCAGCTGGGCAGCTTGTATTTCTGTGAGACTGCAACTCAGTGACCGAGCGTGTGCGACGCTGCAATGCTGACATTTATGGTGGTGACTGCGAGCTGTAAGTGGCGGATACCGCGTCAACGCGGTTTCAGGTCAGCACTTCACTCTCTTCACGGGATTCAGCTAGAGAGACGCGGTGAAGGTAATCAGCAGAAGCGCATGGTCGAGAGTGGGAGTCAGTAGCGTTGGACATTAGCAATTTATATGGATGTGTTGCACACCTTTGTATACTTACGATGCGAATATATGTGGCCGAACCGAACAGCAAATGGCAAGAGAACGCAAGATACGGTATCGTGTGGTAGGCCAAAGAGTGTGGGACCTCGGTAGAAGGGAGAGGCACTTCCTACGCCGTCAGTAACAAAGGCCAATTGAACGGGAGTTGTCGCTGCAGCACGAGCCGAGTGTTCAAACAGAAGAGGTGCCAGATACGGCCCGAGTCTCGGTCAGTTCTCCAGGGTTTCGCTGGTCACTGGATCGCAAGCTGCCGCCTTTTTCGAGTCTGATGCCCAATCTCGCTGGTGCCGACTAGTGCACGTTCTGCAGGGGCCAAATGCAGAGGAAAGAGACGCGCCGTCGATACGTGTGGTCAGTACAACTCGGCTTCCATCGGATTGCTTCAGGATCGGACGGAAGCCAGGGTTGCGCGCGAGTCCTGGGGCTACGCTATCACCCACGTGAAAGACCTCGGTTATAAGAACGGTCACGCGCCAGCTGCTGCGACCATTGGTGAAGATCATATGCGCAGAATACGTCCAAGCAATTGTCCTTCCCAATGGCGTTGTCGCGGTCGTGTCGCTTGGCAGGCTTGCCTTGAAGGTACGATTTTGACCAGATGACCAGTGATGTGTCGCCATTGCCCTGCCTAGGGCTAAGGAGCGACCATAGCGAGGTCGGTTGAATTCAAATGTTCCTTCCTTCAGTCTATCGCGGTCGTTTCGATGAACCGGAATCGTTGCACGGCTCCGTATGTCGTGTCGATGTTCTGGCGTTCAATCATCTGAACGAGTGAGGTGATGTTCGGCGGTGGTGCGCAGCCAATCAGCGTATACAAACAGTCGGGCCGTACCGCAGCGCAATCGGACGGCAGTTCTCAGTCGCGACGAAACGCATCCAGACCGACTGCGAGCCGTCATCGTGCAACGCAGTGCGCGATTACTGGTTGGGCGTGCCTTGGTCGACGGGTAAAAGCAGCTGCAGTACCATTTCAGCCCACACTGTAACATCCACCGGGCTAGATCCCAGCCAACCTCACCGTCGTTCCGCCACCTTGTCAACGACCTCTCCCCACCCGTCCTTCGACAGGACACCGTGTGACGGCGCGAACCTCAGCAGGATCCCATGTCCCTTGTCCAGCGCGTCACATCGATCGAAGGCACCGACCGCGAGCCACCCAGACTTCCGGACGAGTGGCGGTCACCCAGCCTCACCCCAGCACGCCGCGGTCCCGGCAATTATGGCTCCATCAGCGCCTTTCCGTCGTCACAACGCTTCTCCCAACTTCATGGGAAAGGCTCGTCGAGGTCGCTGAGACGAGTTATCAGCTACGATGCGCTTCCACGCTCGCAGCAGCCGAGCCAGGCAACACATCCGACTGGTGGCGTCATTCCCTATAAGGTGCCGAATGGCAAGCGCATAGGTGGGTAGTGTGCTATCCTTCTTTTCTGAAGACGGGTGCTAATTCTCGTCAGTCCAGGTGATTTTTACCGTCATTTCGTGTTGGCTGGCCTCAGGGATTGTCTTCGGTTTTGCGGCCCTCAAGCCTGTGCTCATCAGTGAAGGCGTCTATCGCGAGCTCTGCACTCCCGAAGAACTCATCGCGGGTGTGGAAGTCTGCTACGAGCAAGACCTCCGGTTAAATCTCTTCTTCGCGATTGCGAGCACGACATGCAATGTTTCTGCACTTCCAGTGGGCACTATACTAGACCGCTATGGACCGCGAGTCTGCGCGGTCATCGGTAGCATTGCCTTGGCTATAGGCAGTGTACTCATGGCCTACGCCTTCGCCGTGCCGAGATTCGACGGCTACATCGTCGGTAACATCTTTTTGGCAGTTGGTGGCACCTTCCTGTTCGTGCCGTCGTATTCGATAGCGAACGCCTTCCCGAAGTACTCAGGCACAATCGTTGCGACGGTCACGGGTGCCTTTGATGCTTCTGCGGCGGTGTTCCTGTTCTACCGTCTGGCTTACGAGTCGTCCAATGGCAGCTTTACGCCCGAAAAGTTCTTCTTTGGATACCTGATTGTTCCGGTCGTAATTCTGCTGGCGCAATTCACGCTGATGACGCCCGACGGCTACAAGACCATCCCGCAGCTGGAGGCGAAATTGGAGAAGGTGGAAGACTCCACCAACGATGTTCACGACTCAGACGAAGAGTTGAGCGACACTGAGGTCCGTCAACTGCGCGCACGTCGACGCGAGCACCGCGAGTCCAAGCTCGCTGATCTGGAGAGCGTGGTAGGCGATGCGGAGTTTCGAGAAGCGCGCGAACAGAAAGAGGAGGAGCGGCATGCCACCAGTGGCGTTTGGGGCGCGTTGCACGGCAGACCGGCGCTTGTCCAGATGCTGACGCCTTGGTTCATCTTGATCACGGTGATCACGGTCTTGCAAATGTGAGTGCTGGTAATTCATAGTACTTCGATGCTACGTATCCGAGAGCCTCGTGCCCCAGCTGACACTATATACCCACCGCCATAGGCTCCGCATGAACTTCTTCATCGCCTCAATCCGCACCCAATACGAGTACATGCTCGGCTCCGACTCCGCCGCCCGCACCATCAACTCCTTCTTCGACTACGCCCTGCCCATCGGCGGCGTAGCAGCCACACCCCTCATCGGCGTCCTCCTCGACAACCTGAGCACAGCAGATATGCTCACCGTCCTCGTATGCCTTACCACAGCCGTCGGGATCTTAGGCTCCTTGCCCTTCTACTGGGCCGCGTACGCCAATATCGTGCTTTTTGTTCTCTTGCGCCCGCTGTACTATTCTGCAATGTCAAATTTTGCCACGACCATTTTCGGATTCGCGACGTTTGGTAAGATCTACGGGACAATTATCTGTCTGAGCGGGTTGGTGAATCTTTTTCAACCTGCCATCGACGCTTTGACGTACGAGGCTCTGGATGGGAATCCTATCCCAGTCAATCTCGTGCTGGCTGCTTTGGGTTTTATCTTCGGGGTCATACTGGTTGTGTATGTACGGCTTCGAGGCAGGATTGTTCGAAAGAAGCAGGCTAGAGAGGATGCGCAGGTGGAGAGGATGAACATGATTCCCGAGTCGATTGCGGAGAGTGATTTTGAGGAGTGATCGGACAGGAAGCTCCGCCTCCAATCGGTTTAGATCACGATCTGCACGTTGAAGCGGGAGTAGCATAGAGTTCTTGTTCGACATTGCGATGTCCCCGTCATCTACTGTACGTTGTTATATACAGCCATGTACATACAACCCAAACCCCTAGGCCTCGCAACCAATCAAGCCGGGTTCGGCTTCAATCCGATCTGCAGTCTCAGCCTCTCCTTCTTCACCGCCTCGTTGCCTGCCCGGTCGGCTTCCAGACCATTCAAGATCGCGTCCACGTAGGTCACTGCTGGCACGTCAGTTTCCCCTTTACTCTACAAGACCGCGTTTCTGGTGGGTTCTGAACTGACGGCCTAGTTTCTCGATGTCTTTGGACGTCGCTGGGAACTTCTCCATGGGTTTGCCGGTTTTCAATGACACGAGAGGAAGGAGTTTCTCGTCGTTGGCCGTCAATTGGCTGTTGGCTACGCGTGCGATGTTGTTCGCGTTGCTGGGCCCTGCTGTCAGTCTCAACGGTCCATGCTGGTTGCGGACGTTTGACTTACACAGCTTTCGTCTTGATCTACAGCTCGGTGGTGGGACCGTCAGTCAATTATTTCATGGTAGGTGAACATCAGTATGCGCACCTCGAGCTTCTCAATGGCTTTCGTGCTGTCGTTCTGCGCTGCTGACTCGGGCGCTGCGGGCTCGGCCTTCTTTGCTTTCGAGGCTGCTGCTGCCGCTGCCGTGCCATAAGGCTTCGCCATCTGCGCGGGCGTCTTGGCTGGGGTACTGTCGTTGGCAGACATGGTGGGAAGAAATATGAGGTGGGAAGGGGAGTTCAACAGTGGAAAGGGAAAAGTAGGGGGAGAGATGAGAGATGGGAGATGGTGATGGTGAGTGGAAGTGTGAGGGCTTCTGAAACCGGACCTTTTAACCAGGGTGCTGCGAAGCGATCAAGGAAGTCGTTGGCTTTACCTTTGCGTGCCGCTCGTGTTCGCTGAGTCTTGTGGCTGTGAGTGGCTGAGGTGGTCTGATCCATCTGATGCCTGGCAGCCCGGGGCTGGGAAGGGTGGGTCTCGCGAGGCACGTGATCTGTCTACAGACGGACCCACCACAGCTTCACGACAAGAGTTGCCTGGGAGTTGTCACACATCTGTCTGCAACACGTCCTGGAGTACATTTAGTGCGACGACCACACACTCTAGCAAACACATTCGTCCCATCCTCGATACCACTATAAGAAGCTCTCTGCTCCCACCAACACCGCCAATATCACTCCCAGCATGGTCAAGAACACGCCCTCGATGAGCTCCCTCCACGACGCCATGGACGACCTCAAAGTCTCCCCTCCAAGCACCCAGGCCCGCATCAACTCCCTGGGCAAGTCACTGCAACAGATGCCGCAGACACCTCCAGAGTCGAACGTCAATCTCAATCAGCCGACGCAACTCGTCGGGACAGACGCCTACACTAAACTCCTGATGAACCGCATCGCCACGGGGACCGCTAACGCAGAGGAGAAGGAGCAATGGCAGCAGCATGTCGCCGCTGTCAAGGCGAGACCGAACACGCAAGAGGGTTTGCATAGGGCTCAGTGGGAACAGCGTGTCGCCGCTGTTCAGGCCCAGAGTCCGCATATCATGATGATGGGACTCGACCACATGCCATCGTCACCGGTGCAGTCCACGTCCACAATTAAACAACAGGGCCCGGCGGATCAAAAGTGGCAGGATCCATCAGGATCCTTGGAGCCGGACTTCACCACGCGAGCTCCATTTGGCCCCACTAACCACGCGCTCCAAGACTACAGTATGCAGATGATGCTACTAGAGCAGGAAAATAAGAGGAGATTGGGCAAGGCACGCGCTGAGCACGACTGCACCATGCGCGAGGATTCGATTCCGGAGCACGTGTGGCCGCAGCCCGTATCCCCACATCAGATGCGGGAGGAGCACATGCACAGCGAGAGAGGCAGCGCTGAGCCGGGCTCGACCCCGCAGGCGTTGTTCGGCTCCACTGGTCACGAGCGCAAAGATTTCGAACTGCAGCTGATGCTGCTGGAGATGCAGAACAAGAAGAGACTGGCGATGGCACGCGCTGAGCAGGACGCCGTCGTACGCGAGAGCGCTGGTGCTGTGCGTGTCGTCCACTCTGAGCGTGCCACGCGCCAAAACGCAGCCAAGTATACCGGGCCGTTCTGCAGATTCTTGACGGAGAATCCCACCGTCTTCCATGCCGTGGATGCGGTCAAGAGGCAGCTGGTGGGTGCCGGCTTCACCGAGCTGTCGGAGCGTGACAGTTGGGATCTCAAGACGGGTGGCAGCTACTTTGTAGAGCGCAATGGCTCGGCGATGATTGCATTCACGGTCGGTGCCGGGTACGAGGCCGGTAACGGCGCCGCCATCTTGGCCGGTCACGTCGACGCGCTTACCGCAAAACTGAAGCCCATCTCGCAGGTGCCCAACAAGGCCGGCTACGTACAGCTGGGGATCGCGCCGTACGCCGGGGCACCCAATGCCACTTGGTGGGATCGCGACCTGGGCATCGGTGGCCGTGTGCTGGTCAAGGAAGGCGACAAGTTTGTGACCAAGCTCGTGAAGCTGGACTGGCCAATCGCGCGCATACCGACGCTGGCGCCTCACTTTGGTGCTGCCGCAAACGGTCCGTTCAACCCGGAGACGCAGATGACACCCATCATCGGTCTCGACGGCACCGACAGCTCGCCATTCGAGCACGCCGAGCCCTTCAGCAACCCACCGCTTGTATACGGTGCTCACGATGGCGCCAACGCATTCATTCAGACTCAGCCTCCCAGACTCGTCAAGGCCATCGGCAACGCGCTTGGCCTGCGCGCGGACACCTACAGCAGCATGGTCAACTGGGAGCTCGAGCTCTTCGACACGCAGAAAGCAACGGTGGGCGGCCTGAGCAAAGAGTTCATCTTCGCCGGCCGCATCGACGACAAGCTCTGCTCCTGGGCCGCCATTCAAGCCCTGGTCGAAACCAAAGCCGACGCGACCCAGAGCTCCCTCCTGCACGTCGTCGGCCTGTTCGATGACGAGGAGATCGGGTCCGGCCTCCGCCAAGGCGCCCGCAGCAACTTCCTCCCATCCGTCCTCGAACGCGCCGTAGCCACCTTCACGCACTCCCAAGGACCACCCTCTGACATCATGGGTCGCACGTACGCCAACTCCTTCCTCGTCTCCTCGGATGTCATCCACGCCGTCAACCCAAACTTCCTAGGCGCCTACCTCGAGAACCACGCCCCGCACCTCAACGTCGGCATCGTCGTCAGCGCGGACAGCAACGGGCACATGACCACCGACGCCGTCTCCACCGCGATTCTGAAGCGTTGCGCGGATAAGGTTGGGGCGAAGTTGCAGGTTTTCCAGATCAGAAATGATTCGAGAAGTGGAGGGACGGTGGGGCCGATGTTGAGTTCCATGACGGGGATTCGGGCGGTGGACGCAGGGATTCCGCAGTTAAGCATGCATTCTATTCGGGCGACGACGGGGAGTCTGGATCCGGGGTTGGGGGTGTTGATGTTCAAGGGCTTTTTGGGGGGGTTTGAGGAGGTGGATAGGGAGTTCAGGGAGTAGTCGGAAGTGGTGATTGAGCGTGGTGTGGCGTGGTGTTGAGGGGTGCGGAATGTGAGGGTTGTGGGTCTGAAGCGAAGTTTACTGGTATGAGTGACGGATGGTTTGAACGAGCATACAGGTAGACATGAAGACACGACTGCCTAAGGTATGTGCTGCGGACCACTGCTTTATTGCTGTCCAGAACGAAGTCTACGAAGTACAACCTTCACTGGTACATGATTGCACTACCTCTCTCTTACCTTGCCACTGTTCAATTGCTGTATAGTTGCCTTGTTGGCCTCAAGTGCGATACTCGCCGTCAGTAGTGAATGCCGCGTCTCGCTTCCGCACGAGGTCCTTCTCGCGGACTCGAGCGTGGTTCGGCCGCGCGCTGTACCTCGGCCGGCGGAGCTGATTCCCACCATTCTGATTACATGAACCTCATGTACTTCACGTCACTCCGTACGGACGCCGTCCCAGTTCACGTCACACCGATCGTACGACAACCTCGTTCACGTCACCCAATCCGTACGGACATCGGCCTTACTTGCAATCGCAGGCGACAGTGGCGTCCGCGTCTCTCAGAGCCATGTATATAAACTCATCCAGAGTCTCGCAACAACCATCCTCCCTAACCACTCCCCCGCAACCCCAACAATGTCTTCCAACACCCCCCTCCCCCCAATCCTCGCCCAAGCCATCACCCGCTCCCTCCAAGCCCAAACCCAGCTCCTCAAACCCAACCCCCGGCTCGCCGCCGCCGAAGCCAACTGCCAAAACCAAAACATCCCCGCCATAGCCATCGCCCCGTACCAAGGCCAGCACCTTGCCCTCCTCTGCCAATTCCTGGGCGCCCAGCATGTCCTCGAAATTGGCACGTTGGGCGGGTACTCGACGATCTGGCTCGCGGAGTCGGTGCCTGGGGTTCACGTGACTAGTATTGAGTTCTCGGCCAAGCACCGCGAGGTCGCGCTCGAGAATACGAAGGGGACAGCTAATGTGGAGATCCGGCTCGGTGCCGCGGAGGAGGTGATGGGGGAGTTGGGGAAGGAGGGGAGGGTGTTTGATTTTGTGTTTGTGGATGCGAATTGGGATCAGCAGGCGCGGTATTTCGATCTTGCGGTGGGGTTGACGAGGAAAGGGGGGGTGGTTTATGTGGATAACGTGGTCAGGAATTTGTTGGATATTCCTGAGGAAGGGGATGAGGCGGATTGGAGTTTGATTGAGTGGGTGAAGGGGGATGAGAGGGTGACAGCTACGTTGATTCCGACGGTGAGTACGCATAAGGTTGATGTTGGGGCGTTAGTGGACGGGTTTGTGCTCGCTCGTGTGAAGTGAGGGAGTGTAGCTTGTCTGCCGATATAGAGCGCACGGCAGATTTAATTGATCTGCACATCTTACGTTCACATGTCCTGACATGTCGCGCTATTGAAGAAGAAACGTCTCGATGGTGAGAGCTGCCGCCACGCTCTATGTCGCCATCTCGTCGAGCACGCTTGACAGCCCTCATGGCCTGGAACTGTACGCATACCCAGTCCTTCGCCCGATCACTTCGACCGTGTCCTGCCCTGCATCCCCGTCTCCGTAATCAGCACTGAGCCACCTTGAAGATCCACGATCTCCCAGAGTAGAGTCTCAACATCGGTGACCCTTCCTTCGATCTCAGGGTGATTGTGGCGCGCTCCTAGATGGCTCATCGCAGCTTTCGAGCGGGCACTATACCTAAAGATGGCCTCCATCGGCCCGGAGCCGTTCGGTCGAGGTTTGTCGTCCAGTGTATCGGAAGCCAGCCGTGCTTCGAGTGAAAGACCTGTTGTAGCCACAGTGGTTCGACAGGTGTACACTCATTCTGGCTTTGTCGTGTCTCATCCGTCGAGCTGAAGTCAATGATCTGACACCATGGATAATGGTATCTCATGCAAAGGCAGCTCCCCAGACAGGTCGCCTATGCAAGCGGTATCAACAGCGTGTCGGCTGAAGGACGGGCGCCGAGACATTGCATAGGCAAGCATGGACTACTGTATGTGGTCAATTGGTCAATTAGCAAACATGGGCGGGGGAGGACGCTCATGACCCGTGGTGAGGTGTTTGTCGAAGAAGGTGGGCGGCGGGTGTCGCGCTTCACACGTAACAGGAAGTCACGCAGCTGCCAAGACACGATGACGGAATGTGGTGCCCGCCCTGTGCTCGTGCACTGTTGTTTGTGGACATGAGTGGAACAAAGCGAAACATCTACCAAATAGCCGAGCTCCACCCATATCACGACCAGTATCGCGATTCGCAAGGTCACACGTTATTGCACCTGCCATATCCGTGGACACCCGGTGCCTTCGTCTTGTGCGAACGTTCGAGTGAAGGCAGAACACGACAGTCGACATAGCTCTCAGCTCTCCAGCTGGACCGGCGCATCAAAATCTGTCGCCATGGCCCAAACCGCTCCAGCACAGCACTCTCCACCCGAGGCGCCTCGGAGACCAAAAGGTAGATTCCCACTCTTGCTATGAGAGGCACCAGCTAATCCGGTTATCAGGCATCCTCAAGAACTCGTCCTCCTACCAGCACATCTCCTCCGAAACCCACGTTTCGCCCACCTCGGAACGAACACCCGTCGCGCAACATCAGGACATCCCTTCCGCTAGCCCCACCATCTCCGCCCCTGAGAGCAGCCGACCCAGCATCCCCACCCGTGAGTTCTCTGAAAAGGACATTACCCAACTTAATACCGAGCGCAATGCCGGCGAGCACCGCCGCACGAACTCAAACCCACGCGCCAGCCTCTCAAGGCGGCAATCGAGCCAAAGTGGGGAAGCCTCGGAAGCGCTGGACAACGAACAAGGGCAGCGACTGAAATGGGACGAAGCGAATCTCTACCTCAATGAGGGGCAGATGGGTGGGAAGATGAAGATCGACGAGCCCAAGACCCCGTTCGTGCATAGTCAGGACTTGCTGGACAGGGATATGGAAGAAGAGACGAGCACACTCAACCCTGAGGACCTGGCGGTGGATGAGCTGGAGATGGACAAGTCGCGCCTCAAGAGCAAGAAAGGCGGCAGTGCGGCACAGAATGATATACCGGATATCGATATCGGGCAGCCGGAGATGGAGATGCAGCCTGAACCTGCTCCCAGCTTACCGCGACGAGAGAGCGATGCGCTCGATCGCAAGGTGTCGTTGGGTGGTGACCCGATGGATCTGGATGGGTACCACCACGGTGAGCACGAGGAAACGCTGACGGGCGAGGAGCTGGAGAAGCATCGGAAGTTTGAGGAGATGCGGAAGAAGCATTATGAGATGAAGAATATCAAGGATTTGCTTGGGTTAGTCCAACAATCTTTGTTTTGCGCACCACGTGCGTGCCGTTGCTGACTAGCTTTGCAGACATCCAGAGGCTCTTGACGAGGACGAAGATGACGAAGGGAAGCGGTGATCGAGCTCCTATACGTCACGCAGGTACGCAAGGCATGATGTGATGCGACATGCTGCTTTTTTGAGGCATCGCGGCGCATGTATAAGGGAGCTCAAGGTAAGCTCTAATGGCGTTGAGGCGAGCTGCACACGACAGCAATACCGCAAGCCACGGCTTTGCACGGGCAGCATGGAAGCAATTGCTATGTAGAACAAGCACCGACTACATGAGGGAGTGCACTGGAAGGTCTTGAAGATCACAGCTCATGCCAGGAAGATCGCGGTACGGGACCTACCGGTTCACAACGTGCGCTCTAGATTCTAGGCGGCACATCACTTCCATCCGTCCAATTTACATGCAATTCCCACTACCGTAAATGGTCGATGACGACGGCCTACAAATACCACACGTCGACCTCACGATCGCACGTTGACGACGAGAACGTGGAAATGCGATCGGGATTCGTTTCACGCTTCCATCTCGGAAGCGCGCTCGGACCATCGGCTTTCATCAACCTCACACATCACCCATCTCTTCTTCATCGACAAGTGTTCCAGGCCCAAGCGACTTCAAATTGTGCGACCTTGGCTCTCATATGAAACCGGATGTCTGCGTTGTTAAGCAATATATGTGCTTCACGCTTGGCCAACGTTTAACCGCCCGGCCGGCGGGAAGGGCGAGCCATGGCCTGGCTTCGTGATGGAGATATAACCAGCTCTCTTCCTACGGTTCCTCCCATCTCTTCAAGATCTCCGGTAAGGTCATCAGCTTTTCCTGCTGCTTTCATGCCCACTGGTTCTGTTGAACCGTCCATTCGTTCTCCCTAACTTTCCAACACTCACTCATTATCATCACACCAAACTTCCGTGCTGCGCACGTCTTTTCTCCTGGCGAGGCAAGACACATTTTCAGTCAAGATGAGATTCTCGCAGGTTGCTGCCGCGGTTGTGGTGGGCACGACCGGGGCTGCTGGGCAGGTCTTCAAGACGTTTACGGATTCGAATGGGATTGACTTCTGTACGTGAACGTTTGAACGAAGACGCTGAGAAGGCAGAGTAGAGCTGATCTCAAACCCTGCGATCACAGGGCAAGCGACCTGGAGCACGACTCTAGGCCAAGGCAACGCGCAATGGGGAATGGCTCTCCCCGCTGCCGCAGACACAAGTATGGCGAACGAGTACATCGGCCGCCTCGTCGTCCCTCGCGTCAGCACTGGCACCTGGATGGGTCTCAGCCACGAGAGCTCAATGACCGATTCCTTGCTCCTGGTGACCTGGGTCGATGGCTCGAATGTTAAGACGTCGTTCCGCTATGCTTCGGGCTACGTGGCGCCGGACATCTATACGGGCAACGCTACGCTTTCGCAGATCAGCTCCAACGTCAACGATACGCACTACGAGCTTACGTACCGGTGCGAGGGCTGCTGGTCGTGGGATCAGGATGGGGCGACGGCGTCGCAGGTCCCGGCTACGACTTCGGCGGCTGCTCAGCTCATTGGGTGGGCGCAGGCGACGAACCCGCCTACCAACCCTTCGGATGCGGGCTCCGGGCTTCAGCAGCACGCTAACGACGGCATCTTTGGCGCTTTGGTCGCTTCTGCGCGTAACCCGTCTTACACCAACTGGGTCACCAAGGCCACGGCTGCGCCAACAGCTACTGGAATTTACGGCAACGGCACAGGTAGCGCGACCGGCACTGGCGTTGTCGCGTCCGCGACCGCAACTCCAACGCCCGTCGCTTGCCCGGCCACCAACACACTGGCGAACTCTACATTCGATTACATCATCGTCGGCGCCGGAGCTGGTGGCATCCCGCTCGCGGACAAGCTCTCCGAGACTGGCGCCAGCGTCTTGCTGATCGAGAAGGGCCCTCCTTCCTCCGGCCGTTGGGGTGGCAGCGTGAAGCCTGACTGGCTCGACGGGACAAACCTCACGCGCTTTGATGTGCCCGGCTTGGACAACGAGATCTGGGCCAATTCGACCGGAATTGCGTGCGAGGACTACAGCGTCATGGCCGGCTGTGTGCTCGGTGGCGGTACAGCGATCAATGCAGGTCTCTGGTGGCGTGCCAACCCGGCTGACTTCGACTACAACTTCCCTGCTGGATGGAAGTCAGCGGATATGCAGCCGGCGATCGCGCGGGTGTTTAATCGCATTCCTTTCACCGAGAGGCCTTCGACTGATGGCATACTCTACAAGCCTGAGGGTTGCAACATCATTGGCGGTGCGCTGGCCGCGGCAGGATGGAAGAACGTGAGTGCGGACACGGTGCCCGGCGAGAAGAACTTGACGTTTAGTCATCCGGATCACATGTTCTCGCACGGTGAGAGAGGCGGTCCACTGGCCACCTACCTCGTTACTGCAAGCGAGCGCAAGAACTTCAAGCTCATCATGAATACCGGCGTCAACCGTGTCGTGCGCGACGGCAGCCGCATGACTGGAGTGGAGATGCAGGCTTTCCTCCCCGGCGGCCTCTGCGGCACCGTCAATGTCACGCCGCAGACGGGCAAGGTCATCCTGAGCGCTGGAGCGTTCGGCACACCCAAGATCCTCTTCAGATCTGGCATCGGCCCTCAAGACCAGCTGGAGATCGTCCAGACTGCTGAGGGCTCCAAGATGGTCAAGTCGTCGGAGTGGCTGAACCTGCCCGTGGGCTACAACCTTGACGATCACACCAACACCGACGTTGTCATCACACACCCCAACGTGTCGTTCTACGACTTCTACGCGGCGTACAACACACCCATCCTGGCCGACAAGAACCGCTACCTGAACAATCGCACCGGCATCCTCACGCAGTCCGCTCCCAACCTCGCTACCGTCTTCTGGCAAGAGGTCGTAGGCGCAGACGGCATCACCCGCCAGCTACAGTACACCGCGCGCGTCGAAAGCGCCCACAGCATCAACAGCACCAAAGCGATGACCATCTCGCAGTACCTGGGCCGCGGCAAGACCTCTCGCGGCCGCACCGTCATTAACGGCGCCCTCGCCATGAGCGTCTCCGTACTGCCGTACCTAAACAACGAGTACGATCTCGCGGCCGTCACGTCCGGGCTCGACTTCCTCAAGGCGTCGCTCGCCACGGACCCGGCGATCAAGATGGTGTATCCGCCGTCCAACCAGACGACCGCGGATTTCTTGGCCGCTTACCCGATCACGACCGGTCAGCGCAGCGCGAATCACTGGATGGGCAGTTGTAAGATGGGTCTCGATTCCGGGCTCGTGAACAACGGCACAGCGGTCGTCGACACCAACGCTAAGGTGTACGGCACGGACAACCTGTTCGTTGTCGATGCTTCCGTGTTCCCGGGCATGGTGTCTACGAACCCTAGCGCGCTGATTGTTTCGGTTGCCGAGCACGCAGCTCAGCTCATTCCCGCTGTGAAGATCGTGAACACCACGGTCGTCGACCCGGTCACTGCTCAGTCCAAGAACGGCACATCTTCAACTTCCCGTCTCAGCGGATCCCCGACCGGCACGACTTCTCCTACCCGTCGCACCGGCTCCCCCACCGGCGTCGTGTCGCTCTCGAGTGTTGCCTTCTCCTCGGTAAACGCAAGCAGCACCAAGTGCACGACCAACATCACCATCACGCGCAGCAAGCCCACCGCCTCGTCCACCATCCTCCGCTCAGCCTCCGCTCCCATCGCCAGAGCAAACAGCACGTCGAGCGTGGACGTCTCCCCGGTGACCGCGAGCAGCTCGCAGTGCACGACGAGCATCACCATTACCCGCAGCAAACCCGCTGGTACTGCAACCACTGCGATTAGCTCTACTGCCGGCCCGACCGCGACGGCAGGCTCTGGAAGTGTAGCTGAGTGGCAGCAATGTGGCGGCAGTGGGTATGCGGGAGCGACGGGGTGCGCGGCGGGGCTGGTGTGTAAGGCGTGGAATGCTTACTACAGCCAGTGCGTGAGCGCGGGCGCTCGCCGGTGATGACTGTCGGTTATAACTCTCGGTCATGAGAGCTTCTTGAGAACAATTATATTCTGTAAGGGCGCTGTTTTGAGTCGAGGTACCCATATTGCTTGACAGTGTGATGCGATAGATTACGAGCTCTCACCTATGGGATTGACGCTTTTCACGCTTGGCTTCACACACCGAGACTGCCTTACCTTCGTCAAAGATCAGCCCATGGTCATAATTGTAACGTGGTCTCTTCTCCAAGCAGACGTTGTGAAATGCACGGACCTCGTCCAGACCCCTCCCGATCAGGACGTCACTCCGTCCCTTGACACCACGCTGCCTTGCATTAGTCACAGCAGCACGTCGTCACGGACGTCCTCGCAATCTCAGCGGAATTGTCGACCCCTCAACATCGACTTTTTCAGAGCGAGGATAGATCCCAGCCTCTGATTCGGGGTACGCTCGCAGGGCTCTATTCCGCGTCCACGAGTCCCCGCCCCGCCGTCGCCCAGAGAGTGCATCGAGTGTGGTATGGACCAAGCATCATCGCTACGGCCCGCTGCATTCGCCCTGCGAACCCACCTCCCACGCTGCAAGTCACTCCTGCTCGTGCGGATTCGCCAGCTCTCGCAGCAGCCAGCGTGAGGGGAAGACCGGCTGTGAATGGTCCCTCCACGCTGTCCCCCACGCCGTATGCAAGTCATGCGTAGACATCAAGAGGCGTGGGTCAGTCGAAGGGCTGGATGATTCGATGCACTTCAGCTTGTTGATGGTACACAACACTAAGCCGTCTTTAACAGCTTCAGCATGGCATCATTGCACCTTGAGATGACCCACGGGTGCAGAGGCGCGGTCAGCCGCTGCTGCTGGTGTCTTTCCACGTCAAAGGCTACCTGACAGATGCCCGAGTAAAAGGCCGGGCGTGGTCTTGCTTAGACTTGGTCTGTCCGAGACGCCTCAGCATCCAACAGCACATGTTCATAGCGACCATGAACCACCAGACGGTCACCGTTACCGAGTACCCACTTCTAGTTGAGCAGGTCAATGGTTAAAATACGCAAGCGTCTGGCCAGTGTCTTTGCGCACTGTCCTGGGTCGCCGGTATGGACTCCCTGAGCCAGTCTGTGACTCTATTGAACGCCCAGATCGGCTTCTTGGTACGGCCCAACAGGTGCTCGCACTCGGTCATCAATCCAGCTGACTGAGATTCAGGCTACGCACGTTGCTCTTATCCACATACCGTTGCCACTATATCCATGCTTCGCGCATTCCATATCAAGACTACTCTTGCACAACGACAAGAGAGATGTGGAAGGCAGTCTTGTGTTACCCAGTCGTTCGTGGCAATACTCGTGCCCTTTCGTCAACATCTGCATAACGCCGACCGAGTGCTCTGTCGTCTGTCCAAGAGCACAAGCCGAGGAGCTTTTCCTCCCTATACTGAACAATCTTGATACCACGGCAAGAAGCACCATCTCAATCAGCGCGGATGACTACTCGGTGATTACGATTGCCGGGGCTGGCCTTGAGGCCGGCGAGCGAGTGCTCGACTTAACGAGCCCGCTGGCAATAGCTGGTATCTCGATCTACTTCATCACCAGCTACTGGTCCGACTACATCCTGGTACCGTTCGCTGCGCGCTCCAAAGTCATATGCGCTCTGGAGGAGCGCGGCTTTGTCTTCGAAGCAGGAGCTGAGGGCGAAGCTGGCCACATGACTAACCCAGCTTCACCACTCCTACGCTCACATCATTGTAACAACTCATCGCACTCTTCATTCGATTTTCTCGCATCACCGACCACTCCGCCGCCGTCAAATGTGTCGGAGTTGCAGGTGAAGACCTTCAAAACGCTCGCCAGGAACAACATATCGCCGACAGTCGACCCTGAGCTCCAGCTCGTCACATGTGCTGCCAACAAGAACTCCACAGCAAACCTGCAAGCGGCCGCTCTCACGCTCGGCCTCTTGAAGTGCCTCACAACCAGCCCGCTTCCAAGGTTCTTCTCGCTGACGCTGACGGATGCCGACTCCGCCTCTCTGACACTCGATCAGACACTCTTGCCGCTGTTTACGAACGGCGGCGAAGACATCCTCTTGGGCAAGGATGGACCAGAGCAGGTCGCAATCACTCTCGACTTACAGACTTTACCCCGGGAGAGCACCGGCATAGTGTGTGGGGTCGCCAGCAGACTGATCGATGGGATGAAAGGACGATTGGGACGCGAGCTGTTCAACATGAGCTATCTTAGCACAGCGAAAGCTGGCTATGTCATTGTTTACCGGGATGAGCTCGAGGATGCTATGGCTGCTTTGCGTGGATTCGAAATGGACGATGTCAACGGGCGGACTTGACAGGTTCTGCGAACAGGTTCGGGGCGTGATCGTGGATAGCCGGCAAAGAGCGAGACGACGCATCACCGCAGGCAGAAAAGTCGACTGAGGTGGAAGCATTGGAATGCCATGGCATGTTCGTATGTACAGGTATTACGTTGCTGCTGACGGTAGTCGAAGCAGCATTCCGATACTCCCACCTGAGCTCACAACCCCAAGCCTCTCTCAAGCCTCCCATTTCCATACCACCGCGGTGCTCGGTGTACCAGGCCCAGGAGATGTGTTGTCTTGGTAATGAACGGCGATTCTAGTATCACCCGTCAGCTCCAAGTCAAAAAAAGTGTGATGCAAAGAAGCTCACCAAGCAGTATGATCTTTCATGTCTCAAGACGATCACCGTCGCACCGCAACAGCACCACCGTTTGACGTCAAAGCAAGACCAACCCCGGAGTCCGCTCGGTCGCGCTGCCGCCGTTGCGAGGCGGCCACATCATTCAAGAAAGGTTTCCCGTCCGCGCGGAGGAGCGCAACTTCGCCGCTTGTTTGCTTCACGGCTTCCTCGAGCCAGATCATGAAGAGCGCGGCTCGCGGTGTGTTGTGGTGGATTTGGAGAGTGATTTGTCGGGATGCCATTGCGATGTTCCCGCTGTGCGGTGGAGAAGATGAGTTCGGTGGAAGGTGTTGTGTCTTGATGCTCGTGTGGGTCTGCGAGCTTCTGATTCTTGGTAGTAGTGAGAGGCTGATAGTCGGTCTGAGAGGTGTTGATGTGCGGTCTGGAAGATGTGTGGTGTTGGAAGAACTGAAGAACCCCTGGAGGAAGCAGGAGCGCAGTAGATATATACAGTCCCGAATCCGGACCTCAGTCTCCACAACGACGATGCCAGTACTTACAGAGCTCGCTTCGCTTGTCGAGCACACACCTGTCACTCGACACGCGATCATCTGCGCCTTCGGCGGACTACACGGCATTTTAGCGGATGCCATCTTATGAGCGTAGAAGCTTTTCTTTGTTCCGAATGTGGCAAGTCGAAAGCCGGGGGTGGCACCGTCGGCTCATCATACCCGCCGGTGGACACCCTCCTGCTAGTAGCAAACCGCACGTGAGCGCCAGTGACCGTAGGTAACCTATTATGCGGCGAGGAACGTGATCGGAAAAGGACGACGACGTCTGAGACAGGGCTGTGGAATTCGCGTGGCAGCCAATACAGCTACCGCTGATGTATGCTCGTCCTCCGTATCGGTACTGAGTATAGGGCGCAAATGCGTCTCCAACCATGGACCAATGCTGTCAATGAAGGGTGCGAGAGGTGTGCTAACAGTCCTCGTGGCAGCCATGTCGATTGAATGCATACGTGCTTTTGCGACAACTTCGAGCTCAACGCTCGGCTGCGGCGTCACCGCGATGCAACCTGGCGTTCACAAAAGCCCCATCAGCGCCGTATGCGACACGATTCACACCAGCGCTCGGGGCCGCCACTTCGCCGCCGTGTCAACGACTCAGTACAGCAGTATGCCAAACTCGAACGGCGCAGTATTGAGGACATATTGGTCCAGCGTCTTCGGCCCACAGCTCCCCGTTCCCAGACCAAGGTGGTCCGCATCCAGACGCAAAATCGTCGCATCCTGCCCTTTCTCCTCGAGCTCGTACGGGTGCCGTGCCTCGTCAATATCCTTCACATCAAAGTGTGACACCATAAAGTCAAAAAGCCTCCTCGTGCTCGGCTCGGAGGGAACAAAGAACTGCGCCGTCAGCGACGTCTTGCCACGTGTGCGCTCGGCGATCCTGATCCAGCGGGTGTCCGTCCGGTTCGAGCACTCTTGTGGAAACTCGGGCCCAGACCACAGGGCGCCCACGCTCTGTACTGCGTGGCGGCCCACCTTCTGAGACAGCTTCATGTCTTTGTAGCTCTCGCCGGGCCCGCGACCGAACCACTCGACCTTTTGGTAGGACTTGGGCAGGCCGAGGGTAACACCGATGCGTGGGAGTGTTTTGGGTAGGTTGAGGCCGGTTGGTATGCCCTTGATCTTGATCGCCAGAGACCCGTTCGTGCCGAAGGTGTATTCGGAGGCGAGATCGATCGACCAGGAGAGTACGGGAGGCGCATACTTCTGCTCCATCTGGACGACGAGGCTCCCGCTATCTTCCATGTGCCACTTGACACCACGTGTCTTCGTTTCTGCAAGATGCAGGAGTGTGTCTCTCCAGTCCTTTCCAAAGGATCTGTCTGGCGCATCGTTGTCGGTGGGTGCACGGTAGAAGGTGGGTACGAGGGGTCGTGAGATCACCTCGACACCATTCTTTCTCCATCGGCAAAGGGCACCTCGGGCAATGTCCACGGACCACTGGCTCGTATGGCTCTGAATCTCCAGCATTGACCCGGAAAGTTTTGCAACTACAGGCGCGTTGCCTTCCGTCGCAGGCACTCCAAGGTTCGTATTGCGTGCTAGTGGAACTTGTGCCCACGCGAGTTCGTACCCTGCATCAGCCCAGAGGGTGCCGGACCTCAGCCGGAAGCTGAGCAACATGAGCGCTTCCCCGTGCAACTCTTCATTGACATCGGGCAAAGGTAGCTCCGCTGTCTCACCAGGTTGGATTCCGGGTGGCATCTTCAGCTCGCCGCCCACGTCTGGCACTGGCCCACTCTCCGAGACCACAGACCAGATGCACATGAGGTCATCCAGTGTGGCAAAGTCCTGCCGATTGATGATGGTTGCAGTGTTGGCACTTGTCGAGACGATCAGCACCGGCTCAAGCGCCTTCTTGTACTCAATCAGGCCACTGTTCGGCGTGTGGTCAGACTGTAGCACACCGTCCATGACAAAATTCGAGTCATTGGGAACGTCACCGAAGTCACCTCCGTAGCCGTAGAATGGGGTGCCGTCCTTGGCCTTCGTCGCCAAGCCGTGGTTTGACCATTCCCATACCCAGCCGCCTTGAAGTTGAGGGTACTTGTAGAACGTATCGATGTACTCTTTGATGTTTCCTGGTCCGGTTCCCATGGCATGTATATACTCACACAGTACCAGCGGCTTCTTGTTCTGCTTGCAGTCCTTTTCCGCCAAACTTATGATATCTGCAATGTCCGGATACATCCGCGAGTACATATCCATATACTCGGCCTCCTGGTCAGGCTCATAGTGTATCAGCCTCGTTGGGTCTTCGGACTTGATCCAATCTCGCATTGCCGTATGGTTGCGGCCGTAAAAGGCTTCGTTGCCCAGACTCCACATGATTACTGATGTGTGGTTCTTATCTCTATGGACGAGCTGTTTCGCTCGGTCAAGGTACGCATCTGTACGTCGTTAGTCGATAGGATGGAAGAGTGTACAAGTAACTGACCATGCCAATCAGGATTGTCGCTTAACCACTTCGCAGCATCTGCGCGTGTGATTCTCTGTCTCTCGGCGAACGGTAGCTTGCGCTTCTCTGCGGGTAAGGCGGCGACTTCGATGATCTCGAAGCCATGGCATTCAAGGTCGGCTTCGTCCATGACCCACAAGCCAAGTTCGTCGGCCAGATCGTACAGTCTAGGATCATTGGGTTGATGACATGTCCGAAGGGCATTGATGTTGTGCTGTTTCATAAGCAGGAGGTCGTTCTTGAGAAACTCATAGGGCACGGTCCGACCGGACTCAGGGTGGTGTTCATGCCTGTTCGCACCTTTGAACACGACCCGATTTCCGTTCACCTTGATCAAGCCGTCCTTCAGCTCGACCTTCCGGAAGCCGACACGGTGCGCAGTGAATTGATCTTCGCCAATCGAGAGTATCGTTTTATACAGGTAAGGCGTTTCGGCGGTCCACAATGTGGCATTCTTGACATGCGTGTTGAAATCTGCGGTGAGCTTCCCACCTTCTTGGACTGTTGCCGTAGCATCTGATATCAGCGTGCCGTCCGTATCAAGGAGTTGCAGGCGGACAGTTGCTTTCGCCGAGGTCTCAACGCGGACTATGAGTGTAGCATTTCGATATTCATCGTCGAGCAAGGTCTGAATAGTTACGTCCTCGAAACAAACCTTCTTCGGAAAGCCAAGTAGGAAGACGTCGCGGAAGATACCACTCAGCCACCATTGGTCCTGTGATAGTAAGAAGGTCTGCGTTGAACTCTTTCAATATTCTCACTCACCTGATCCTCAATGTATGAGCCATCGCAGAACTGGTACACTCTCACGGCCAGCACATTCTCCTCGCCCCTCGTCACATACTCTGTGATATCAAACTCCGATGGGTTGCGCGAGCCCTGACTATAGCCAACTTCCTTGCCGTTCACCCAAACATGGAAAGCAGAATCAACGCCCTCAAACCGCAACCTCAATTGATCGTCCCGAAGGTCGTCCAGGACACGAAATCGGGTAAGGTACGACCCACACTCGTTGTCGGTGTACGATGGGTGAGGCGGGTCGACATGGAACGGATACTGTACGTTAGTGTAGTGAGGTCCACGCCCAAAGCCTTGCATCTGCCACATCCCGGGCACCTCGATTCTGCTCCATTTTCCACTGTCGAAGGCAGGATTCTCGAAGCCTGCCGGTGCCTCGAAGGGGCTATTGGCGAGGTGGAACTGCCAGTGATTACCGGAGAGGCATTGAGCCTTGGCCTTCTTTGGGTCTCGAGAGAGAGCATCATCTCTAGAACTGTAGAGCACGAAGCTTGAGCGAGGTGGTAGTGTGTTGCGATGCAAGATCGATAGGTTTGCCCAATCCGGCTTCTGGGCTGGGTAGGCTCCCCTCTTCGTTTGATGGGCACTCGAGCTTGCCGACACATCTTGCGGCGCACCAGTATCTGCTGGGAGTACCGCGCGTATGACCATGACGATGACGGTGTCACGGTGTACAGCACCTGGCTCTGCGGCGCCTTCTTCAGGCTCCTGCTCTGGCCGTCGAACTGGGACTAAATGAAATTAAAGGAAATCGGTCGGGTCTTGATCGTTTCTCAAGGCAAGGTCGATCAAGGTTGCATGGAATGGTCTACACACGCAAGTACGGTTGGGTGATATCATGAGGCAAGACGAGGTGACGTCCAATAGCGAGGGACCGCGCCGGCTTCGGTACGGAGCTCTCCACCAATTACGAACGACGAGTAATGTGTGCTGCTCACGCTGTGCTGATGTGGCAGAAATCTTCCTCTTGCTTCGGCAGTCCAAAGATAGCATGGGCACACACGGATAGTAAGATGCACCAGATCGACGCGTTGCATTGTTTTCTTATTAGGAGTCTGGAACCTACATTTTCCAACGATGCACCCGTAGTGTCGGTGAACTACCCGTCTAGACGTACAAGTACCAATCCCAAGGGATAGCAATATCAGCACACCAGCTGGCTATTCCCGGAAGACCTGACCAGCACTTGTACCAAGTCAGTCTCCGCACTCCAGACTCCAACCCAAGCGCTTGTTCTGAGCATGCCACTTCCCGCCAGGCATCTAGAACCCCCGCGAAGCGTCACCAACCACATGCCTCTGACCGGTGTTCGTGGGAGAAATCATCGTACTCCGCCTTGATGACGACAGGGTCTGCAATACCTCCGCTGCTTGCTGTTCATCGACGTCGAATCCTCCATTCACAGCATTTGGGTACGCCTGAATCTGTCCATCGAAGTACTCCGAAATTGAGCCACGACGCTCGCCCATTTGACGGAACTGTCCAACGAGTTGCGAGCACGACGTACGCGGGGCGTACATGCCGGATGGGTCCGATGTAGACGGGTGCGAGCTGAAGTCCGCGACGGTAGCGAGGTCGCGGCAGGCTTGCGCGCGGCTGGGGTCGGCGCGGCAGGCTGCGCAGGTGCCGGGTACTGAAGCACATGATTGTTCAGCCATCTGTTGCGCTTGTTCTTGCTTACAGGCGCAGTTTTGGTCATCTGTACAGAATCCACAGTTCCCGGCTATGTTCGTTCCGAAGTCCATTGAGCCGTCGTTGCCCATGGCTTGCCTGTGTCCATTGTGCATGGCACCTGCACGGTAGGCGGTGAAGTCTTGCTCGATGTGACCAAAGGCGCTGTCTCCGGGCGGAGTTATTTCGCTCGAGGGGCCGTAACCGCCATAAGTCGGCTGGTTGGTGTTGAGGGACAGAGGCGGCGCTGTACCGAGGTAGCCGACGTTGCTCCCGAAGGCTTGAGTCTGCCGCATCTTGACCTGGGGCTGACCGGCACGTCCTTCAGCATTCTGCAGACGAGCAACCATGCCCTCGATCTGCGCCACGAGCTCCTGCTTCTCACGCCGCTCGGCATCCAGCTTGCGTTCCAGCTCGTTGATTGTCTTCTCGTACGCGCGCTTGCGCTCTTCCAACTCCATCTGCGTGTCGGCGAGTTTCTGCTGCCTCTTGTCGCGAAAGCTGCGCTGTGCCATTCGATTCTGGATGCGCCGTCTGTCGGCGGCATCTTCTTGGGCGATCGGCTTCCTGCCTGGCTTTGGTCGGTTCGGAATCACGACGCTCGAGCTCATGGGACCGCTGGCTCTCGCAACTTGGTTTGATCCTGGCGCGCCTGCCGGCTGGATGGGTACGCGATCTTCTTGCTGCACCGACGATGCATCGCTGTCTCTGCCTGCCCCGCCTCGTGGGTGAAGCTCCTCGGCGTGCGAGTACACGCTGCCTATCTCTAGTCCTACCGCATTGCCCGGCTGCATGCGCTGGATGCCGAGACCGGACAAAACACTAGGATGTGGCTCGAGAGTAGTAAAGTCTGGCGTCTTTGCATTAGTACATGTGTGTGCAAGTAAACTCTCCACCTTGACGCTCATCGCGCCGCCTTGCCTGTCAGTGGTGGTGGGCTTGATCTGATCTGATAAGATAAACATGACGCGGCATCGGCCTTGACCCACGCGGCCTGACGGGAATCCGTCCGGGACCAGAATCCGCCCAGGACATTATGGCTGCACTCGACACATATCGTGCGGTCTCTCCAGACAGGTCGGATCCCACATAGTGTGCAGAGCAAAGAGGCGGCGGACATTTCGGTGCTGTGGCGTATTGATATTGCGATTTGGCGATTGGTATGAGGATGTTCGTCGACGGATGGGATCAAGGCCGTCTGCGATCGTACTCTCTCGACCAGACCGAGGACGTCGCTTCCGCACTCAGTGGCCGTCCGACAGATGCATCCACGCTACGAGGGGTACAACCACGCCACTGCCGTATTGTATGGTTGAGGCAACGACCCAGTACAGCGAGCTGGAAGCCGCCGGCGGTGCATAGATGTCGCAACTACCAAAGTTGGTCCCGTCCGGGAGTCTCGCGGTTTAGGAACAAGCCGTAGTATCACGGGCGGCAGCAAGAACCACACCACTGTATCAGGGGACTTACCATTAAGACTGTTCGCTCTGAAAGTGAAGTTGCCATAAGGATTACCCGGCCACGGGTTCCTTCCCCAGGGATCCATCCTCGGGATCAAGTGCCTGAGTTGGTGATAGACCGATGTGAGGCTTTCGAGTCAGCTTCGCTCTCCAGAGCAGATGTGTGGTAGCAGAGTCAACTATGGCGGTCTTCCTACGAGGATGTCAGCTTAAAAACCGAAGGTAAGCCATGCAGAGTAGCATGAGGAGAAAGATTACCTTCAGGTTTGGGATGAGGACTGGTATAAGACGACCTGAAAATTGGTGTAGGTGTCAAGGTAAGGGAAAGTCGGACATTACTGTGGGCATCGCAGGGTTAAACGACTCCTCACCACGGTCTGGTCTGTTGGGGGCTTGACGTCCGGAAGTGGACAACAGTTCTGACGGCTGCATCATCGCAAGACCATTTGGGATAGCATCTGGTGGATTGGCATATGATGATGGCTGAAGACATCCACTCCTCGACAAAAGCTGCACAAGATGCCAGCGTGAGTTTCCGATAGTGCGCTCAAATCGAGCTCAACGGTGCGGAGAACATCAGGGCATCAAGAGCTCAGCGGAAAGCGCTCGTCAAAGACGTTCGTGTGTTTGAACACTGACCTATACGGCTCACTCAGACAGGCTCAAATGTTTCATACCTCCGGCTGCTCCCGAACAGCTTCTGCCCGATGTGGCATCGACGTTGCATGTGACAGCTTGGCATTATCATCACCTCCTCTGTGAGCATCTCAGAACGAAGTCGATCGCACGTGACAATCCCCTAGCGGTGTTGACCTCAGCTTCCACGAACGATCCAGCATTGCAGCCGCTAGATCGCGAGTGTATGATATTGTAGCGGTCCTTCGAAACCACGAAAGCTACGACGTGCTGCGTGTATCTATCGATCTTGTTCTCGCTCGTTCTCCGGGCGAGAAAGCTATACGGCGGCAAGATACGGGTGGTAGCTGAAACGTGACAGCCGGACCCGACACCGCACCCCAGCCACTGTAGCGCTCGGCACCCGATCGCTGTAGGTCTGGAAAGCTCAGACAAGAATGGTGGACCCCGCAAGCGATTTCATAGGCGCCGTATGTCTCGCGCTGCCGTGACCAGCATTCCAATTGATGTCCAGCGTCTCTGGCAGTCGCATGGTCAAAATGGAGCGGGCCTTTCAGCGATCAGGCCACCCTGATCGAACTCTTCGACTCTTCACCCGAGCGTCTACTCCCATCCCCATACATCCAATACTGTATGCCCAGGTAGCAGTCGCACCCCGCCTGAAACAACCCACACAGCTTGAAGGCCCACGGAATCCCACCCTCGGAGAGGAAGAAGTACGTCATCTTGAACAAATCGCCGATAAGCCAATTGACCAGCACACTGAGCCTGAAACCCTTGCAAGACTGAATGCGTCGGTTTTCGAGAATCTGCGGAATGGGCAGCACAGCCTCAATACCAAGTGCAACGTACCCCTGAATGGCAACGTAGCTCGGTCTGTTGCCGAGTAGGAATTGCAAAACGGCAAGAACAAGCGTGTAGTACGCCAAGAACTGCCAGTAAGGTTTTCGACTTCGCCACTGCCAGAAATTCAACGGCCGGTTGACCATGATACCGCCTTGATTGGCTTCGGAAAAGGGTTGGTTCAGGCTGTGCTGAGCGCCGACCGGTGGGCGGTTCTGAAGAGCGACGTGTAGCATTACGATCTGAACGACGATCATGACGCTGGCTTGGATGAGGAGGGGAAAGTCGAAGTGTGCGCCGAACCAGTAGAAGATTCTGCGAGTGTCAGTGTGGGTTGCGGTCGTCTGTTGCCGCGTAGCGTGTGCAGTGACTTACTTCAGTATCGACGATACCAGCATGATCAGCGGTATGTCGAGGGAGAATCCGGCGGAAGAGCGACTCTTCTTGATGCTCCATATCTGGTCCGCATAGGATGTGACCGGAGAAGTGACGATAAAGACGGGCGCGATGTGCGTGAGCGTCCAGCGAACGAGCGACATGACGCTACTTGCTAGTCAGCACAGCCTTTCTATATGATGTCGCGTGACGGCTCGCCCTTCATCGTGGTACAGATGAGTTGCCACTCCCGCCTGTGTTCGGATGCCTCCCGCCAAGCGGTCCCACTGAGCTGCAATGGGCAGCCTTTTCGCATCAGGCGCGGTTGTGCCCGAGCGAACGCTAGCGATAAGAGGCATGCTTACCAAGGGACCAAGGGTCGGCTTACATGTATCGTTCAAAGATCGGAAGAGGTGCGCGGTAGCACTCGGGATTTAGGAGAGAGGCCGATCTCGCTTTCACCGATGCATTTTGACGACGAAGCCGGAATCTGTGGCAGTACGCATAAGTGGTCCTGCTCGTTCACCCTTTCTTGAGCGAGCTAGACGTTGAATACAGCATGTATGCAAAGAGATTGGACATTCATGTTGGGTTGACGGGATGTCCTCTAACGGGCGGCTGGATCGGGCGGCAACGGGCCGAAGCGGCCATCTCTTTGACGGGACCTCCCGTCGCACTTAGAGTCAATGTATCCCACGACACATCGTATCACGACAACAGCAGATGCTGGGCTGTGCAGTGAAAAGGAGTTGCTGATCTAATGTGCATAGGCTCAAGAGCATGGCACGCATGCCTTCCGATCGACAACCTCGAGATACGGGCCTGGTTTCAAGCCCCAGGTGAAAGCGCTCATCCTCGCCTAAGACTGCTTTGCACCTCCGGACCGCCATTCTCTCCACGCAACTACTTAGCCCTTGGATCCTTTGGTTGGACCGAGCCTGGCGTCTGCTTCTTGCGACGTTGACGCCGCGACTCCGTGGATTGTGACTTCACATTCTTCAGACGCTGCTGTCCCACCTGCTCCGCCTGCTCGAGATCCCGATCTGCCGTGTTAGCCTGCCCGACTTGCGACCGTATGTCCTCCAGATGCTGCTGTTCGACCTGCTCCGCCTGCTCGAGAGCCTGATCTGCCATGTTGGCCGGTTTGGCTTGGGTTGTCGACCTCTCGCTCATACGACGGAACTGCTGAGCCTGGCTCGCCGTGTTCGAATGCTTGACTTGCGTCGTCAGTCTCTCACTCATCCGTTGAAACCGCTCGGCACGCTGGTACTGGTCGTTGATCTCCACTTCCTGATCGGCGGCGAGCTGGTGTAGCTGATCAAGCTCCTCTTTCCAGCCCGAGTGCAATTCAATTTGTTGCGATTCTCTCTGAAGTGCAATCTCTAGCTCCTGCATTCGACCCTGCAGCTCTTCGATCCGAATCCGCGATTGCGACTCTACTTCTTGCATTTGCGCCTCGTAGAACTCCTTCATGTTGACCAAGCCGTTCTCCGGCCCCTGCCGCAGCTTGTGCTCCTCCTCCATTTGGAAACGCCAATCCTTCTCGACTTGTGCAAGCTGCATCTGATACTGGCGATGAGAGTCTTTTATCCACATTTGCCGATCAGCCTCAGACACAAGGACCGTGGAGGTCTGGGTGGCGGTTACTGGATGGATCATGGCATCGGGCGCTTCGTTGAACACCACCGCTTCCTTGCCGCTGGCTTACTGGGTATGGAAGAAAAGCCATCTCCGCCTCGGACTTGCACGGAGCGATGCATCTCTGTTGCGTCATCGCTGGACATTTTCTGGGCGTCGTCTTTCCAGGTCAAGGCCCTTCCCGCCATGTCCTTCAGCTCTTCGTCCTTCTTCTCTATATCTTCCAGGAGTTTGAGCAAGTCGTCTGCCATAGCGTCCCGTTCCTGGCATGCCTGGTCTCTGGCGAGCCTCGATTCCTCCAGCTCCTTCGTCAACCGAAGCAGCTCATCAATATGGGCCATCTCCTGCGGGCCTATAGTCATCGCCGAGATCGGAGGCCCTGTTCCCTGTTCTGTCGTAGACGTGGCCATCTGTAGCCCGGCAATGCCTGGACCGACGTCGGGCTTTGGGCCGAGGGCGAAGTTGCGGTCATGGATGGGAATGTGCTGAGCCATCGCTCGTAGTTGTGGGAGGGTATCCTGTCTAGATTGCTGGCGGTCAACATCCATCACGTAATAAGGTGGTTGAAAGCAAAAATGCGGGAAGTGAGGGCCATGACAGAGACCCGACCATTGGTGCAGACTCACAATTTTCAAGCTACTCGCAGCTGTGAGAGACAAGACACAGGCCGACCAGTGCTCACCGCACCTCCGTTGTCCAGTCATTGCACATGGGTCAACACTATTGCAGTGCCCCTGCAAGCCCACGGCCGAGCCGCTCGAAACACGGCTAGCGACACATGCAGATATGTCCGTTTGCACAAGGAAGCGACAAGCCACCTGGAACATGCCGCGTTTGAGTGTAATGTCATCCGTGGCCTGTTTGATGCCGATATTGAGCGGCATGCGTGTTTCTCATCGTGTGCAGGAGTTCTATGGGGTCCGCATATCAATTTTGAACCTGACGCTTACATCAAGCTGCAATTGCCGTCCTTTTGCTCAAACTGGCGAGGTACGAGTCTGGTGTGAAGCGTCAAGATTTTACACACGAAAGATATGGCAGCGTCGCCCACGATGAACGAGACGGAACCCATTGCACGTGGCCCTTGCAATCCGAACAGCATCGTCATTGTCGCTCAGGCTTGTGGGTGCGATGAAAAGCAGGCTATTGACTTGCTCGCGGTATGACACCCTCCAATCGCTCCTTCTTCAAGCTTTCAGCTGACAAGATCTTGTGGCCAGCGGGCGAGTCATGATACGAAGAGGGCTATCAGCCTCCACGGCATACACTCGAAGTACCACAGAAGGGCAACCACTGACCCATCACGAGTAGCGACGACCAGGATAATGCTTCCGGAAGGAGGTGACCCAATGCCCGGCGAGCATGGAGATGAGGGAGACGCAGGGAACAGCAATTCTACCACCTCTGGCAACCAGTCAGGTGTCCCGAACGAGCAGGATCATCACCAACATATTGATTCGTTTACTCTCGCAGTTGCATCGTCAGAAGACGACTCGTCTGCCGTTCGGCTCCAGGGAACCGAACATCACGACGACGGCCCACAAGGCCAGATTTCAGATACCGCAGAAGATGCTTACCAGTGGGACTTCGTGCTGCCAGTCGTCCCGCCCTCGACCGCCAACCTCATCACCAGCTCCACGTACGAGTACGAAGTCTTCAATATCCGTGAACTTGTTGCGTGGATGCAGTACGGTACCAATGCTAAGACGGTTATGCAATACTTGAATCGATTCGACGATGAAACGGTGAGGAAAGCCATCAACGACAGCATTGAAGGCTTCCCAGCCATGTTCTACGTCGTGGAGACCAATGACGAGGATATGATCCGGCTATGGGTCTCTCACGGAGGAGACGTCTCGGTTATACACGATATGTCGAAAGTGCCTCTTCTGGCGTTTGCAGTCATCCTCGACGAGAACATCCAGACGGATACGACACTCATGACTGCGACGCTGCTTAGCCTGGGTGCTGTACCTAACCTCATACCGTCTGCGTTCTACTCGCCATATCTTCAAAACCTCCCAGAACATGGTCCGAGTGATGACGACTTGGAGGATCTCACGGACGAGCAAAAAGGCTGGTGCAAGGAC